>OU342743.1:112503790-113000267 GCA_910589775.1 Avena eriantha | reverse complement strand
AACTAGAGTCATTGTTGTCTGTTCTTTTCACAAACCACATATCACCAGAGTCATTGCATGTGTGTTCTTCCCATGGACCACACCCAGTGTCATTGCATGTGTGTTCTTCTCATTAACCCCACATGGACCCACCGGTGTCATTGCATGTCTACTCTTTTCATTAACCACAGCTAGTGTCATTGCATGTGTGTTCTTCACACAAACCATATCATGAACCACACCCAGTGTCATTGCATGTGTCTTCTTCCCATGGACCACACATGGATCCACTAGTGTCATTGCATGTGTGTTCTTCCCACAGACCTCACATGGATCCACCAGTGTCATTGCATGTGTGTTCTTCCCATGAACCACACATGGATCCACCAGTGTCATTGCATGTGTGTTATTCTCACAAACAACGTAAGGATCCACCGGTGTAACTGCATGTGTGTTCCTCCCATGAACCACACATGGATCCACCGGTGGCATCGCAGGTCTACTCTTTTCATGAACCATAGCTAGAGTCATCGCATGCGTGCTATTTTTATGAACCACAGCTAGAGTCATTACATGTGTGTTCTTCTCACAGACCATATCATGAACCACACCCACTGTCATTGCATGTGTGTTCTTCTCACAAACCACACATGGATCCACCGGTGTCATTGCATGTCTGCTCTTCTCATTAACCACAGCTAGATTCATCGCATGTCTGTTCTTCTAACAAACCACATATCACCAGAGTCAGGTCATGTGTGTTCTTCCCATGAACCTCACATGGATCCACCAGTCTCTTTGCATGTGTGTTCTTCTCACAAACCACACATGGATCCACCCAGTGTCATCACATGTGTGTTCTTCCCATGAACCACACATGGATCCACCAGTGTCATTGCATATCCGCTCTTTTCATGAACCACAGCTAGAGTCATTGCATGTGTGTTCTTCTCACATACCACATACCACCATTGTCATTGCATGTGTGTTCTTCCCTAATACCACACATGGATCCACCAGTGTCATTGCATGTGTGTTCTTCTCACAAACAATATCATGAACCACACCTAGTGTCATTGTATGTGTGTTCTTCTCATAGACCACACATGGATCCACCTGTGTCATTGCATGTGTGTTTTTCTCACAAACCATATCATGAACCACACCCAGTGTCATTGCATGTGTGTTCTTCCCATGAACCACACATGGATCCACAAGTGTCATTGCATGTGTGTTCTTCCCACAGGACACACATGGATCCACCAGTGTCATTGCATGTGTGGTTCTTTTCATGAACCACAGCTAGAGTCATCGCATGTGTGTTCTTTTCACAAACCACATATCACCAGAGTCATTGCATGTGTGTTCTTCTCAGAGAACACATATCACCTGTGTCATTGCATGTGTGTTCTTCCCATGAACCACACATGGATCCACCAGTGTCATTGCATGTGTGTTATTCTCACAAACCACTTAAGGATCCACCGGTGTAGTTCCATGTGTGTTCCTCCCATGAACCACACATGGATCCACCGGTGGCATCGCATGTCTGCTCTTTTCATGAACCACAACTAGAGTCATCGCATGCGTGCCCTTTTCATGAACCACAACTAGAGTCATTGCATGTGCGTTCTTCTCACAAACCATATCATGAACCACACCCAGTGTCATTTCATGTGTGTTCTTCTCACAATCCACACATGGATCCACCGGTGTCATTGCATGTCTGCTCTTCTCGTTGACCACAGCTAGAGTCATTGCATGTTTGTTCTTCTGACAAACCACATATCACAAGTGTCATTGCATGTGTGTTCTTCGCATGAACCACACATGGATCCACTAGTGTTATTGCATGTGTATTCTTCCCATAGGACACACATGGATCCACCAGTGTCATTGCATGTGTGTTCTTCCGATCAACCACACATGGATCCACTAGTGTCATTGCATGTCTGCTCTTTTCATCAACCACAGCTAGAGTCATTGGATGTGTGTTCTTCTCACATACCACATATCACCTGTGTCATTGCATGTGTGTTCTTCCCAAAGACCACACATGGATCACCAGTGTCATTGGATGTGTGTTCTTGTCACAAACCATGTCATGAACCACACCCACAGTCATTGCATGTGTGTTCTTCTCACAGACCACACATGGATCCACCAGTGTCATTGTGTGTGTGTTCTTCTCACAAACCATATCATGAACCACACCCTGTGTCATTGCATGTGTGTTCTTCCCATGAACCACACATGGATCCACCAGTGTCATTGCATGTCTGCTCTTTTCATGAACCACAGCTCGAGTCATTGCATGTGTGTTCTTCTCACAAACCACATATCACCGGTGTTTATACATGTGTGTTCTTCCCATGAACCACACATGGATCCACCAGTGTCATTGCATGTGTGTTCTTCCCACAAACCACACATGGATCCACCGGTGTCATTGCATGTCTGCTCTTCTCATTAACCACAGCTAGAGTCATAGCATGTCTGTTCTTTTCACAAACCACATATCACCAGAGTCATTGCATGTGTGTTCTTCCCATGAACCACACCTAGTGTCATTGCATGTGTGTTCTTCTCATTAACCCGACATGGACCCACCGGTGTCATTGCATGTCTGCTCTTTTCATTAACCACAACTAGTGTCATTGCATGTGTGTTCTTCTCACAAACCATATCATGAACCACACCCAGTCTCATTGCATGTGTGTTCTTCCCATGGACCACACATGGATCCACTAGTGTCATTGCATGCGTGTTCTTCCCATAGGCCACACATGGATCCACCAATGTCATTGCATGTGTGTTCTTCTCACAGACCACACATGGATCCACCAGGGTCATTGCATGTGTGTTCTTCTCACAAACCATATCATGAGCCACACCCAGTGTCATTGGATGTGTGTTCTTCCCATGTACCATATCATGAACCACACCTAGAGTCTTTGCATGTGTGTTCTTCTCACAGACCATATCATGAACCACACCCAGTGTCATTGCATGTATGTTCTTCCCATGAACCACACATGGGTCCACCATTGTCATTGCATGTCTGCTCTTTTCATGAACCACAGCTAGAGTCATTGGATGTGTGTTCTTCTCACATACCACATATCACCAGTGTCATTGCATGTGTGTTCTTCCCAAAGGTGGATCCACCAGTGTCATTGCATGTCTGCTCTTTTCATGAACCACAGCTCGAGTCATTGCATGTGTGTTCTTCTCACAAAGCACATATCACCGGTGTTTATGCATGTGTGTTCTTCCCATGAACCACACATGGATCCACCAGTGTCATTGCATGTGTGTTCTTCCCACAAACCACACATGGATCCACCGGTGTCATTGCATGTCTGCTCTTCTCATTAACCACAGCTAGAGTCATAGCATGTCTGTTATTTTCACAAACCACATATCACCAGAGTCATTGCATGTGTGTTCTTCCCATGAACCACACCTAGTGTCATTGCATGTGTGTTCTTCTCATTAACCCGACATGGACCCACCGGTGTCATTGCATGTCTGCTCTTTTCATTAACCACAACTAGTGTCATTGCATGTGTGTTCTTCTCACAAACCATATCATGAACCACACCCAGTCTCATTGCATGTGTGTTCTTCCCATGGACCACACATGGATCCACTAGTGTCATTGCATGCGTGTTCTTCCCATAGGCCACACATGGATCCACCAATGTCATTGCATGTGTGTTCTTCTCACAGACCACACATGGATCCACCAGGGTCATTGCATGTGTGTTCTTCTCACAAACCATATCATGAACCACACCCAGTGTCATTGGATGTGTGTTCTTCCCATGTACCATTTCATGAACCACACCTAGAGTCTTTGCATGTGTGTTCTTCTCACAAACCATATCATGAACCACACCCAGTGTCATTGCATGTATGTTCTTCCCATGAACCACACATGGGTCCACCAGTGTCATTGCATGTCTGCTCTTTTCATGAACCACAGCTAGAGTCATTGGATGTGTGTTCTTCTCACATACCACATATCACCAGTGTCATTGCATGTGTGTTCTTCCCAAAGACCACACATGGATCCACCAGTGTCATTGCATGTGTGTTCTTCTCACAAACCATATCATGAACCACACCCAGAGTCATTGCATGTGTGTTCTTCTCACAGACCACACATATATCGACCAGTGTCATTGCATGTGTGTTCTTCTCATAAAACATATCATGAACCACACCCAGTGTCATTGCATGTGTGTTCTTCCCATGAACCACACATGGATCCACCAATGTCATTGCATGTCTGCTCTTTTCATGAACCACAACTAGAGTCATTGCATGTGTGTTCTTCTCACAAACCACATATCACCGGTGTCTATGCATGTGTGTTCTTCCCATGAACCACACATGGATCCACCAGTGCCATTGCATGTGTGTTCTTCCCACAGACCACACATGGATCCACCGGTGTTATTGCATGTCTGCTCTTCTCATTAACCACAGCTAGAGTCATTGTTGTCTGTTCTTTTCACAAACCACATATCACCAGAGTCATTGCATGTGTGTTCTTCCCATGGACCACACCCAGTGTCATTGCATGTGTGTTCTTCTCATTAACCCCACATGGACCCACCGGTGTCATTGCATGTCTACTCTTTTCATTAACCACAGCTAGTGTCATTGCATGTGTGTTCTTCACACAAACCATATCATGAACCACACCCAGTGTCATTGCATGTGTCTTCTTCCCATGGACCACACATGGATCCACTAGTGTCATTGCATGTGTGTTCTTCCCACAGACCTCACATGGATCCACCAGTGTCATTGCATGTGTGTTCTTCTCCCATACCACACATGGATCCACCAGAGTCATTGCATGTGTGTTCTTCTCACAAACCATATCATGAACCACACCCAGTGTCATTGCATGTGTGTTCTTCCCCCATGAACCACACCCAGAGTCATTGCATGTGTGTTCTTATCACAGACCATATCATGAACCACACCTAGTGTCATTGCGTGTGTGTTCTTCCCATGAACCACACATGGATCCACCAGTGTCATTGCATGTCTGCTCTTTTCATGAACCACAGCTAGAGTCATTGGATGTGTGTTCTTTTCACATACCACATATCACCAGTGTCATGGCATGTGTATTCTTCTCACAAACCACATATCACCAGAGTCATTGCATGTGTGTTCTTCCCACAAATCACATATCACCGGTGTCATTGCATGTGTGTTCTTCCCAAAGACCACACATGGATCCACCAGTGTCATTGCATATGTGTTCTTCTCACAAACGATATCATGAACCACACCCAGAGTCATTGCATGCGTGTTCTTCTCACAGACCATATCATGAACCACACACAGTGTCATTGCATGTGTGTTCTTCCCATGAACCACACATGGTTCCACCGGTGTTATTGCATGTCTGCTCTTTTCATGAACCACAGCTAGAGTCATTGCATGTGTGTTCTTCTCACATACCACATATCACCAGAGTCATTGCATGTGTGTTCTTCCCACAAACCACATATCACCGGTGTCATTGCATGTCTGCTCTTCTCATTAACCACAGCTAGATCCACCTGTGTCATTGGATGCATGTTATTTTCATAAACCGCATATGGATACTAATTAACCTTAGGAGAGCCATAACCTTGGATTGCATGTGTGTTCTTCTCACAAACCGCATGTGTGTTCTAGAAGGCACGCCCTAACACAGTTGTTCTGCTTGTCGATTGTTACATACCGTCCGATTAGGGCGCTTGAACGATTGGGATGGTTTTCGTGAGATCGATCCGCGAGTAGTCTGTTCTGCGGCATGATTGGCCACGCTTGCTCTAGACAAACTGGCAACACCGGGGGCTCCCCTGTTGCGAGTGTCATGACTCACGAGTTGAGCGGGCCATATCCCAGTGTCATGTCCCCATTACTTCTCTTCCTCCCCGTACTTCTCTTTCTTCCCCTCGAAGCCACATTCCCCACTTCACTTCCATCCTGCCATAGCCGCAAGCCGACGACGCCGCCATCCCAATCCCCTCTCCGGGAGCCACCCCCTCCCCTCTCGCCATGGGTTCAAGGGGAGACAACGAGGAAACGCGTCGTGACAACAGGGATGGTGATTTCGATGTGAGTCCTCTCATCTCTATCTCTATCATCCGTGGCCAGTTATCTATTTTTTGAGCCAGATCTACTCCGTTTACTCATGCGCGTATGATGTGTTAGGCCAACCAGATGATGTATGACGCCGACTATCACGGTTTAGCGGATGAAGACAGTCCTCTGCTATGTAAACATGGATATGTGCCCGCTAAATTTGTAGCGTTCGAAGGACGAAATGCAGGCAGGAGGTTTCTACGGTGTCAAGGACATCGTTCAATGATGCGAGGCGGAAGTTGCGGTGTTGTCCAATGGGTAGATCCAGAGTGGCCCAAATCGATGCAGAAAACACTGGACAAACTATGGGAAATGACTGTTGAGTTGAAAGAATCCGCATTCAGCTCACTTCTTGACAGTGTTGAGATGAAGCTATGGGAACCAGTTGACACGACCAAGATCTCATGGGGGTGGAAGACAAGGTTAGCAAAGTCGAGAAGGAGAGGGACGCGGCGTTGGCCCTGAAGGCTAAAGCAGAGCAAGAACTGACTCAAGCAAGGAAGGATCTTCACCAGGCCAAAGTCCTGCAGTTCACAACTACGAGTATTGACCAGTGCATGAGGAAAGATGTAGAGAAACAATTGAAGCTGTGCAAGGAAGATGCTAAAAGGAAGGAGCAGGCGATTCGATCCTTGCTCTCGCAGGAAGATGCGCATAGGGCTAAGATTAGGAAGATCAAGGAGATGTGTGTTAACTAGTTCTATTTAGCTTAAGCCCCATGCCCTTTTTAAGTTGTAATAGTTGTACTTGTTGACCTAGCGGTCTGAACTATTGGCCCCGGAGTCCTGGGAGTAAAAAATTGGTCACCCGTTAATCTGTCTTAACGCTGCATTACTTCCTTTTGTCTGACCAATGCCCCTTGATATTCTGCCTGTCGCTTCGTCGTCCTCGTGAACAAATAGGAGGCGCCACAGCTCGTCGCTTCGTCGCCCATCCCCTCGCCCTCTCTAATCTCCACCGCGCCATCCACCCCCTCGCTCCCTCTCCAATCTCCACCGCGCCGCCATGGAGATGCCCTCGCTGAACTTCTACGAGGCGGTGATGTTCTCGCACTTCGACATCCTCGTGCCGCCGGCCGCGACGGTGCCCCACGGATGGCGCATCAGCTATGCGGGGGTGCCGGTGGCTCCGCTCCTCTTCCCCGACAGAGCCATGATGGTGAGCGAAATCGCCGCGCGCCGCCGCCAGATGCCTGCATGGAAGAGGGCGCTGCCCCGGTACGCGGCGGCCAGCCCGTACTGGCCGGCGCTGTTCAAGAAGGAGCGGAAGGCCAAGATTGGCAACTGCATCATTTACGAGCGCGTGGTGCACCGGGATCTCCGCAACCGAGAAGGGCGGGAGAGGTTCTGGTCCGTTCTTGGACGGACCTAGTTCACCGTCATCGCCACCGCTCACCGCGAAGAGGTGCTCTGTCTCGCGTACAATGTGGAAATCATGGAGGTTCCGTTCGACGAAGACGAGGAAGCCGGCGGCTCGGAGGACAGCGGCAGCGGAAGTGAAATTGTTGACTAGTTGGTTGAATTAATGTAGGATGTGAAATCGCACCTTTGTTTAGAAGAATTTGTGGTTGAATTAATGAAATGCCTCGATTTAGATCTCCGTCTCGATTAATTTGTGGAAGAATTTGTGATTTAGATCAATTTCTGCCTCGATTTAGATCTCTGTCTCGGACTGGGAACGAGACCGTGGACCAAAGAACCCTTTTCTACTAGTGTATTCTGACATTGGTGGTTTGTTTAAACGTAATCTACGTGGATTTGGCCGCATGCAAATGGCACAACCACAATTTATAAAGTGGAATCACGTACACCCGGTTACTGGAGAACCGGGAGCTTCGCTAGATGCAGGGGATGTAGGAGCAGAGAGGCGGTGAGATAGACGGGCTCAAGATTAGGCCAGAAAGTGGTACCCATTTCCTCCTTATCTGGGAATTATCGGTGAGAACATTGCTGTTTATGTTGCCACGTCGTTGTGCAGCATCTGAAATAAGTTACTGCTTCGTGGAGTGTGGCAGCTTAAATAATTTATTTCTGCGCCACTTGCATTCCGTCGTATTTGGAGACCTCCTGCCCCTCAGCAATCGTGGAACCGGTGGATCCTTGTTTTCAGATAGTAGTGGCACAATCACAATCTCAGATTCAACTACTGACTCGGGTGTTTCCAAACCCTAAGTCGCGCTACATTTTACTCAGAGAACGTGGGTAGATTGTTTCGCCCAGCAACGTGCCACACACAGAGCTCCAGAATTTAACAGAATTACATATATAGGTTCAAGTTCAACACACTACTATGCATCTTCATTGCCAGCAGACTTCTTCCGCAGCCTGGGTGCCAAGCCTTCACGTCCAATGGCTTCTTCATTTCGTGCCTTCTTCCTCTTCCTCGGTGCCAATTTTCTTAGCTTCATGTACTCTGCATCGCCAGGACAATGGGCACCAGAATCATGTCCAGCATCATCTTTCCACTCGTTTTAAATTTCTTTGGGCAGCAAAATGACTGACCCGGCAGTCATGTTTCTAACCTTGTGGCGCTTCATGTCAAAGAAACAAGACTGTTGCCTAACTGCCAAATATCTACAGAGTAAATAGAACAAAAATTACAATTCATCACAAACATGCGAACCCCAAGCGACCTTTGCTTACCAGGAGCTAATTGCGTTCGAGCAACCATCCTGTCCAAGAATAGAAGGGCGACTCCCAGTTGCAGCAGCTTCCACATCCAGTCACACTTTCAAACATGCTCCCACAATTCAGCTCAAACATGCAATCCGAAGCATACCTTTTCATCAACCCAATTAGCTGACTGCCACACGATATAGGAACCATGATACCACGTTCATCCATGAAGCTAAACTTTGCAGTCTGCGTCGGCCATACTTCAACATGATTACGCAGAGCAACAACCATACCGGATATAGTGCAGATCTGCGCAGGCGCTTCTTCCATCGTGAAACAATGGCTTCCATACCACTTGCCCTTGGAGTCGTACCTGTAGAGGACTACCGTAAACAGGTAAGGGGGTCCGTGCATATCCTACTTGACAGAAAACTGTGGACAAAATATGTTTGTCAGCGTTGGGCTAACAAACAATTTGAGGTTCAGTAGCCAGCTAGCAGTTGTAATTAGTGCGAATAGCAAAGAGAAGGGTAGCTCACCCGCTTGTAGGCAGAACTTCTTCTTCCTTGATAGTAGGATCTGTGATCCTCCGAACTGCTCGGCTCGTCAGCGGCGCAGGCGGGCTAGAGCCTCGCAACGACGGCTACTGCATGCGCCATTGGAGCTCGGTATCAGTGACTAGGCGCAGCAATTGGGCGCAGCAACTTGGCCCCGGAAGTCAAATGTCCGAAGGGATCGTCCTGCCTGGAGGGTGGATTCCGACGCCACCGGTGCTAGGGGAAAGCTGGGAATGGATTTGTGAAATTGGTCAACGCATCCAATCCACTTAGCTGCTCGATTTGCCTAAGAGGTTGCTGCGTTGGCGCCCGCGTCACGGACAGATAACCGACATGTGGGTCCCGACCGTCTACTTCATGGGGCAGTTTAATGGAATGTTTGTATTTGGCGGGGTCAGATGAGTTTGCCTCGAAATGGCCCCTCTCAGTAGTTGGCGGCCCAACTTTTTGAAACGCGGTAATTTCAGGCAACTTAGGTACCGCCATGCGCTGGCCTGCCAACTTTGGTACCACAGACGAACAAGCCCCTTCTCACCCCCCAGTATCCCGATTCCCCACCGTGTGTAGCGGTTCTCTCTGCCGCTTGCGAGACACCTCGATTTCAGATCTGGTCTTCATCGGCGGCTGGCCCTGGCGATTCTCAGAGATGATGAAGAGTGGGATTCAGGAGGAGAGTCGCAGTAGAGGCTAGGGGATCGAGGGAGTGAACTCTGGTGGCAAGGGTCCTCAGAAATCCACGCAACCTCGCGTCTCCTACACCACAGCATGGGGCTGCCGCAAGCTTTGTACGCGAGGGAATCAGAGGCGGTTTCGAGCTTCAACCTCCGCATTGGCTCATTCGAGCCATTCCTCGTTGACTCTGGCTCAGATTCAACCCGACCTAAGGCGAGATCAACCACATCGGAGGAAGCAGAAGCGGAGAAGCGGGTTGGTGAGCAAGCTCCTCCAATCCCCCAATCTGAACTCCGAGCTACCAGTAGAGAAGCTGGGCAGAGAGAGGAACCGGAAACGGGGGAGGCCGAGGAGGGCGAGCTCTCCTCTCTCTCGTTTCGAGCAGGATGTTCGTCAAGGGCTGCTGAAGGATTGCGGTGCTATCTCAATCACACCGAAGTTCTCGACGAAGGAATGGAATGCGGCGTTGGCTCTGCTCGACCTCAATCTGCAGGTGATATTGTTCGACGCAGTGCTAGGAGCTCTAAAGGAGAACCTAAAGAAATAGCAGGATGTGAAGTTCGAAGGAAGAAAATATAGTTTGGGACACGTTTCAGGCTGTGTAGGGGCCTAGTTGCTAGTGGGGGAGAAGTGGTTGTTGGGGATGGAGAGGGAGGAAAAAGTGAGGATACCTTTTTCTCTTAGCTCTGGAGGATGCCTGGAGATCCACACACCCACCTACTACGATCTCCACCACAAATGTGCCCTCTTCCTCCTGCACTAGGTATAAAGCCTCCCTCACCACTGTCTAGGGTTCGTATTCCTCTTGTCTTGGTGGCGGCGGTGAGAGAACAAACTCAAGGTCAGTAGTTTTAGGCTCTGACTTATCCTTGGTGTCTAAGTGCTGCTTGAGAGATAGGGAGATGTGTGATTATGGAAGAGGAGGAAGGGGAGATGAAGGGGTAACTCTGGTGGACAAGATCAATGGCAGAATCAACAGGTGCAGCAATCCCAGTAGATGCAACCACAGCAACATGAGAACCCTTTTGAGTTTGGCCAATTTTCTCCTCGGTTTTTTGCTGGACAGCCTCACTATGGCTTCATCCCAGGAGGTATGCCCCACCCTGGAGTTTTAACTCTTCTTACCCTCCTTTTCCACCCCACCAGCAATTTGGAGGTGGCTCGAATAAATGGTTGCCCCCAACCCAATACTAACAATCAGCAACAGCAGCACAATCAGGAGACGGATTAGGGGGAGAAACAGAAGGCTATGCAGAAACCAAAGAAGAAACAGACAAATACATCAAGACAGGTGCATGTGGTTTTAGGTTTAGGAGTTCAGATGAACTATACTGATGCTATTTTCCTGTGGTGTGGAGAACCTGGTCACTTGCAGGCCGTCTGTGACAAAAAACCTATGTGTTTTATCTGCAAGAATACCTCACATTCTGTTGATAAATGTCCTGTCAGAAAAAGGCCTAATCAGGAGGCTAGATATATTGGCAGTGGTGCTCCAAGGCTTTGCTTTTACCACATTGAGGTCCCTGAGGTGATTCCCATTACTATAGCTTCTACCAAAAACTGTGGCATGGTGCTAGTGGAAGAAGGATCCTTGACAGTTGCTGAGCTTGCTGAGGAGTTCTCAAAAATCTACAAGACCAACTGTCGTCGGATTGATGACAAGTATGCCATGAGGGGGTCCTCGAGGCGTGCGAAAGAGAGGGGTGTGAGACGTACGGTGTTCTGGGACGGGGAGCACACAAGTTTACCCAGGTTCGAATCCGCCGGCTTTGGACAGATCCTACTCCTACTAGCAATCCAATAATACGGCAGAGCCGGAATATGGGTTACAAGGGTTTCGCCTGTGCGAGTTGAGATTGTAGACTATTGAGGATGCCCTAAAGGCTCTCCCTAGGATGGCTTATATAGATATCCGGCCTAGGGTTTATAGGAGAGATCTATGCGGCTACGACTAAGAGGCGGTTACATAGTACATATTGAACTATAAGTAACACTATGGGCCTAAGTCGGTAAGTCTTCTGGGCCTTCCCGTAGCCGGATTGGACTCCATCTTTTCTCCCTGACTGGGCCGCCCGTGAAGCAAAGCTCTAACCCGAAGTGGGCCACCCTGGTCAGTGAGGAACTATGAGGATACCTGGAAAGTATATCCCCAACAGCAGCCCCCGGAGGCCTCCAAGATCCAAAGTCGGATTTATCATCGTCTAGCTTGATCTTCGGCTTGCAGAATCTTGAAGGGTTCCTAAAACTTCACAACAAAAAATACGATCCGGGTCTTAAAAATAAGTCGGACCTATCAACAGGTTACTCGGATTTTCCAGCTTGATTTCAAACTAAGCCGGAACTTGGTCTCTAACGCCACCTGACACCAGTCATGGTAAAGTCACGTCATCTGATAGACATCCGTCAGCACGACCGTTGGTGGGTCCACAGTTCGCGTAACCGAGGCACCATTTCCTTCCACGACGTAATCATCGCGTGGGTCCTTCCCAGTTCCTTCCATGATGCGTGGCGGTTTATATAGTGTCATTTGCACGAATCTTGGCGTGGTTAGGTGGATATAAGGGGTGAGAATTCTCCTCCTCCTTTCTTCACATGTTCCCTTGCCGTTTCTCCTCCTCCAAATCTCCCCCGCGCACAGAGCTCCTCTGCTTTCCCCAAAAACTCCCAGCGCGCCCATCCTAGGTCACCGGCGCACCAGAGAAATGGCTTCTTCATCCTCTTCTGGCTTGGCGGCGGCGACAGAAAAGGAAAGCTTTCGCGGGGTCTGGATCCCCTGCGTTCTTGACGATGAAAAGCTCCGCGGCATGGAGACAGAAGGGGTCCTCCGCGCCGGCGATTGGCGGAGTGGCGCCGGGGAGACCATCCCCAACCCGCACGCCGACGAGCGGGTCCACTTCGGGACCCACCTCGACAAAGGTTTGTCGTTTCCTCCCTCGGAATTCTTTTCCGAGGTGATAGATCATTATAGTGTTCAACTCCACCATCTTCCTCCCAACTCTCTCCTAGAGATGAGCGCCTATGTGGTTTTGTGCGAGGGATACATCGGCATTAGGCCAAGTCTTACTCTTTTCTGGTACTACTTCCATGTCCAGAGAAATTCTATCACTGCCGGTGTTCCTTATATCACCGGTACAATTAGTTTTTCGCCTAGACGTGAGCGCGCATGTCCTAAGATCTTAGCTAGTGACTCAGTCAAACAATGGCCAACCACCTTCTCTTATCACAAGGATTTTCCGGCTCCCGGCAAAGCCACTGCTTTGCCGACTTTTATCGACAGAGCTGCCACCGCCCAACCGTCTTGGGACGAGGCTCCTCCGGCTCTCACTGACGATCTGATCCTCGCTAAGAGGCGGATCGAATATCTGATCAAACACAAAGGACTGAAGGGATCCAACTTGGTCCAATGTTGGGTGTCACGCCGGATCCAACCCCTTCAGTACCACAGAGACCGACTCATGCACTCCATCACATCGTCCAAAAAAGATTCCCTCCGCATCAGTCCTAGAGCCTATACCACGCAAGGTTATATAAGCCAGATAAAATGGTTGATAAGGGAACGGATCGAGAGGAGGATCCCGGAGGTTTCTTTGGACATGCACACAGCGGGGAACCCCGTAGTGCCGGTAAGCTTCTAACAATAAACCTTTTTATGTGTTTCAACTTTTAATTTATCTCGCAATACTGATATGTTTTCTTCTTTTCAGCTTGCTAACCTCCTTGAGTCGGAATTAGCTCCACTCGAGGGATATCCTCCAGAGTTTTCTCAGGAGGCGGAACTGGTCCCATTGCCGGACATTGCGCTCAAGAAGCGTAAGGCTCCGACAGTGGCTGTTGGCACAAAGGAGGTGCCCGTCGTGAATAGGTAACTTTCAATCACAACTTCCGCCTTTGTACCTTACTCGAATTTTCTTCCGAGATGTAATGTTTTCGATTTTATTACATTCTCAGAGCTAAGAAGCTCATCAAGGGCAAGGGGAAGGGAAGTTCTTCGAAGCCCCTACGACAGACGAAGCTTACCATAGCTTCTCCTGCCGTGGCTCCTCCGACTCCTGCCGCTCAACCTTCCACAACGCCGGTGATTACTCCTTCTCCGGCTGTCGTAGAAGATCCGGCTCCTTCAATGGAGCCTGCGATCCTTGAATCGCAAACTGATGTCACCATGAGTGAGTCAGGTATAGATAAGGGTGAACCCTCTTTGGGTAATGATCCCTCGGCAGAAACCTTTGCCAAAAACTTTTTCAGCAATCCGGGACTTGCCAAGTTTGGCCTATCCCGGAAATCTGCTGAAGAGATCCAGCGGCTGGCCAGGCAGTGCCTGGAGAAAAGAAATCTATCTGCCGAAGAAGAAGCGCAAGAAGTAGAGGACATCAAGCACTCTGATCTTCTTGAACAAGTGCGTCTTCGTGACGAGAGGATAAGGACCGGTGAGCTTCCAACTGCTCCAGTGACTCCTCTGACTCTCGCCGAGAAGGTTGCTATTGAAGTGAATGCGAGTTTGGATAAACTTACTCGCGAACAATATGTAAGTCAGAATTCTAACTCCTGTTTTTCCTTTATTTCATATCATATCCTCTAGCCCCCAAGCATGAAGTAGGATAAATAATCTGGGTTCATGCTTCCTTAGGATGCCAAAGAAAGAACTAGTGTAGCCCCCAAGGCTCGTGCTGATATTAGTAAAAATATTACCCCGAGTCTTTAGTAGACTTCTGACTTTGGGTATTTTGACTTACAGAAAGTATATTCCTATATACCCAGGATTTGTTAAAAAATGTCTATGACAAGCGGAGAGAGATCAAAGCTCTCCGACTTAAGAATGCTGAGCTTAAAGTTGCCAAGGATGAGGCCAAAGGTAAACATTCTGAGACTCAAACCTTGTCTTTCATGTTTTCATAGTCGAATTTTTATTAAACTGTTGTTCTTTTTGACTTACAACATTGGTGAAACAGTCTTGCGCTATGATTGAAGAGGCCGAGGACCTCAAAACCTTAGTGGTGGAGAACAAGGAACTTCGCCAAGAGCTAGATCAGCTCAAAGCGGATCATGAAAAGAGCATTGCTCAAATTCTCGAGTCCTCCTCCATGGCCACTGACGAGCGTCATCGTAAGATTGCTACTCAAGATCAAAAAATCTCGGACCTCAATAATGTGTTGTTCAAAGAGAAGGATCTTTCCGAGGCGCTCCGGGATGAACTCCGGAGTCTTCGGGAAGAGAATACCAAAGTTGACGACGTCATCTTCGGTATGTTCCACCAGTCTGATTTGTCTATTTTCTTCGACTTCTTTCAATGTCGGATTTTCTTTAACTGTTTTTGTCTATAGGTCCTCTGAACTTGACGGACTCCACCTCCGCTGAGCCCCGCAGCCACCGGCTTACCCAAGTCGGTGACCTGCTTCATGACTTCCGCCAATCCCTTGAGGACATTGGGGAAGCTCTCAAGATTCCGGATATGCATAGCATGTCAGATTTTTAGGTGCGGGACAAGGCAAAGGAGATGCCGCAACTTGTCCAGGACTGGAACATGTCCTACGCGCGGTCCGCAGCGTAGAACGCTCTCACCATAGTCATGAGCCACCATGAAAACATGGAAATATGGCAAGTGACCAGAGGGTACTGCAAAGTAGATGAAGACGGCCAGGAGCAAGATATCAAGGCCATTATGGACTCCTGTGCCGGATATGGGTGTCACGTGGCTGATTTGACCAGCTATGAAACTCCTTTCTTCACTCGCGTGGACACTCCGCCTCCGCCTCTAGAAGAATCAGCAGAAGTTTCCGACGATGACCGCACCATTTCAGATGTGGATATCTCGGAACGATATCAAGGCGATGTATCCAGCGAGCCGACAACTCCTTCCTCTCCTCCTGCATCATAGATTGCCAGAAACATTTGTATTATTCTAAAAAACATGATGGGTCTGTAAATATGCAGTACTATAATTTTGCTAGTGCTAAGCTTTTGATCTATTCAGCACTTTTGGCTTTAAATTTTTTGTGTGCCTGAAATGTTTACATAAGCACTTGTACTTTTTCGCCTATACTTATCGTTTATCTGGCTTTCTTCCTCGTCCCTTTCGTGAGCCGGCTAAACCTTCTGCTCGGAAACTTTGCCGAGCAACGGAGCTCAATTGCTAAACCAGTTTAAACTCGGAAACAAAGCTGGCTTCTAGTACCAACAATTCACTACTCGGAAAATACCCGCATCCAGCAATCAGACAAAGAACCAAAGTATAGACTAGAAACTTTACAGTTATACCCAAAGGTAGCATTTTTAGAATCGGAAATCTAAACCAGAACGAACATGAGCATAAAGTACTTTCAAGCATTCTGGGATTTTCGACTATGACATTATCATTTGGAAATAAGATGGTAAAAACTTCTCAGAAAAACTTGAGGCAACCAAAACTTTTATTTCTCTCAGAGCATGTACATATATATGATTACAAAGAAGGATAAACTAAGAATAAAAGGGACATAGCTGAGAAATATTCCATGGTCTTTCTAACTCATACGAATTTGTACTGCCTCCAGCTCTCTTTCTCTTCTTAGTAGCAGGTCTTTCTTTGACTATCCTCATGTCAGTTAAGTAGTACGATCCATTGTGCAATACTCGACTAACTAAAAAGGGCCCTTCCCATACTGGGGAAAGTTTGTGCTTTCTTTGTTGCACAAGCTGGAGAACCAAATCACCTTTATTGAAATATCTGTTTCAGACTCTCTGGCTATGATACTTGCGTAACTTCTGCTGATAGGCTGTTGATCTCATTTCAGCAACGACGTGAACTTCTTCGACTAAGTCAAGATCATTTTTCAAGAAATCTCGGTATCCTCTTCAATATACGCGACCACTCTAGGAGAAGTATGAATTAAATCACTAGGAAGAACTGCTTCTGCGCCATAGACCAAGAAGAAAGGTGTGTATCCGGTTGACCTGTTTGGAGTTGTTCGTAAACTCCATATTACAGAGGGTAATTCCTCTGCCCAAGCCCCCGCAGCACGTCATAGTGGTGCTTAGAGTCTCGGTTTTAGGCCTTGTAGGATTAAACCATTTGCTCTTTCGACTTGTCTGTTAGCCTATGGATGTGCGACTGACGCAATGTCAAGCCGGATATTTTGCTCGTTGCAAAATTCGGCCAATTCTCCCATAGAGAAGTTACTCCCGTTGTCTATGATAATTCTATGTGGATAACCATACCGGATTATAACATCCTCGACAAATCTTTTGGCTATTGCTCCATCACAACTAGTGATAGGTTTAGCCTCAATCTATTTGGTGAATTTATCCACCATCACTAAGAGGTGAGTAAATCCACTTGGAGCTCGTTTAAATGGTCCTACCATATCAAGCCCCCAGACCGCAAAAGGCCATGTTATACGTATTGTTCGCAGCTGATCAACCGGAACATGAGCTTGTTAGGCGTACTTTTGGCAGCCTTTGCACGTCTTGACTAATCGTTCGGCATCTGCCTAAGCTGTAAGCCAGAAAAATCCGTGTCTAAAAGCTTTTGCCACTAAAGGTTTGGCTGCAGCGTGGTGACCACACTCGCCTTCGTGGATTTCTCTTAAGATTTCCACTCCTTCTTCCGGAGATACACGGCGCTGAAAAACCCCAGAAACACTCTGCCTATAGAGCTCACCTTTAACTATAGTATAGGCTTTCGCTCGTCGGATGATCTGTTGGCTCAGAACCTCGTCCTCGGGTAATTTGCCATCTACGAGATAATCTAGGTAGGGTTGAGTCCAGCTAGGAATTACAGCCAGAACTGCTATTAAAGGTGAGTCGGATTTGGTCGGATATTCCTCATCTACTCCCTTTATTGAGAGAACTTTGAGGTGCTCTAAAAAAGCGCCATCTGGGACCTCTTTCCACGCAGAGCCTATCCGAGATAATGCATCTGCTTCCTCGTTTTTTGCTCGAGGGATGTGTTGAACCTCAAACCCTTCGAACAATTTAGATAGATCATCCACGACAGCTTTATATGCTTCCATGTGTTTATTTGCATTACAAATATCCGAAACTTTTTGAGCAACAAGATTCGAATCTCCATAACACATCAAACCTCGGATGCCAATATCCTTAGAAATCCGGATTCCATGCACCAGTGCTTCATACTCGGCAATATTGTTTGTCGCTGTGAAGTGGATCTGCAACACGTATAGAAGTTTATCTCCTTGGGGTGATTTGAGCACCACGCGAGCCCCCGAGCCCCCTCGAGCCTTAGACCCATCAAAGTAGAGGGTCGAATATTCCGACTCAGGGAGGTTCATATTCTCCTTCGTCTCTGTCCAATCAGAGACAAAGTTGGCAAGGATTTGGGATTTGGGGTTTATACTCAATATCGAAAGCTGAAAGCTCTATGCCCCATTTGGCGACGCGTCCTGTGGCGTCACTGTTGTTGATTATATTTCTCATGGGAGCTGTGCTCACCACGGTAATTGGATGCTCCTGAAAATAGTGTCGTAACTTACGAGATGCTAGAAAAACACCATAAGCCAACTTTTGATAGTGCGGATACCGCTGTTT
The DNA here is from genome assembly GCA_910589775.1 of Avena eriantha. NCBI lineage: Eukaryota > Viridiplantae > Streptophyta > Magnoliopsida > Poales > Poaceae > Avena > Avena eriantha. The sequence goes on along the minus strand of OU342743.1, from coordinate 112,981,765 downwards.
TGATTCTGTCAGGACCTCACTAACAAAGTAAGTTGGACGCTGCACCAGGTGTTCCTGATTTTCCTCTGGTCTCTCCACCACCATGATGATACTAACGACTTTGTTTGTCGCAGCAAGATAAAGCAACATCGGTTCCTATGGTTCCGGCGCAGCAAGGATAGGAGCAGATGAGAGTACTTTCTTCAGGTCTTGTAGTGCAACTTTAGCTTCGTCGGTCCAGACAAAATCATTGGTCTTTTTCAAGAGTTTGTATAATGGTGCAACTCTTTCACCAAGTCAGCTTACAAACTGACTGACTGCAGCGATGCAACCAGTTAGTCTTTGTACGTCCTTCAGGCGAGTTGGCCTGGAAATATTGAGTATAGCCTTGATTTTGTCCCGGTTCACCTCTATGCCTCTTTGAGACACAATGAAACCTAACAATTTTCCGGCTGGTATTCCAAAGAAGCATTTCTTCGGGTTAAGTATGATGTTGTATTTTCATAGATTAGCAAATGTTTCCTCCAAGTCGGAAATCAGCATTTCCTTCTTTTTGGACATCACCGCAATATCATCCACGTATGCATGTACATTGCGTCCGAGTTGGTCGTGGAGGCAACACTGCATCGTGCGCTGGTAGGTAGCTCCTGCGTTCTTCAGCCCAAAGGGCATCGTAACAAAACAGAAGGTTCTGAAGGGGGTTATGAATGAAGTTTTGACTTTGTTAGATTCCTTCATCCGGATTTGGTGATAACTGATACATTGCAAATGTATCTACATTTTTTGATGTTCCATGCTTGGTTTTATCTACTTTCTTGTGTTTTGTGCACACTTTGGAGTACTTTTCATATGATTTCCTGGACTAACCTATTAACAAGATGCCACAGTGCCAGTTGCCTGTTTTCTGCTGTTTTTGGTTCCAGGAAGTCAAAAAATGAATATTCTCGGAATTGGATGGGACAAAAGCCAAAGTTGATATTTTAACGGAAGACTCACGGAGCCAGAAGACGAGACGGAGAGGGGCCACAGGGCAGCCACACCATGTGGTGGTGCGGGCTAGCCCTGGCCGCGCCACCAGGTGGTGTGGGCCCCCTGGCCGCCCACTGACCTTGCCCTCTGGCCTATAAGAGCCTCCCGATACCAAAACCCTAAATCATCAAGCCTCCATCCACGAAAAGTTCTGCAGCACCGCCGCCACCGAAGGGGAGATTCGGGGGACAGAAAGTCTCTGTTCCGGCACCCTGCCGGGACGGGGAAGTGCCCCTGGAGCCATCTCCATCGATCTCCATCACCATCTCCATCACCATTGCTGATTCCCATGATGAGGAGGGAGTAGTTCTCTCTCAAGGCTAAGGGTTCTACCGGTAGCTATGTGTTCATCTCTCTCTCTCTATGCATGATAATATTGTGATCATGAGCTTTGTAATCAAGTAGATCTACCTTGCTACTCAAGTGCTTTAGTAGATCTCTGCTCTCCCCATGTGTGTGAAAGTGACAGCGTGCGCACCATGGTGGCACTTAGGCTAGAGATTACAAATACTTGTTATGAGTTATATTTGGAGTTGGATGTCTTTATGAAATTGTGGTGTTTGTTGGAACCATCTAGTACTCAAGGTGATAGTGTGGGGTTATCTTGATGGGAAAGATGAACTTTGAGGTGTGCTATTATAGCCCTACCATCGATTATAGTATCCAACCAGAGAGTAGTTTAGCGTAGTATCATAAAGAAGAATATATTTATATGAGAGTGTTCACTAGTGAAAGTATGATCCCTAGGCCTTGTTTCTAAGCACTGAAACACCGTTTGCTTTTAGATCTGTTACATGTTTGCTGGTTGCCATCTTTATTTCAGTTTTACTTTAGTCTTTTCCACGGCATCAAGCTATCTTCTATCACCGTTACCACTTATAATTACCTATACCCCTTGTATTTCACTATCTCTTCACCGAACTAGTGCACCTATACACCTGACAAGTGTATTGTGTGTGTTGGGGACACAAGAGACTTCTTGTATCTTGATTGCAGGGTTGCTTGAGAGGGGATACCTTTGACCACTTCCTCCCTGAGTTCGATAAACCTTGGGAGATCCACTTAAGGGAAAACTTGTTGCTGTTCTACAAACCTCTACACTTGCAGGCCCAACAACTGTCTACAAGAACAGAAGTGCGTAGACATCAAGCTATTTTCTGGCGCCGTTGCCGGGGAGGAAAGGTAAAATGTATTCACACCGGAGGATTAAAGAAGAAGAACCTCCTGTAACACCCTCGAATCGGACCTATACAAGTTTTAGCGCTTCCCGCCAAACCCGCATAGAAACGATTCAAGGACGCCCACCAGGCAATTGCGTGCGGGTGGAGAACGAAGTAATACCATTACACATTAGTCCACGATGGAACCCACAGAACATATATATATACAACAACGACTCCATGAGTCAAGAATACCAATATAGTATACAAAGATCTAAATCACCTTGAAAACGATAGAGCGTCCGACTACGGACAAGATGCAAATGGGGCTAAGAGCCCTGAAGAATAACCAATGGCGTCCATAACCCTGCCCAGGCCAAGCCGGAAGGGTAACCCTGCTAACGACGTCGAGCTTATACCTGCTAAAACAAAAGGGGTGCCGACAAGGGGCAAAGAAAAAAGAGGAGCGTCAGTACTGAGGCCAGTACACGGCAAGACTAGAATTCAGCGGCTCTCGCCTACATAGGTATGGTGGACTGAAGCGGCAGCGCAGCGGCACTAAACAACCTATAGAGATTGTAAACTGTCGGCTATTAGAATAGATAAGAAAGACCTATTCGGAACCAATCTGATACTAACACCAATCATACCCATCCTGGCATTTCCCCCCTCGAGACCAAACGAGGAAGTCAAACCGAGGAACTCACACAGTTGGCAATTTTATTCATTCCATTATAGTTAATGCACTTACTAGTCAGATATAGATAGCATGAGTCATCCTAATAGCATAAGTAGTGGGTAGTTTTAGTTAACCATTCAGTTGTAGTTGCAGTACTTACTAGTTAGATACAATTACCGTGTGACATCCCAAACCCAGCAGTTGTTGGCACTTTTATTTCATTCCATTGGAGTTGCGATACTTACTAGGCAGGTATAACAAGACACGATACACCCCAGTTCCACCAGTTGTTGGAACTTTTATTATCCATTCCGTTGTAGTGAAGCTGATTACTAGTCACATATTAAGTCAAATTTATACCACTACTTTAGTTATACTTGTCTATGATCGAGATACTGTGCTCCAAGTCGTCCATAACCGCGAACGCGGCTTTCAGAAAGATTTACGCTGCAGGGGTGCACAAATAGCAACACACACACACGATCAACCTCGGAAAAACCAAATCAAAACCCAACCAGGCTTTCACGACAAAGCAATCACAGGATTCATAAATTATTTCAGGGGGCCACCCCATTAAGCTACCTGCAACGAAGTTGGCCGGCTCCGAGACGGGCCCAAGGTTTGTGCCAATGGCTGTAAACGACTGGGAACCCGAAAGTGTGACTGGGCTTGTCGATGACGCGAAAACATTCCACATTCCTAAACAGTACAGGTGCTCCACGCACAATCTTAAATAAAGCAGTAACATGTTATAAGTACAGGATAGTAAATAAAACCCCAAACTAGTTTGTGGCCCCAAGAAATAGAAATGAATCAAGCTCTGGCTAAGGGGGATTCATAGATTCTCCCGGATGTGGATAGTGCGAATAGCCAAGGAACAGGTATCAAGTACTCGGGGCCTATGGGACACAAGTGGACATGAAAACCAAATAGCATATATTGCCCACCGGTGCCTCTTTTATTAGTTATCCCAGCAATTTAATAGTTGTATTTAAAGTCATGATCCTCTCCACCATTAAGCATCTCCACCATTAAGCTTGTGCCAAACTTCCAATAACAGTGGAACAACAATGACGCGAAGCAACACCTGAGCAAGCAACTACGACTCGCAAGGCCGACTATCTATCAAACAACAGGCAATAGGATGTGTCCAAGACAATATAGGGCTGCAAGGAATATAAATGGTGCATGGAAACTAAAGCATCGCAATACGGATAGCAACAGATCAACAGGAGGAAGTAAAGACTATAAATGCAAAATAGGTAGAAAGGGGAAGATGCTCACCTGGGAAAACACTGCTGAAGATACATTATCCAAAGAACTTGTCGGTACTCGCATCCACTCAATGGCCTAATCCGCGAATAACCAAAGCACTAAAAGAAACACCAGATGCACTATTTAATACTACGGCAGAAGACTGAGCATGATGCCTGTATGATGCATGACATGGCAAAAATGCGATGCAACTAGGCAATATTAAGCGGAACCGGGGTCCCGACAAATAATCATTAGGTTTAAGTTGTTTAGAAACCCCACAATTTAAATGTTGAATCGATAAGGCAGAGCATGGTAGGAGTGATCTACATCAAAGTTAAATGGAACAGGAAGATATTATAAGCATTTCCCAAATTACTCCATATGTTACTTAATAGGTGTTATGCAAACTATGACCAACCCACATGATACTTGATGCAACCAATTATGAGGATGTCATATTAAGGTTCTATGCATTTTTATGATAAACTTTTATATAAAATACTTTTTATTTCGAGTTACCAAAAGGAAGATCTGATTTATGGAAGAAAAAGATATATTCTGGAATTCATTTTTTTTAAACGGGGGGATGGGCCGGGTCTGAGAGCTAGCTCGCTACCTACCGCATTGGGCGAAGGAAGCAGATGGGCCGGCTCGTCGGCATCTGACAGAGTCCTGGTGGCCTGTTGGCCTTGCCTGAGCGGTCTATGACGGGCGGGTCCCGGCTGTCAGAGACTGAGGAAAACACGAAAAAGGGGTTGGCTTAATAGCCTGAATGAAACTCGAACCCAAGATTTGCAAGGTTGGAAGCAGGCCACGAACCACTGGGCTATTTGGCGGATGGCGATGATGTGAAGGCACGCGACAACTTGAAGGAGGTCGTGGGGAGGAGACTGGCCCTGGCGCTCGCCGGAGATGCCCCTGGTCGAGCAAGGACCTGCCGATTGAGGGTGAACCGGGGCATGGGAGACAGCGCATTCAAGAAGGCCGGCTTTAGAGAGCCATCCAGAGGATTCCTGGGAGTCCCCAGGCACTGCAGCACCGGCGCCCGCGACGAGAACCTGCAAAACAGGGCGGTCACGCCGGCAGAACACCTAAGAGGGCGAGAGCGATAGAGGAGAGGTCTAGGAGGTGCGCCTCCTCACCTGGATGTTGTTGGAGGTGACAGGGAGGTTGGGGAAGCAGCAGAGCCTCCGGAATCGGCACTAGAACACACTGGCTAGGGTGAGGAAACAGCGAGCGCGTCATCAATTTCATGCGCCTCAAGGGGAATTGATCATCCTAGGAGGACAAGGGTATCGGGGCGCATCTTCTAGTGTGCTCAGCTCGGACGGGGGTGGACGGAGGCGGTGGGTCCTTGTGGAGGTAGAGCCGGCAGCGCTCGGTGCGCTTGCTGAAGAAGAAGAAGCGAAGCAGAGGGTTGGCATGGAGGAGGGGAAAGGGAAAATGGTGGAGCTAGGGTTCGACGGCGAGGCGCAAGGATAAGAAGGAGGGTGGGGTGACACGGATGACGGAGGTGGGACGGCCACCTGCTCCGCTCCGTCTGCTGCTGAGAGAGAGGCACTGGACGACATCGACGGAAAGGGGAGGAAGAGAAACAGGAGACAGGCGTCTCCATCGAAGGGGTATGGGCCAGCTGGTCTGGGCCAGCCCAAGAGAAGGAGAGGGAGGGAGAAGAGAGCTCCAGGTGGCCAAAAGCTGGGGCTGGGCTGCTTCTCTCTCTCTTTCTGTTTTTATTCCTGCCTTCTTTTTATTTATTTATTTATTTATTTGATTGTTTTGCTTTTCTTTTATTTCGGATTCAAACAAGCCAATAAATAAACCCTTTTGAAACTTTAGCAAGATGTTGAATAAAGGGGTCTAACCAAGTGAGAGATGAGAGGGAAAAAGAGGAAGAGGAAAGGTGATGCCCACAATTAGGATCCATTTGGGCATTTTACAAGTATTGGAGATTTAGGTTTTTTTTAGAAAAAGGAACCAAGACATTTATAAATAGTGGATCCTATACTTGGATCCCAACTTTGTAGAAAACCAAATAGAGAGTTTTAAAAAGGGGAAGAGAGTAATGTGATATCAAGACACACAAGCAAGATTCCAACAAGTGCAAGTGCAATGCAATGCAACCCAACCAATGCAACATTTTGTAATATGAACCATGCAAGGTGGCATGATGAGCATGAGCATGGTAAAGATTATGCAAAAAAAACAAGCGATTTTCTAGTAGTGGTTTTAGCGGGATGCCACACCTCCCACGGCAAATTCCTATTTTCTGGCGCCGTTGCCAGGGAGGTAAGGTAAAAGGTACTCACATCCTCCGGTGTGAGTGCTCGAAGTTATTTCCTTTAGATTCTGCAATTTGTTATTTTTGTTTCTTGTTTTCACTAGTTAGGCTTAATGGAAAACAACAACAAAATTAGAGAGCTTTATAGTATTTATCTTGAGTTAGGACATGAATTCTTTGAAAAGAAAATTAAAAAACCATTGGAACCTTCTTTGCATGCTAATAGCAATGTTATTAGTATGAATCTTTTGAACACCTTGGTTACTAATGCTATGGAAACATCTAAGCTTGGGGAAGTTAGTTTGTATGAAAATGATATTTTTAGTTCCCCAGTTTTAAAGAAGAAAATTTGCTCTGATGATACTTTATCTCCCATATGTGGTAATTCTAATGATACTTGTGATATTTTAAATCCACATGCTGAAAGAATCCCTTTTAAAATACCTATAAAAATTGTTGAACGTGTTATGAATAACTCTTATTTTGGAGATGGAACTATCCATCCTGGTGATCATTTACTCTTTATACATGAATTATGCGGGTTGTTCAAGTGTGCAGGTATTTCAATGAACCAAGTTAAGAGGAAGCTATTCTCTTTATCATTTAAGGGAAAAGCAAGGGAGTGGTATGAGCTACTAGATGATCCTCATCATTTGGAGTGGAAGGAACTTGAATCTCTCTTTTACTCTAAATTTTATCCTCCTCATGAAATTCATAAAGATAGGAATTATATTTATAATTTTCATCCTCATGATGGAGAAAGTATTGCCCAAGCATGGGGGACATTGAAGTCACTAATTCTCAAATGTCCCATTCATGAGCTCCCCAGGAATATTGTTATTAATAATTTCTATGCAAGGCTTTCAGGACATTACAAGGACTATCTAGATACTTGTTTAGAGGGATCCTTCACAAGTAAGGAGTTGAAAGCTAAGTGGGATCTTCTTGAAACAATTCAAAGCAATACCGAAGCTTGGGATAACAATAAAGGTAAAGAACCAGCTATAAACTATGAGTATGATTGCATTAAGTCTTTCGCTGAAACTGCTGATTTTCAAGATCTTAGTGCTAAATATGGTCTTGATCCTCAAATTCTTATTGATTGTTTTAAAACCTTTGCTTCCATATTAATGCTCCTAAAGAAAAGTGGGACATGTATCATGAGCCTTTTAAAGACACTTGCATGGAAAATGAAATTGTTGTTAACGATAGCAATAAACATGCTCAAACCTATGAAAGTACTATTTCTTATAAGCATGATAATTTTTGTGGAATACATAGACCTTGTGAGAATAATCAAACTGAAGAAGAGTATTGTATCACCCACAGGAATGAAAAAACTAGAATGTGGTATAGGGCTTTAAATGATCTTGGTAAAAAAGTTTGTGCCCTTTATCCTTTCATTTGTGAACTTTGCTTTGAAGTGGGTCATTTCAATTTTCAATGCTCATGCCATAATAATAGCCCTTCTAATCCAATGAGTACTGCAAGTTTATATTGTGATGACATGATCACTCCTAATCAGCATGATGAACTTACATTATTTTTGGGGTGTGAAGAATTATCAAGAAAAGCTTCTTTGGTAGGTATGAGTGCTTTTGATATGAATAGTGTCCTGCATGGTTGTCACCTTTATTGTGTTGATAATTTCCACACAAATACTTACATACAAAATATTATAGAAGATGAGATTTTACCAAAATATGATAGGACTAATATGTGTTTTGATCTTATTAATGAAAAGAAGGAATCCTCCAAAGTTTCTTCTATTGTCTCTAACAATGAACCAGGGTATATGGAGAAGCTTCCTTTCAAGCCTCTCCCTCCTAAAGAGAAGAAGAGAAAGAAGAAGAGGAGGAGTAAAAGAAGAGAGGAAACTGTATTTTCCCCTGAGCATGTTGCTCCTATTATAGTTTTTGATGAGTGTGAACTCGATGATGTTCCTATGCCTATTACCTATAGTAGTGATCATGATTGGGAAAATCACACTACCTTTGATATTGAAAATCTCTTTGGTACCAATTCTGAAAATGATGATATTAATAATTGTTATACTATTAGTGCTATCCATGATCCTTCCAATGATGATATGTTTATAAGTGAAAACACTTTGGAAGATAAATATTCTATTGTTTATGATGATACTATACCTCCAATATATGATGATTACAATGATGAATATGCTATTTTTAGTCCACCTACTATTGAGGAGAAAATTAATTATGATTACAATATGCCTCCTATATTTGATGATTATGGTGATGAGAATAATAATGATAGTTATTTTGTTGAATTTGCTCCCACTATGATTAATAAGAATGATTATGCTTATGTGGAGAGTAATAATGATTATATGCATGTGGATCATGATAAGAATGTTTCATGTGATTGTTATATTGTTAATTTAATTCATGATGCTACTAAAAGTTATTATGAGAGAGGGAAACATGGTTTTATGTATCTCAACAATATTAAGTTTCCCCTCTTTATGTTGAAAGTCTTGAAGTTGCACTTGTTTTGCTTTCCTATGCTTGTTGCTTTGTGCTTTCATGACTTGTTTCTTTACAAGATTCCTATGCATAGGAAGTCGGTGATGTCTACGCACTTCTATTCTTGTAGACAGCTGTTGGGCCTCCAAGTGCAGAGGTTTGTAGAACAGCAACAAGTTTTCCCTTAAGTGGACTACCCAAGGTTTATCGAACTCAGGGAGGAAGTGGTCAAAGGTATCCCCTCTCAAGGAACCCTGCAATCAAGATACAAGAAGTCTCTTGTGTCCCCAACACACCCAATACACTTGTCAGGTGTATAGGTGCACTAGTTCGGCGAAGAGATAGTGAAATACAAGTGGTATGGATAATTATAAGTGGTAACGGTGATGTAAAATAGCTTGATGGCGTGGAAAAGACTAAAGGCAAACTGAAATAAAGATGGAAGCAAGCAAACATGTAACAGATCTAATTGCAAATGGTGTTTCGATGCTAAGAAACAAGGCCTAGGGATCATACTTTCACTAGTGAACACTCTCTCATATAAATATCTTCTCTTTATGATACTACTCTTAACTACTCTCTGGTTGGACACTCTAATCGATGGTAGGGCTATAATAGCACACCTCAAAGTAAGCCTTTCCCATCTATAAAACCCCACACTGTCACCTTGAGTACTAGATGGTTCCAACAAACACCACAATTTCATAAAGACATCCTTCTCCAAATATAACTCATAATAATTATTTGTAATCTCTAGCCTAACTGCCACCATGGTGAGCATGCTGTCACTTTCACACACATGGGGAGAGCAGAGATTCAATAAAGCACTTGAGTAGCAAGGTAGATCTACTTGATTACAAAGCTCATGATCACAATATGATCATGCATAGAGAGAGAGAGAGATGAACACATAGCTACCGCTAGAACCCTTAGCCTCGAGAGAGAACTACTCCCTCCTCATCATGGGAATCAGCAATGGTGATGGAGATGGTGGTGGAGATCGATGGAGATGGCTCCGGGGGCACTTCCCCGTCCCGGCAGGGTGCCGGAACAGAGACTTTCTGTCCCCCGAATCTCCCCTTCGGTGGCGGCGGCGCTGTGGAACTTTTCGTGGCTGGAGGCCTGACTTTTTTAGGGTTTATGCCTCAGGAGGCTTCTTATAGGCCAGAGGGCAAGGTCGGTGGGCGGCCAGGGGGCCCACACCATGCCCTGGCGCGACCTAGGTGGACCCGCGCCTAGGGGTGGTGTGGCCACCCTATGGCCCCTCTCCGACTCTCCTTCTGGCTCCGTGAGTCTTCCGGGAAAATAGTAACTTTGGCTTTTTTCCCGTCCAATTCCGAGAATATTCATTTTCTGACTTCCTAGAACCAAAAACAGCAGAAAACAGGCAATAGCACTGTGGCATCTTGTTAATAGGTTAGTCCAAGAAATCATATGAAAAGTACTCCAAAGTTGGAACAAAACACAAGAAAGTAGATAAAACCAAGCATGGAACATCAAAAATTATAGATACATTTGCAATGTATCAACATCCCCAAGCTTAACTCCTGCTCGTTCTCGAGTAGGTAAGTGATAAAAAGAAAGAATAATTTTTGAGGTGACATGCACCATCAAAGACTTGATCAAAGTATTTGTAAAACATTCAAAGCTGGGATCATAGTACTTAAATCATAACATGAAAGACAAAGTTCTAGCAATAAGCAAAGAAACTATGATGCAACATGAAAAGGCACAAACAACAGATTCATGAATAACAATGCTTTGCAACATGTTTGTTTGTTTCACATAAAGAAAACATAGCAATAATAGTATTCAGCTTGTCCCTCAATAGAGTAGCAAATATAAATGCATAGGACAGCTTTAAAGTTCATAAGAGTGACTAGATACAATAGTTTAAAACAAGCAATATCAAAGTATGCATCAATCAACTAGTCTTGTGACAATGCACATAGAACTAAGAATGGCCACTATGCTCTCAAAGTAGGTGCATAAAGATAGAAGGTGGAGACTCAATATAATGGTGGAAGAAAGGCCTTTGTAAAAGGAAGTAGGAATTCAAGTCTCATAAAGAGCTTCCAAAAATTATGGTACTTATAGCTTTCAGCTCTCATTGCCCTATCATAAGCATCTTGAAGTGATTAAGGTTAAAGTGAACAAACTATGGTGTACATGCTTGACGAAGTATAAGTCAGAAATCTCATGTCCCTTGTATACGAGGGCCACTCCTCATGCTACTCAAGTTTAGTCACCGGTAAGTTCTTGTCATTGTAAGTATATGTGTATCATAGAGAACCGCCAACGGGGTACCCCTTGCCCGATGATACGGAAGAATCCCCATATCAAAATGACAAGGCAAGCAGACAACAAGCATCTCAGCATTCTTCTTATTTACCATGGGAATATGGTGCTTTTTTTATCTCTTTCCTCTTTTCATAATCTCTTTTTTTTCTCTTTTTCGCCTTTTTCAATAGGACTCTTTTTTTTATAAGAAGAATGCTTCATAGACAGCTCATTATGGTTACGCTGCAGGTTTCCACCATGTCAGGATGGATTAGACCAGCGGCCCAGGCGTTTCTCTAACACATACATAACTCCATGGAATTACAAGCTCCCCTTTCATTTCACACCGACGACATCCATATACAAAAGAGCATGATATCAACTAGGTACGAGTACCAAGTGCAATGTTGAAAGCGTTCCCCATGAAAGCATGGTTCTGCTAATCCCCAACAAATAAGTGAAAGCATATACAACATAGAAGACACAATGGTTCAAGTTTATTAAGGGCAATAAAAGTAAAGTGTGCCATCAAGTTCGTGAGAGCTTTAATCACTAGTTTTCTCATAACAAGTTTAATTTGGAAGGTAAACAAAAGCATGAATATACTTGGAATAGCATAAGCTAGTAGGTAGGTATGGTGGACTCTTTGGAATAACTTTGTTTAAGGAGTTGGATGCATGAGTGGAACTCATACTTGGTTGTGGAGGCTAGCAAAAGACTGGGAGCGACAAACTAAGAGAGCAATAATGGCCATAATCATGCAGAGCGACAAAACATCATTGATCAAAGCATAAAGTGATACTACAAGTTGAAAACTAAAGGATCATAAAGGTTATGGTGACTTGAGATAGTCATAACATGGTGTGAGCATGTGCCAAGTCAACCCAAAGAAAGCATCAAAGGAGAATACCACTATACTATGCTTTAATATGCTAAAACAACGCATGATTCATCCAAGGCACATTAAGCAATCTCAATTGTTTATAACAAGTCATGCTACAGCAAATAATACTAAGCATAAAGCCAAAACAATATCAAGCATGGCATGACAAAGCATAGGCCACAGTCAAAAACAAGCTCCTTTTACCACATAAGCTTTCCTACTCTTTTCCAAACCAAACCAAACTATTTGCAAACCAATGTATGAAAGGGGGGGTCCAACCAATTTATTCAGAAAACTAAGCAAACCAAAGCAAACAAAAAACCAAAACGAAAACGAAAACGAAGAAGAAGACGCTCCAAGAACAACACTACTGTGCATGAAACAATAAAAATGAAGCGTTTGGAAGAAACCTGGGATTTTTATTGATGAAGAAGGGGATGCCTTGGGCATCCCCAAAGTTTGACGCTTGTACTTCTTGGATATTTCTTGGGGTGACACGCATGGCATCCCCAAGCTTGAGCTTTAGTCCATTCTTCATCTCATTACTCATTCCTTCCATACACCTGAATTTTTTCCTTCATACAATCTTTATTAGCAACATTAGTGTACTTAAGATAAATAAGTCTTAAGGTTCAGTTATAACACCAAATAAACTTCGAGTAGAACACTAGCTACTTTAGCACTTCCCTAAAAAAGCTCAATTCCCCAAAAGAACTCAAAAAGGAACCAACAAAAGCAAATGTAAATAATGGCAGAAATCTGTCAAAACAGAGCAGCAGGTAAAGACGAATTATTTCGAAGACCTTGTGTTGCTCAAATAAAAAAGTGTTGAACTAACGAAAGTTAGATAACAACCTGGTACAGAAGCACAAAAATTTAAGCCTCAAAAAGACGTTCAGAGATTTTACACGAATTTTTACGGCGAAGCACAGAAATCTGTTTTGGGACAGCAACTTTGCCAAGCATTACTTCTCTCTCATTAGAGGTTACTCTTGGCACAAAAAGCAAATAAAAAAGATAAGGAGCTGTTATTACTGAATTAATAACTTCCAAGACTCATCTAAAACTTTTGGGTTATCTCCCAATAAGTACTTTTCTTTAACGCCTTTAAGTTAGGTATGATAGTTTGAGAAGATGCTCACACAAGACATATGAATTGAAGTAAAAGAGAGCATCAAGAAGCAAATTCAAAGCACATTTAAGTCTAACCCACTTCCTATGAATAGGAATCTTGTAAAGAAACAAGTCATGAAAGCACAAAGCAATAAGCATAGGAAAGCAAAACCAGTGCAACTTCAAGACTTTTAACAAAAAGAGGGGAAACTTAATATTATTGAGGTGCATACAACCATGTTTCCCTCTCTCATAATAACTTTCAGTAGCATCATGAATAAAATTAACAATATAATAATCACATGAAACATTCTTATCAGGAGCCACATGCATATAATAATTATTACTCTCCACATAAGCATAGTCATTCTTATTAATTGTAGTGGGAGCAAATTCAACAAAAATAGCTATCATTATTATTCTCATCACCATAATCATCAAATATAGGAGGCATATTGTAATCATAATTAATTTTCTCCTCAATATTAGGTGGACTGAAAATATCATAATCATCATTGTAATCATCATATATTGGAGGTTTGGTATCATCATAAGCAATAGAATAGCTATCTTCCAAAGTTGGGGAACTAAAAAGATCATTTTCATCAAAACTAGCTTCCCCAAGCTCAGACTTTTCCATAGCATTAGCAATAATGGTGTCCAAAGAATTCATACTAACAACATTGCTATTAGCATGCAAATAAAGTTCCATAGGTTTTTTAATTTTCTCTTCAAACACTTCATGTCCTAACTCAAGATAAATACTATAAAGCTCTCTAATTTTATTGTTGTTTTCCATTAAGCCTAACTAGTGAAAACAAGAAACAAAAAGACAAAATTGCAGAATCTAAAGGAAATAACTTCGAGCACTCACACCGTAGGATGTGAGTACCTTTTACCTTACCTCCCCGACAATGGCGCCAGAAAATAGGCGTTTGCCGTAGGAGGTTCTTCTTGTTTAATCCTCTGGTGTGAATACCTTTTACCTTTCCTCCCAGGCAACGGCGCCAGAAAATAGCTTTATGTCTACGCACTTCTATTCTTTTAGACAGTTGTTGGGCCTCCAAGTGCAGAGGTTTGTAGAACAACAGCAAGTTTTCCCTTAAGTGGACTACCCAAGGTTTATCGAACTCAGGGAGGAAGTGGTTAAAGGTATCCCCTCTCAAGCAACCCCGCGATCAAGATACAAGAAGTCTCTTGTGTCCCCAACACACCCAATACACTTGTCAGGTGTATAGGTGCACTAGTTCGGCGAAGAGATAGTGAAATACAAGTGGTATGGATAATTATAAGTGGTAACGGTGATGGAAAATAGCTTGATGGCGTGGAAAAGACTACAGGCAAACTGAAATAAAGATGGAAGCAAGCAAACATGTAACAGATCTAATTGCAAACGGTGTTTCGATGCTAAGAAACAAGGCCTAGGGATCATACTTTCACTAGTGAACACTCTCTCATATAAATATCTTCTCTTTATGATACTACTCTTAACTACTCTCCGGTTGGACACTCTAATCGATGGTAGGGCTATAACAGCACACCTCAAAGTAAGCTTTTCCCATCTATAAAACCCCACACTGTCACCTTGAGTACTAGATGGTTCCAACAAACACCACAATTTCATAAAGACATCCTTCTCCAAATATAACTCATAATAAGTATTTGTAATCTCTAGCCTAACTGCCACCATGGTGAGCACGCTGTCACTTTCACACACATGGGGAGAGCAGAGATTCAATAAAGCACTTGAGTAGCAAGGTAGATCTACTTGATTACAAAGCTCATGATCACAATATGATCATGCATAGAGAGAGAGAGAGAGAGATGAACACATAGCTACCGGTAGAACCCTTAGCCTCGAGAGAGAACTACTCCCTCCTCATCATGGGAATCAGCAATGGTGATGGAGATGGTGGTGGAGATCGATGGAGATGGCTCCGGGGGCACTTCCCCATCCCAGCAGGGTGCCGGAACAGAGACTTTCTGTCCCCGAATCTCCCCTTCGGTGGCGGCGGCGCTGTGGAACTTTTCGTGGCTGGAGGCCTGACTTTTTTAGGGTTTATGCCTCGGGAGGCTTCTTATAGGCCAGAGGGCAAGGTCGGTGGGCGTCCAGGGGGCCCACACCATGCCCTGGCGCGGCCTAGGTGGACCCGCTCCTAGGGGTGGTGTGGCCACCCTATGGCCCCTCTCCGACTCTCCTTCTGGCTCCGTTAGTCTTTCGGGAAAATAGTAACTTTGGCTTTTGTCCCGTCCAATTCCGAGAATATTCATTTTCTGACTTCCTGGAACCAAAAACAGCAGAAAACAGGCAACTGGCACTTTGGCATCTTGTTAATAGGTTAGTCCAAGAAATCATATGAAAAGTACTCCAAAGTTGGAACAAAACACAAGAAAGTAGATAAAACCAAGCATGGAACATCAAAAATTATAGATACATTTGCAATGTATCAGTGGGTTAGACTTAAATGTGCTTTGAATTTGCTTCTTGATTCTCTCTTTTACTTCAATTCATATTTCTTAGGTGAGCATCTTCTCAAACTATCATGCCTAACTTAAAGGCGTTAAAGGAAAGTACTTATTGGGAGATAACCCAAAAGTTTTAGTTGAGTCTTGGAAGTTATTATCTCTGTAATAACCGTTCCTTATCATTTTTGTGTGGTTTTTGCGCCAAGAGTAATCTCTAATGAGAGAGAAGTAATGCTTGAAAAAGTTGCTGTCCCGAAACATATTTCTGTGCTTCACCGTAAAAATTCGTGTAAATCTCTATACGTCTTTTTGAGGCGTAAATTTTTGTGCTTCTGCCCTAGGTTGTTATCTAACTTTCGTTAGTTGAACACTTTTTGATTTGAGCAACATAAGGTCTTCGAAAAAATTCGTCTTTACCTGCTGGTCCGTTTTGACAGACTTCTGCCATTTTCTGCATTTGCTTCTTGTTGGTTCCTTTTTGAGTTCTTTTGGGGAATTGAGCTTTTTTAGGGAAGTGCTACAGTAGCTAATGTTTTAATGGAAGTTTTATTGGTGTTGGAACTGAACCTTAAGACTTATTTATCTTGAGTACACTAATGTTGCTAATAAAGATTATGTGAAGTTTTGTATGAAGGAAAATTTTCAGGTGTATGGAAGGAATGAGTAATGAGATGAAGGATGGACTAAAGCTCAAGCTTGGGGATGCCACGCGTGTCACCCCAAGAAATATCCAAGAAGTACAAGCGTCAAAGCTTGGGGATGCCCAAGGCATCCCCTTCTTCATCAATAAAAATCCCAGGTTTCTTCCAAACACTTCATTTTTATTGTTTCATGCATAGTTGTGTTGTTCTTGGAGTGTCTTCTTTTCCGTTTTCGTTTTGGTTTTTCGTTTTCTTGGTTTGCTTAGTTTTCTGAATAAATTTGTTGGACCCCCTCTTTCATACATTGGTTTTCAAATAGTTTGGTTTGGTTTGGAAAAGAGTAGGAAAGTTCATGCTTAAGTGGTAAAGAGAGCTTGTTTTTGACTGTGGCCTATGCTTTGTCATGCCATGCTTGATATTGTTTTGGCTTTATGCTTAGTATTCTTTTCTGTAGCATGACTTGTTATAAACAATTGAGATTGCTTAATGTGCCTTGGATGAATCATGCGTTGTTTTAGCATATTAAAGCATAGTATAGTGCTATTCTCCTTTGATGCTTTATTTGGGTTGACTTGGTGCATGCTCACACCATGTTAGGACTATCCCAAGTCACCATAAGCCTTTATGATCCTTTAGTTTTCACCTTGTAGTATCACTTTATGCTTTGATTAATGATGTTTTGTTGCTCTGCATGATTATGGCCATTATTGCTCTCGTAGTTTGTCGCCCTAGTCTTTTGCTAGCCTCCACAACCAAGTATGAGTTCCACTCATGCATCCAACTCCCTAAACCAAGTTATTCCAAAGAGTCCACCATACCTACCTACTAGCTTATGCTATTCCAAGTATATTCATGTTTTTGTTTATCTACCAAATTAAATTTTTTATGAGAAAACTAGTGATTAAAGCTCTCACGAACTTGATGGCACACTTTACTTTCTTGCATTTAATAAACTTGAACCATTGGGTCCTTCTTTGTTGCGTATATGCTTGCGCTTTATAAGTTGAAATTAGCAGAACCATGTATCATGGGGAACGCTTTCAACATTGCACTTGTACTTTGTACCCCATTGATATCATGTTCTTTTGCTTACGGATCCCGGCGGTGTGAAATAAAAGTGGAACTTGTAAGATCATGGAGTTTGTATGTGTGTTAGAGAAACGCCTGGGCTGCTAGCCTAAGACATGCCTAATCATGGTGGAAAATTGCAGCATCACCATAATGAGCACTCTATGAAGCATCCTCAATAAAAACCTATGCAAATAGCAAATAAAAAGATCGCTGAGATGCTCATTGTCTACTTGCCTTGTCATTTTGATTATGGGATAGCTCCTGTATCATGTGCAAGGGGTACCCCGTTGGTGGTTCTTTATGATACACATGTACTTACAATGACAAGAGCTTACTCATGACTAAAGTTGAGTAGCATGAGGTTTGGTCTTCGTAAGTAAGGGGCATGAGGTTTCGGTTTATAACATTTCAAGAATATCCTCTTAGTTGTGTCACTTTAACCTTAATCACCTTCAAGATGCTTATGATAGGGGCAATGAGAGCTGAAAGCTATAAGTACCATAATTTTTGGAAGCTCTTTATGAGACTTGAATCCCTACTTCCTTCTATGAAGGCCTTTCTTCCACTTATATATTGAGTCTCCACCTTCTATCTTTATGCACCTACTTTGAGAGCATAGTGGCCATTCTTAGTTCTATGTGCATTGTCCCAAGACTTGTTGATTGATGAATACCTTGATATTGCTTGTTTTAAACTATTTGTATCTAGTCACTCTTATGAACTTTGAAGGTGTCCTATGCATTTATGTTTGCTACTCTATGAGGGACAAGCTGAATGCCATTATGCTATGTTTTCTTTATGTGAAACAAACAAACGTCTTGCAAAGCATTGTTATTCATGAATCTTTTGTTTGTGCCTTTTCATGTTGCATCATAGTTTCTTTGCTTATTGCTAGAACTTTGTCTTTCATGTTATGATTGAAGTACTATGATCCCAGCTATCAATGTTTTACAAATACTTTGATCAAGTTTATGATGGTGCATGTCACCTCAAAAATTATTCTTTCTTTTTATCACTTACCTACTCGAGGGCGAGCAGGAGTTAATCTTGGGGATGTTGATACATTGCAAATGTATCTATAATTTTTGATGTTCCATGCTTGGTTTTATCTACTTTCTTGTGTTTTTTCCACACTTTGGAGTACTTTTCATATGATTTCCTGGACTAACCTATTAACAAGATGCCACAGTGCCAGTTGCCTGTTTTCTGCTGTTTTTGGTTCTAGGAAGTTAGAAAATGAATATTCTTGGAATTGTACGGGACAAAAGCCAAAGTTGATATTTTACCGGAAGACTCACGGAGCTAGAAGACGAGACAGAGAGGGGCCACAGGGCAGCCACACCATGTGGTAGCGCGGGCTAGCCCTGGCCACGCCACCAAGTGGTGTGGGCCCCCTAGCTGCCCACCGACCTTGCCCTCTGGCCTATAAGAGCCTCCCGATACCAAAACCCTAAATCATCAAGCCTCTAGCCACGAAAAGTTCCGCAGCACCGCCGCCACCGAAGGCGAGATTCGGGGGACGTAAAGTCTCTGTTCCGGCACCCTGACGGGACGGGGAAGTGCCCCCGGAGCCATCTCCATCGATCTCCATCACCATCTCCATCACCGTTGCTGATTCTCATGATGAGGAGGGAGTAGTTCTCTCTCGAGGCTAAGGGTTCTACCGGTAGCTATGTGTTCATCTCTCTCTCTATGGATGATCATATTGTGATCATGAGCTTTGTAATCAAGTAGATCTACCTTGCTACTCAAGTGCTTTAATAGATCTCTGCTCTCCCCATGTGTGTGAAAGTGACAGCGTGCGCACCATGGTGGCACTTAGGGTAGAGATTACAAATACTTGTTATGA
The DNA here is from genome assembly GCA_910589775.1 of Avena eriantha. Lineage (NCBI taxonomy): Eukaryota > Viridiplantae > Streptophyta > Magnoliopsida > Poales > Poaceae > Avena > Avena eriantha. Next base: position 112,962,591 of record OU342743.1, on the reverse strand, counting down.
GTTATATTTGGAGTTGGATGTCTTTATGAAATTGTGGTGTTTGTTGGAACCATCTAGTACTCAAGGTGATAGTGTGGGGTTATCTAGATGGGAAAGATGAACTTTGAGGTGTGCTATTATAGCCCTACCATCGATTATAGTATCCAACTGGAGAGTAGTTCAGCGTAGTATCATAAATAAGAATATATTTATATGAGAGTGTTCACTAGTGAAAGTATGATCCCTAGGCCTTGTTTCTAAGCACTGAAACACTGTTTGCTTTTAGATCTGTTACATGTTTTCTTGTTGCCATCTTTATTTCAGTTTTACTTTAGTCTTTTCCACGCCATCAAGCTATCTTCTATCACCGTTACCACTTATAATTACCTATACCACTTGTATTTCACTATCTCTTCGCTGAACTATTGCACCTATACACCTGACAAGTGTATTGGGTTTGTTGGGGACACAAGAGACTTCTTGTATCTTGATTGCAGGGTTGCTTGAGAGGGGATACCTTTGACCACTTCCTCCCTGAGTTCGATAAACCTTGGGTCATCCACTTAAGGGAAAACTTGTTGCTGTTCTACAAACCTCTGCACTTGGAGGCCCAACAACTGTCTACAAGAATAAGAGTGCGTAGACATCAATAACCGGAGTATGCGTCGAGAAAATAGAGGAGTTCCGAGCCTGCCGTAGAATCAATAACTTGATCAATCCTAGGCAGAGTGAGCAGATCTTTTGGACAAGCCTTGTTCAAGGCATTATAATCAACACACATCCTTAAATTAGTGGTGTCCTTTTTAGGGAGCATTACAGGATTAGCCGACCACTCAGTGAGGATGACCTCTTCTATGAATCCGGCTAACTCGAGCCGTTCTAGTTCCTTAGCTATTGCCTTAAGCTTTTCATTGCCGAAACGTCGTAAGGACTGTTTGACGGGTTTAGCGTTTGGGTTTACATTTAAAGAGTGCTCGGCAAGTTCCCTAGGTACTCCGGTCATGTTAGATGGCTGCCATGCGAAGATATTTTGATTTGCTTGGAGGAACTTGACGAGCACGCTTTCCTATGCGCTATCTAGGCCTACGCCTATCTAGGTCACCTTGGAGGGGTCATCATCCTTCAACGACGTCTTCTTCGTCTCTTCTGATGCCTTGAACTCTGGATTTGGCTTTGTCACCTCCTTCTTCGTTGCGGGAATCTCGGACGGATCTACGCTCTTCTTGATCTCCTGGTACTCCTGGGCGTGCAACACGGCTTCAGCAAAGGCGGCATTTCCATCCTCGCACTCTCGTGCTTTCTTCGGGTCTCCCCTGATAGTGATTACGCCGTTGGGACCTAGAATTTTCATCCTATTATAAATGTAACACGGACAAGCCATAAAAGCCAAGTAACCCGGACGTCCGAATAGAGCGTGGTACGCGCTCTTGAACGGGACCACTTTGAAGGAAAGTGCCTCCGTCCGATAATTGTTTGGAGTTCCAAAGGTAACATCCAATGTGATTTCTCCTAGGGAATTAGCTTGTCTTCTTGGGACAACCCCATGAAAGATCACAGAGCTATGGTTCAGCTGAGTCTCCGAGATCTTCATCTGGCGTAGCGTTTCGACATAGAGAATATTGATACTGCTGCCACCGTCCATGAGGGTCTTAGAGAAACCATAACCATCAATAAGTGGATTAACGATTAAGGCATATTTTCCGCGAATGTGTAGCTTAGGCGGATGATCAGCACGGTCAAACGTGATTGCCACTTCCGACCAATCCAAAAATTGGGGGACAGCCGGAACTGTTGCATTGAGCTCATGTAGAACTACTTTCTTAACCTTTGCATGTTGAGATCCGAGGAAGGTGACATAAGTGTCTTTCTTGGTCGGAAATTTTTTCTTCCCTTCTGGCTTGGGATTTGAAGCATCAGCTTCCTCCATGTCGGAATCTTCCTTGGTCTCTTTATCTTTCTCGGGATTCTTCTTTCCCTTTTTCCGCTTAGCTTTGTAGCCCGCGGTGTCATCCCTTTTGATGTCGTCATTGAAACGACATTCGGCGTTGGTGTGGGACGAGCCCCCATTGGTGTCTAAGTGATGCACACATGGGTTACTGGCAATGTCGGCCCAAGTGTAGGTTTTGCCTGGTTGTTGGTCTCCTCTACCTTAGACCCTCGAAGTTCCATGGCCACGTCAACAGCCTTCGCCGCGCCCTCCTCGTCCTCTAGACCCGAAAGTAGCAGTGACCACTGCCGTTTCCGTGTTGGGTTTCTCTTTCGAGGTATTTGTGCGCTTCTGAGTTTGTTGCTTTGGTTGTTTTGCAGACTGTGGCACAACTAGGGAATTGAGTAATCCCTCTACTTCGTCGTCGGCATCTGCATACTTGCTCGGTGTTTCTATCATCTCTCCCAAATCAGTGACTTTGTCACACTTCAAGCGATGGCGCAGTAGACCAATTGGGAGACCTGCAATGAAAGCTTCAATCGCAGTTTGAGCATTTACTGCTTCACATGAGTTCTTGGTGTCGATCCATCGTCCGAGGTAATCTCGGCAAGTTTCTCCGGCCTTCTGGGTGCAACGCTGTAGGTCTCCGACCGTACAGGGCCTCTGATATGTGCCTTCGAAATTCTGAAAGAACGCGCTTTGCATGTCATACCAGTTATGGATGGTGTTTTCCGGAAGTTCATTAAGCCATGATCGTGCCGTCTTCCGCAACATAAGTGGGAGATATCGGGTTGCGACCAGGCTGTTTCTTCCTTTGGCGATGTAGCAAGCTTGGAAAAAATCTTGTAGCCAGGTATCTGGCCGAGCAATGCCGTCGTAGGCTTGGATATGTCTTGAGATAGCAAATACTTCCAGGAATCTTGTAGCTCTGATGCGTGGTCCGAAGCACTTTGGGCCCACGTAGATATCATCATTTTCATAGCGCCGCGCCTCTATATTGGAGTTGATCCTATGCCTTGCGTCGTTCGGGGATAGAGATCGTCCCGAATGTCGGTTGTGGCTGCGGTGCCTTGGAGCCGGACTTCGGCTTCTGCCACCACCTCCTCCGCCACGTCGTCCTCCTTGTCCCCCTTGAGAGGCGTTGTGATGACTACTTGGTGGAGAGGGTAGGGTAGCTGGATTGTTTCCGGCTATTCGCTGGCCTTCGTTTGGAGCATCATTACTCCGGTTCCGGGGAGGGTCTTCACTACGACGAGCCCCCTGCCGGCTTGTCCCGGCATGGTTTCCGTCATTCCTTCGTCCGTCATCCAGACGGATTTCATGTCCAGGAGGTGGCACCTTTGTCGGTCCTCCTCCCGATGTTTCTCCTTATCATCATCCCTGCAGTCTTCTGACTCTCGTCGGGGCTGGTTCCTCAGATTCAGTGCAGCAATTGCCTCTTGCTCTGCAACTGGGTTAACGTTACGCCAGCCATGGGCAGCTTTGTGGTGCTGTCCCGAAGATCTGGTTCTCGAATAATTGTCTTCCCGGCGTTCAGGGCGGTAGTGTTGCTCCGGGATGCGCTGGGGTCTTACGTCAGCCCATGCCGGATCCGTGCGACATTGGTTGGAATCAGAGACCAGTTTTTGACTTCTGGACATGGCGACCTTTTGCTGCTCCAGTCCCTTGTTGAGTAGTTTGATTCCCAACCGGATCTCCTCCGGACCTGGATTAGCCGATAGAATTTCTCGGGCTGCCACGGTATTCTGTACTGGGGTTTGATACACCCAATCCCCTCTGCTATCTTTTCGGGGCTTCCCCATCTCTTCTCCGAAAAGGACGGCGTGAATCTACGGGAATTGGTTGTCATTGGTATGACGCTTCCTGGTCTTCTGGTATTGCCTGGAGTTGTACTTCTCGGCAGATGTTATGTGCTTCTTTTCCTCCTCAATGTTTTTGGCTTCATCGAGGAGTACTTGATGACGCGCTTCTAGGGCATGCACCCTCTCGTCCAGTTCTTCCGCAGTAAGTTCTGCAGTTGTAGGAATAGGTGTGGTTAATGCAGCATCGATGAGTTTACGCGCACCTTCAGTGATCACGTGTCCATCCACCGATTCTTCTTTTTTCGGCTCGTCTGGGATAAGTGCTCCATCCGAGTCTTCCTCATATTCCTCGGCAATCACCTCCTCTGTCATAGGGTCTTTTGCTGAGGTCTTGTTCTTCTTCTTTGCCTTCTTGGCAGCGCCGGTAGCAAAGACGGCTTTGGGTTCGTTTCCCGGAGTCAAGCTCTGATCGGTACTTTCGGACATCTGGACTTCGGGATTATCTCCGACTTCCATGTCATCCTACGCTTTGGGAGAGTGTTCCCCGGATCCTTCATCCCTGGCTTCTCCTTCCTCTGCAGCTTTGGAGTTATTCTCCTCTTCATATTTAGCGGAGAACTTTCGAAAATCCGCTGACGTCATTGATTCATCCGAGGATGCGGGTACGTCGGCGTTTGTTCCAATTGCCTCCAACAAAGAGTCGGTGTTGTCTCCAGCATCGGCAGAGCCAGATCCGGTTCCCACATACCCGACGTAGTGTGATGCGTGCTTCCTGAGGTACCCGCGGCTCTCGCGATCAGCTTCGTTGAAACTTTTGATGGTCTCGAGAATTGCATGTGTGCTTGCGTCTTGGATTATCATACGTCGCAGTGTGTACCTTAGGAAAGGCATGTCTGTCCCGGCGTCATCAGAGCCAGAATTAGTGTCATTGATATGCTCCTCCTGGATTTCGACTTTCGCGGGTGGGTCGATCTAGGATCCGGCCTCTCCAAGGAGATCCACTCCAGATTCGACTTGGACCACTAGGTCTTTTTCAGGCTCGGATTTCTCCACTATCTTCGCAACTAGTGCGGGCTGGGTGGGGTTAGGGTTTTTAGAGATCCGGAACTCTACCGCCTGTGTGGACAAAGGGGACCCAAAAGATTCTTCTGCCTCTATCATCACCGCTGGGGTGGGTGGGACAGGTTCAGCAAAACCGATGTAAACATCGATCTCGCCAAAAGACATGATGGTGTAGGCAGTCACAGCCTCCCTAGCCAGAATCCAGGTCTCGTCGAGAACGATGAGAGGGACGTCGCTGGCGTAGAGGATGCGACCGACGACGATAGTCTCACGGATTCCGATTCTTGTAGATTCCGCTCGGAACGTAGATCCGAAGCTCACTTGCCCCACGGTGGGCGCCAACTGTCGCTGGATTGATGACAAGTACGCCATGAGGGGGTCCTCGAGGTGTGCGGAAGAGAGGGGTGTGAGACGTACGGTTGTTGGGGGGATACCCCCGGGTAGGGTCACGCTGTGGTATGAAAGGCCGAGTTAGCCGAGGTCCGGCAAGACCAAAGCAAATACTGGCCGGGTCACCTCAAGGCCGACCGAGTCACGGGGTAATCCGGACCTGGGTGAGTCGGAAGCGTATGTCTAACCTTTATGCAGGAAAAGGGTGTGGCCAGATGAACCATCGTCCGGGTCGCAGTAACCTTCTAGGAGAAGGAAGGAATCTTGCTGGTCAAAAGGAGTCCCGGTACGCACTGCCTGAGCGAAGGGAGCAAGGACTGGACCACCGGGGCGTGGCCGGCAAGCGTGACGACGGCCGTGTCGGCTGACGAGGGCGCCGTCATGGCTCACGTAGCTAAAGCGTAGCTGACGAGGGGGAAAAAGCACCTCGGTCGGTTTGCCACTTTGGGAGGGGCATATTCTTAGGAACATGCCTCCACGTATGCCCTAGGTTGAAACCGAGCCTCCCCTATAAAAGGAGGGCTAAGGCTTCAGTAGAGGGGGTTGGATTTTATTCTCTGGACAATTCTGTTAAGGTCTAGGGTTTGGGGTGAGAGTAAGAGAGCTTCTTCTTCCTCCTCTCGCCAATACAACTCTGGGAGCACTTGTAATCTTGAAAGAAAATCAATACGAGTTTTGGTGTGGAGAATCACTTTGCTATCCCTCCCTGGATTCCCCTAGCGCATATTAGACCCCACCTTCTGCCTATACATGGCATCTGCCGTGACACCACCACGACAACGGTGTTCCGGGACGGTGAGCACACAAGTTTACCCAGGTTCGAATCTGCCGGCTTTGGACAGATCCTACTCCTGCTAGTAATCCAATAATACGGCAGAGCCAGAATATGGGTTACAAGGGTTTCGCCTGTGCGAGTTGAGATTGTAGACTATTGAGGTGCCCTAAAGGCTCTCCCTAGGATGGCTTATATAGATATCCGGCCTAGCGTTTACAGGAGAGATCTATCCGGCTACGACTAAGAGTCGGTTATAGAGTACATCTTGAACTATAAGTAACACTATGGGCCTAAGTCGGTAAGTCTTCTGGGCCTTCCCATAGCCGGATTGGACTCCGTCTTTTCTCCCTGACTGGGCCACCCGTGAAGCAAAGCTCTAACCCGAAGTGGGCCACCCTGGTCAGTGAGGAACTATGAGGATAACCGTGGGGCCAGCGGCGCTAGCAGGGGTCAAGATCCGGACGGGAAACTTCATCGCCACTGGAGAGCGCATCGTCTCCGGGCTCGTCCAGCGCTTTGAAGCGCGGGACTTCGTCAGCGACAACGCAGGCTGTTTCAGCACGCGCCCTCTCCCGCGCAACGGCGTCTTCCTCAAGCTCGGCACACACAAGGTCTACGTCGCGGTGGACGTGTCAGGCGTTCATCCGCGCCATGTTGTCGAAGCAAGCGAACCGCCCCTCACTGCGGCTCACGGGGGACGTATCGCTCGTTCCCCGGACCATGTAGAGGTAATGATGACAGCACCAGGAGAGGTTACGAGCAAGGATCCGGTGCCAGATCCGGAGGTGACACCCAAGGCACCAAGGACAGGTAGGGGTCCTCCGCTAGAGAGGCCGGAAAACGTGTTGAGAGAGGCAATAGATAGCTTGGCAAACCCTGTAGTAGCAGCGGTAGATCCGGCTCGCGCACAGGCCGAGCTGGAAGAAACTCGGCAGAAAATACTTGAGGGCGCAAAGAAAATAGCCGAGGCCCAGCGGTCGTTGAACATGACGCGGCGTGAGTACGCAAAGGCGAACAAAGTTGATGCTGTAAAAGTTAAAGGGAGGAATCTCATGAGCGAAATGAACAGAGAAGGTGATGTCGAAATCGAGGAATCGGAGAACTGTCTTTCTGTGGGGCTGCCGAGGTATAGCACCCCGGCCAAGAACCTCAGAGCGGCGGATGCAGCTGCATCCGAGTTAGAAGGACTGACGGGTGAATCCCGGCAAAGGCAGCAAAACCGAGTTAACGAGCTGGTTCGGATTGCGAATAGGCAAAACGAGGAACTGCTCAGGGCGAACCCGGAGAGAGCTGGGGCCTCCAAGATAGTCCATTCGGCAATGGGTAAGCCGGAGAAATCCGCTGGACCTGCGTCCTCCCCTCATGGCGATCCAAGGAGAGAGGAGGTGGTAACCTCGGCCAGACGGAACAAACAGATTGTCCCATATGACCCGACACAGGCGGGAAAAGAAAAAGAAGCGCAGAAAAATGATGATCGACGGAGTGTGAGCCGAGGCGAAGCTGGCCGAGGTAACCATGACCAAGGCAATGCCGGTCGGAGGAACGTTGTCAACAGCTTTGCCGGGCAGCAAAATTCAGCGGGGGTAAGACAACTGTAGCAGCGGAACATGCCGAGGCAAGAGCATAGCACCGGCCGAGGTATCCAACAGAAAGGCGCACCGCACGAGCAAAACCGGTATAATGATGGTGATTCGGAGATGGCGAATGCGGGGTATCCGAGACCGGACTATCATGTGATAGGTTCGAGACTGGGAAGCAGGGACTTGATGCCGGACGACGCGAGATTGAAGCTGGATCGACTATATAGGTCGGAACAGATAGAATGTCAGGGTCCACCGGATCATGAAAGAGCCACCAGTCCCGAACTTTCAATTGCCCAGGGGGACCAAGACCTATGACAGAAGTACCAAGCCAGAGGATTGGCTGATAAACTATGCTACTGCTGTAAAAATTGCCACAGGCAACCTGAGATGGGCCGTACGATATGTACCCCAGATGTTAGAAGGCCCGGCAAGGGTGTGGTTGAACAATTTGCCGCCAGGAAGCATCAACTGCTGGATTGATTTCGAGGAAATGTTCATCAGCAATTTTTCGAGTACGTATCAAAGGCCAAATAGGCCACAGACCCTAGCTAGGTGCAAACAGCGACCCAATGAGACGGACCGGGAGTTCTTGACCCGGTGGTGTACCGTGAGAAATTCGTGTGAGGGCGTGATAGAATCACAGGCTATAGCATGGTTTGCACAGGGGTGTAGGTATGGAAGCGAGTTATGGATGAAGTTGCAACGGAAAATGCCGGCAACATTGTCAGAGATGATCCGAATCGCAGATTTGTATGCATTGGGTGACCCGACCCAACCAAGGCTCGCATCGAACGAGTCAAGCGATGAGTACTATCAGAGGGATGGATCCGGATCATCCCGGAGAAATGAATACAGGGGAAAAAAGAGAGATGATCGACCGGACCATCGGTACGGTTCGCACCAATTAGCGGCCGTGAGTCAAGATCAACCCGGAGCAGGGGGTAGTCAGCGCCAGAAAACTGGAGGTCAATGGACCCCAAGGAACGATGGGAAGAAAACTTGGACACCGGAGCAAAAGAAGCAGTGGCAAGAAAGGAAGGACCGTCCGAGGTATACTTACGAGTCAATGTTGAACCAGCCGTGTAAGTTTCACACGCCAAGTCCGAACAACCCAGCGGGTCATACGACGAGGCAATGCGAGTGGATGCGTAAGATCGAGCAAGGTGGTTCGGGGAATGCTCAGGCACCCCGGAATTATCAGCCTCGGTAGGAGTTACCCTGGCAGCAATTGCTCTCCGGAGCAAACACGCAACAGCTGATGTTGCCTCCCCCTCCGCCGAGGTATGATAACAATGAAAGAAGGGATGCGGTGCACCAAGTAGAAAATCAGCAGCAGCCGGATCAAAGGCACCCCGGAAATGAGGGGAGAAACGAGTACAGGGAGCATCACCAGAGCTATTGTGTATTTACCACAGAGGAAACTGATAGAAAAAGCTTGCATCGTAGGCATATGGAGGTGAATGCGGTAATGCCGACAGTGACGAGGTACATGCCTTGGTCCGATCAGGAAATCACTTGGAGCATTAGGGATCACCCCAAGCTCATGCCGAGCCCTGGTTCGTATGCGTTGGTGCTGGATCCTACATTCATTGGGCCTAACATTAACATAAGATTCTCAAAGGTACTGATCGACAACGGCAGTAGCATAAACATCATGTACGCGGACACAATGCGCAAGTTGGGTATTTCGGAGAACATGCTCCAGGCCACGAGGACAACTTTCCATGGCATTGTGCCCGGCATTTCTTGTGAGCCCATAGGCAAGGTCCGGGTTGACGTCTTGTTTGGCACGAGGGACAATTGCCGAACTGAAAATCTGGAGTTCGAAGTAGTGAACTTGGAAAGCGCGTATCACGCATTGCTCGGAAGGCCAGCGCTGAACAAGTTCATGGCAAGTTGTCATATAAGCTATTTGAAAATGAAATTGCCCGGACCAAACAGAGTAATTACAATTGCTGGGGACTTCCGGTGTTCGATGGAGTGTGCGTCGGCCGGATCAAACTTAGCCGAGTCACTTGTGATCGCACAGGAAAAAAGGAAAATTCAAGAGGTGGCGGCGTTGGCTCAGTCTGCGCAACGGTGTATGCCAGCACGGAGTAACCCCCATGGAACTGTCTCCTTCCAGGCCATGAAAGATACCAAGAAAGTTCCTGTTGATGACATGTTCCCAGAGCGCACCGTAACAATTGGTGCCGGGCTAAGTGATAAATAGGAAAGCGAGCTCGTCAGCTTCCTCCGTGAGAATCGGGACATTTTTGCTTGGTCCACACAGGACTTGCAAGGTGTTCCGAGGGAGTTGGCCGAGCACTCTTTAAATGTGAGACCCGGAGCTAAGCCGATGAAGCAACCTCTCCGCCTCTTTGCCGAAGAAAGGAGAAAAGTCATTGGGGATGAGATAGCTCGGTTGCTAGCTGCAGGATTTATCATGGAAGTTCTTTACCCGGATTGGCAGTCTAATTTGATGCTGGTGGAAAAGAAGAAAGATGATCCGAACGTGGCAGTGGTTTGGCGCATGTGTATCGATTACACGAACCTGAACAAGGCGTGTCTGAAAGATCCATTCCCGCTACCAAGAATAGATCAGGTCATAGACTCAACTGCGGGATGTGAACTGTTGTCATTCATCGACGCTTACTCCGGTTTCCACCAGATACCTTTGAATTCGGATGATCAAATAAAGACTGCGTTTATTACCCTGTATGGGGCTTATTGCTATCGCACCATGCCGTTTGGTTTACGTAATGCAGGAGCAACGTACCAGAGATGTATGCAAAAATGTTTGCATGACCAAATAGGTCGAAATGTACAGGTATATGTGGATGATGTGGTTATCAAGACCAAGGAAAGCAACACTCTCCTTGACGATATCAGGCAAACATTCGCAAACCTAAGGAGGTTCCGGATGAAACTTAACCCGAAAAAATGCACCTTCAGCGTCCCGGCTGGAAAATTGCTCGGCTTTCTGGTTTCCAACCGAGGTATCGAAGTTAATCCAACCAAGATCCGAGCCATCAAACGAATGGAACCGCCGAAGTGTCTTAACGATGTCCAGAAGTTTACAGGTTGCCTGGCCTCATTAAGTCGGTTTGTATGTCGGTTAGGAGAAAAGGCATTGCCTCTCTATCAACTCATGAAAAAGTCGGATAAGTTCATTTGGACGCCGCAGGCGGATGAGGCCTTTACCCACCTAAAGAAAATGTTAGCCACGGCGCCAATGCTAGCCTCCCCACTATCGAAAGAGCCAATGTTGCTCTATATAGCCGCAACCAACCGAGTTGTAAGTGCAGTAATAGTGGTGGAGCGTGAAGAGGAAGGTAAGTCAGTGCAAAGGCCGGTGTATTATTTGAGTGAAGTGTTGTCAACCTCAAAGCAGAACTACCCACACTATCAAAAAGTGGCGTATGGCGTGTACATGGCCGCCAAGAAATTGAAGCATTACTTTGAAGAGCATCCCATCCGGGTCATATGTGAGGCCCCTATATCCGAGATAATGAGTAACAAGGATGCAAGCGGCAGGATTGGAAAATGGGCAATTGAGCTAGCTCCTTACGCCCCGCAGTATGACCGGAGAGAAGCCATAAAATCTTAGGCTGTGGCGGACTTTTTCATGGACTAGGCTGAGGTACAGTACGAACCACCACTTCCAGATCCGAACTATTGGCGGATGCACTTTGATGGATCAAAAACGAAAACCGGGCTAGGTGCCAGAGTCGTACTCACGTCGCCAAAGAAGGACCAGTTGAAATACGTGCTGCAGATCCACTTCACCGCGTCAAATAATGTCGCTGAGTATGAAGCACTTGTGCATGGGCTCAAGGTAGCAAATGAAATTGGTATACGTCGGATTATATGCTTTGGCGACTCGAATTTAGTGGTGCAGCAAGTGTCCGGAGTATGGGACGCTCTTGATCCAAACATGGCACTATACAGATTTCACGTGCAGAAGGTTTCTGGTTACTTTGAGGGATGCGAATTTCATCACGTACCCCGGGTGGAAAATGAGGCTGCCGACATGCTGCCAAAGCTCGGGTCAACCAGACAAGCAATTCCTCCGGGTGTAGCGTTAGAGCACCTCAATAAACCATCCATCAGGCCATCCCCGGAATCCGAGTCCATCTACGTCCCGGAGGACACAGAGCCCGGAGCAGCGCCCATGGACGTTGACACGGGGAGTGGTGCGCAAAACCCGGGGACTGTTTCGGCAAACCCGGGGACTGTTTCGGCAAACCCGGGGACTGCTTCGCAAAACCCGGGGACTGCTTAGCGTGGTCTGGTTGAAGTTATGCCGGTGGATCATATGGAGATAGACGAGGACGTGTTCCCCGTGCGGCCAATACCGGCTTGGGCACTGCCTATATTTCAATTCCTGAAAGATGGAACATTACCCACTGAGGAGGTGTTGTCCAGGCAAACACAGAGGAGGGCAAAGGCTTACATGATCATCAATTCCGAGTTATACAAAAGAAGTGTGACCAATGTCCTCCAGCGGTGTGTTGACCCGGACGAAGGGCTTGAAATCATCCGGGATATACATCAGGGGGAGTGCGGGCATCACGCCTCGTCCCGAGCCTTGGTAGCGAAAGCTTTCCGACACGGATTCTACTGGCCAAACGCCTTAGAGCAAGCAGAAGATCTGGTGAGAAAATGTAATGGTTGTCAGAGGTACGCCACAAAGACGCATATGCCAATGTCGGAACTCAAGACCATCCCAATCACTTGGCCATTTGCCGTATGGTGCCTAGATATGGTGGGCCCGTTCAAACCAGCAAGAGGAAACATGACTCACATTTTGGTAATGGTGGACAAGTTTACGAAGTGGATCGAGGTAAAGCCTATAAGAAAATGTGATGGAGCTATGGCCGTAAATTTTCTCAAAGATATCATCTTGAGGTACGGTTATCCACACAGTATCATAACTGATAATGGCACAAATTTTGCGGAAGGAGCATTTGCTCGTTTCTACCGGGATAAAAGGATCCGACTTGACGTAGCTTCGGTAGCCCACCCCGCATCGAACGGGCAAGTGGAAAGATCCAACGGATTAGTGTTATCCGGGATAAAACCCCGGCTCATTGAGCCGCTGCAAAGATCAGCGGGGTGCTGGATAGAAGAACTACCAGCGGTACTTTGGAGTTTAAGAACAACTCCAAATCGATCAACATGCTATACGCCGTTTTTTTTGGTATATGGGGCAGAAGCTGTATTACCAGCCGACATAGAGCATGATTCGCCTAGGGTCACCCAATACACAGAAGCCGAAGTGCAAGACGCCCGGCAAAATGATGTTGATCTACTGGAAGAAGCGAGAGAACTGGCACTGTCCAGATCCGCCATATATCAGCAAAATCTCCGACGCTATCATAGCCGGAAAGTATGCCCTCGGGTCTTCCAAGAAGGCGATCTGGTGCTCTGATTGGTACAGCGTACTACTGGAATGCATAAATTATCCCCCCCATGGGAAGGGCCATTCATCGTGAGCAAAGCATTGCACAATGATTCTTACTATCTTATAGATGCAAAGCCACAGGAAAAGAACAAGGCGGACAGGTCCGGTGAGGAATCTAAACGTCCATGGAATGTAGCTCTCCTTCGTCCTTTCTACACTTAGCGAAGAAGTGTATGTATCCGGGTTATCTCATATGTCGGTATATATGTCGGCAATGAATTTATCAATGAAATGTTGGCACCTCGAGCAGTAACTCGGGGACTGCCTTAATAATATTTGTTGTCTTTTGTTATTTGTGCGTCGGCTGGAATAGGTTATTCTACTTAGCGCGGATTAGTAGTGTGTGAGCACCAAAAACCCAACTCTTCGACTTGCTGCTGTCCAACAAGAATTGGCTTCATGGCAAGCAAGAGAACAAGTTTCGAATTGCGTAGCACATGAGAAACGACTAAGGAAAAGAATTTATTCGAGCCAACGTTTATTTTCCGGACTAATCCCGTATTTATTTTCGGGCTAAGTCTAAAAGTTTCCCAGTATTGTTAAAGACAATTTTTAGGCTCGGGTTCGTAATTTGTAAAACCGAATCAAGGTAGACACGACCCGAGCCAAAAGATGGAACGAAGAAGAAAAAGAAACTTGGGGACTACGCCCACGTTAATCCGGCATAAGTACTCAGTAGCAAAATATCACATGTATTTGGAATACAATTCCACCCGGCATACCGGGGATCTCATGAATTTTCAAGTGCTTTTACTTAGGAGCAGCAGGACGGAGTTCGGCATCATCATCGCCCTCTTCGATATCCGAGGCAGTGTCCTCCTCCGATTCACCCGAGTCATCTTCAATGTTCTCAGCTTCCTCTTCGCCTGCGGCTTCCAGGAAGCTCGGACCCTCAGTCCATTCATGAATGGGGGCATATTCAATAAGGCTGTGGGCGTAAGCCTGGCGCCGAGCTACCCACTCCGGGTCATCTGTCCATTTGGACCCGGTGCGCAGCCGTGTGAGGAGGCTGAGATCTATCTTTTCGTACCACGTCAAAACGTGGTGAAGGACGGTATTGGCAGCAGCGCGGCCAACGGATTCTCGCCAGAGGTCGAGCTGGGTCTCAACTTCAAAAATCTTTTCAGCGAGCTGCGTAATTCTCTCCGGACTAAAACATCGACGAGGTCCCGGCCGTAGTTCTTGATAATTTCCACGCGAGATGACAGGCTGACCAACAGGTCCTCCATGTCAAAGGGAATGGGGTCACCCTCAGGAGTGACCAGAGTACCTCTCTCTCGGCGGAAATTGGCAACAGCAGCACGTGCAATGGCAGTACCCTCTGGAAAGTGGCCTGGGAAACAAGGCAAAGGACAAAGTTGAGAAAATAAGACATGAGACGTAACCCGGAGAAGTAAGGCAGATAAAGGAAAAGAAGTTACGAGAGATGTGACTGTGAATTCGGGTCAACTCCTTGATGCAAGCATCACGCCTTTTCTGAAGCTGCTCGAGCTCAGCATTTGCCGACCCAAGTTTGACCTCGGCTTCCTGTAGGAGTTCGCGATCCTTAGCACTTTGGAGTTGGAGGCGCTCGCGTTCCTCGGTGTAGTCCTGGCCAACCCTTTTTAGCTCGGTTTGGTGCTGCGCCTTCATCTTAGCCATTTCAGCTTTGAGCTTGGCTATGTCATCATCCTTGGTCTGGAGGAGGACGAGCTCATCATCTTTTTTCTTCAGCTCGGCTTGATGCTGTCCTGCTTGTTCGAGAAAATGCAGCATCATGTCAGGCACATGCACACTTTCTTCAAGCAATGCTGAAACCGTGTGTTGGCCCGGCAGAGCCGAGGTATGAATGTTTGCCGAGCCAAGGAGGTAAAATGATGAGAAGTACAGTAAGAACAGATAAGAAGAACGTACCCTTGATCTGCTCCAGGTTCTTTCGCACTATTTTGTTTTCAGCTTCCACCCCAGCTGCGGAAACCGAACAATCAGATTCATTCGGCACGTAAAGTGGAAGAAAAATGAGGAAAGGAGTGAAAAAGAAATTTACCCCTTTTCTCATACTTCGCGATGAGTGCAGCCTGTTTCGTGCGAAGATTTTTATGTGTATCCAACAAGCGCTGGAATTCGGCACTTCGGCGGTTAGTGGTCACCTGAAAAAGATACAGAAACTTAAGTCAGCCTAGTGCATGTTCGAAGTGTACTAAGATCCGGGCCAAGTGGAACTTAACCCGGCTCTAGGTGTGTGCATGTTCGAAGTGTACTAAGATCCGAGCCAAGTGGAACTTAACCCGGCTCTAGGTGTGTGCATGTTCGGAGTGTACTAAGATCCGGGCCAAGTGGAACTTAACCCGGCTCTAGGTGTGTGCATGTTCGGAGTGTACTAAGATCCGGGCCAAGTGGAACTTAACCCGGCTCTAGGTGTGTACATGTTCGAAGTTTACTAAAACCCGGGCCAAGTGGAACTTAACCCGGCTCTAGGTGTGTGCATCTTCGAAGTTATTATGGAGCTAAGTTAGTTCTATAAAAGAGCATCCGGCCGAGTAACAAGTTACTCCCCCGGAGGCTCGGGGACTAATGGTTATTATCTACAATTTACAAAGGAGAAACGGCGTACCTCCATCATCCGTCTAGCGAGGTTAATGGCCTTGGCGACGGTATTCACTTGATCCGACTCGTGGATTACCTCGGCCTTGTTCCAGTTCATGACGAACTCCATCAGGCTCGGGGGGTACCGTTCGCCTGAGGGCATATGTGGCGTCACCAAACCCTTAGCATGTGCTTCCTTCCTCTCCACCAAGGCAAGGGCGGGGCTGGTATGCAGAACCAACTGCTGAGACTCAGTTGGCTCGGCAAACGAGTTTTTTGCCGCTGGTGTCTTCTTGGGGAGCATGGACTCAAGGGTACGTTGCCCAGGCTCGGCAGTGCTGGGCTTGGTAACGTCTTGAGTTTTCTTACCCTTGGCTTGCTGGGAAGAAGGAGCCGTACCAGCGGTTTTCCCCTGCCGAGGTTGGGAGGACTCGAAAGATGCAGAGGAACTGGGCGCTGCTACTTTCGTTGCTGGATTTGGTGTCGGCGCTGACGTTGTCGCTGCCGGGGTTGGTGCTGCTGACGAGGCTGGAGTTGGTGCTGTCTTGGCTGCTGGTACTGCAACAGATGCTGGAGTCGAAGTAGCTTTAGTGGCTGCTGGTTGTGGCGTCGCCGAGGTAGTGGCTGCCGTTGTCCTGGCTGGGCCAGTTTCCCCTGCCCCAGGATGATCCGGAGCGGCCGCAGAGCTTTCCGGAATGGGGCTCAGCGGACGTGACTCGTCGTCGCGACGGGGTGAGGGGCTGGCCCGGAGAGGCGATGAGATACTGGACCCACTCTGAGGGACCTCCACCGGAGCCCTGTGAGATCATGTAACGTCAGAAGGAAAGTTACGACGAAGTAAGGAAGAACGAGTTACAGAAGAAAGAAGGACTTACGCGTCCGAGGTTTCGGCTGCTCTGGGTTTCCGAGCCCTTCGTGCTGGGGCCTTCTTTCGCCTTTTAGCGGGCTCGGAAGGTCCGGAGGAAGAGCTTGCGGAGGCCGCGCGCTTTTTCTTCGGCGCCACCGGAACTGGCTCGCCTGTGGCGAGGGGAGGATCCTCGTGGATATGGCCACCGGCGTGAGCTGATGGCGGAAAAGCAAAAGAAAGGGGACAGCCTCAAACGGTTCAATTCTCTCGATATCCGAGTAATCTTCATCATCAGGCCAATCTCTGGCAGAAGAGAAGTTACCCGTGGGTCGTTTCGTGGCGTCAGTCATGGGGAGAAACATCTCTTGGTCCGGCTCCTCCACGTCCGAAGTCTCCCGGTCCGGTGCCCACTTAAGGGTCGGATCAGTGCCGTCCTCGAGCATTTGCTAAAGGAATAGCTGAGGAAAAGAGTAAACAGACGAATCAAAAATGCAACAATAATAGACAAGTAACTAGTCCGGGGTAAGTTTGCTACATGAAACTTACCATGGGAGGAAGCCGGTCACGGCAGAAATGCTCAATCCCCCAAGTCTAGTCAGAGGAGAAATCCTTATGAGTGGTGAAAAGAGCCTTGACCCGGCGGAAGATCTCCGTATTGTTTAGGTCGAAAGATGAAGTCCGGTTGGGATCGCGACCGTAGCTCATATGGCACACCTTGTGGGTGCGCTTCTGGAGAGGGGAGATTCGGTTGCGCACAAAAGTGATCATCGCATCCTCGTTGCGCAACCCGAGCTCCTTCAGCTCCGCGAACCTCTTACTCACTTGGTTGGCCAGGGCCGTAGGTTTCTTCGGAACGGCGTCCCACAGATCCGGGTTCGGCGGACCCGAGGTATAGGGAAGCAACCGGATCAAATCTTCGGTGCCTGTGTTCCGGACATAAAAGAACGTCTGGGCCCAACCTTTTCAGGATTCTAGCCCTGTGACCCGAGGGAAAACAGAAAACCTCCGGGGTGAGATGGAGGCCGCTCCGAACTGCGTGAGCTGCTTGTCCTCCGGGTCGGCGTGAATGTCGGGGATAACGTTGCGGCGAAGGGCGAAAAACCGGATCCACAGCTCCTTTGTGGGCCATAATCCGGCGTAGACTTCAATCGTAGAGGCAAAAGCAGAGAGAGAAGTAATGGCATTGGCCGGAAGATGGTGCGGCTGGAGATGGTAGGTGCTGAGCCAATCATGGAAGAAATCACTCACCAGGAGTCCGAAGCCCCGCTGAAAATGAGACAGGAACACAACAAACTCCCCGGGGTTGGGCGAAGGAGCTAGCTCGGCGGAGGCGAGGCGAGCGGCGACGCCGGCAGGGAGGCGTCTGGTCCGGTAGAGCCAATCCAGATCGTCCTGGCAGACCCAGGAGCCGGCCCATGCGCCACGGTCCCCAGCGGCGACGTCCTCCTCCATCTCTTGCTCAGAAATGGCAAGCTCTTCCTCAGTCATCTGCTCCTCGAAGCCCTCGCTGGCACTAGAGGCGGCGGGGGACAGCGGCTTGGATTGGCGAGGACCCGTAGCGGGAGATTGGCGTCGCAGTGATGGAGACGTAGAGGTGAAACAGAGAAGTGCGGCGGCGACGCTGTTTTTTGGCAGTACTAGCGGCGGCGCAGTCGCGAGGAAGACGAATGAGAGTAGCAGCAGGCAGGGGCGTGCGGAGGGGAAAAATCCTAAGGAACGCACCCCTCCGCTATTTAAGCACTACGCAAGTGGTGAGTGGGATCGCGCCCTGTGGACCGGCCACACGCTGTGGCCGTGTATTACCCATCCGGACCAATTAGTAAGGAGCCACACGGAAGGCCTCAGGGCAGAAAGAATCCTGGGACATGACGCACTGATGCGGTAAACGAGGGGGCAGGCGTGACGTGACCCGCGCACAGTGATGACTGATGGTTACTGCGGCGATTACTGTACCGTCCCTTAAAATAAGACAACACAATGATTACCATTCACATGGGCTAGCGTACAAAAGAAGGAAGTAAGACCCGGATAGAGCTGTGGTAACCCGGCCGGCAAGTGAAAACTTGCAACGTGCGAAGGGAACGTAAATCCAAGCCGTCCGGGGTACAGAGGTAACTCGGCAAACAACGACAAGAGCACGAGATGGAACCTGGTATGGCCTTAGCGGCCAAGGCGGCTAAGACCGCACCAGCTTCGAGGACCAATGTTGGGGGGATACCCCCGGGTAGGGTCACGCCGTGGTATGAAAGGCCGAGTTAGCCGAGGTCCGGCAAGATCAAAGCAAATACTGGCTGGGTCACCTCAAGGCCGGCCGAGTCACGGGGTAATCCGGACCTGGGTGAGTCGGAAGCGTATGTCTAACCTTTATGCAGGAAAAGGGTGTGGCCGGATGAACCATCGTCCGGGTCGTGGTAACCTTCTAGGAGAAGGAAGGAATCTTGCTGGTCAAAAGGATCCCCGGTACGCACTGCCTGAGCGAAGCGAGCAAGGACTAGACCACCGGGGCGTGGCCGGCAAGCGTGACGACGGCCGTGTCGGCTGACGAGGGTGCCGTCATGGCTCACGTAGCTAAAGCGTAGCTGACGAGGGGAAAAAAGCTCCCCGGTCGGTTTGCCACTTTGGGAGGGGGCATATTCTTAGGAATATGCCTCCACGTATGCCCTAGGTTGAAACCGAGCCTCCCCTATAAAAGGAGGGCTAAGGCTTCAGTAGAGGGGGTTGGATTTTATTCTCTGGACAATTCTGTTAAGGTCTAGGGTTTGGGGTGAGAGTAAGAGAGCTTCTTCTTCCTCCTCTCGCCAATACAACTCTAGGAGCACTTGTAATCTTGAAAGAAAATCAATACGAGTTTTGGTGTGGAGAATCACTTTGCTATCCCTCCCTGGATTCCCCTAGCGCATATTAGTCCCCACCTTCTGCCTATACATGGCATCTGCCGTGACACCACCACGACAACGGTGTTCCGGGACGGTGAGCACACAAGTTTACCCAGGTTCGAATTTGCCGGCTTTGGACAGATCCTACTCCTGCTAGTAATCCAATAATACGGCAGGGCCGGAATATGGTTTACAAGGGTTTCGCCTGTGCGAGTTGAGATTGTAGACTATTGAGGTGCCCTAAAGGCTCTCCCTAGGATGGCTTATATAGATATCCGGCCTAGGGTTTACAGGAGAGATCTATCCGGCTACGACTAAGAGTCGGTTACACAGTACATCTTGAACTATAAGTAACACTATGGGCCTAAGTCGGTAAGTCTTCTGGGCCTTCCCATAGCCGGATTGGACTCCGTCTTTTCTCCCTGACTAGGCCGCCCGTGAAGTAAAGCTCTCACCCGAAGTGGGCCACCCTGGTCAGTGAGGAACTGTGAGGATACCCGGAAAGTATATCCCCAACACCAACTGTCCATGGCAGATTAGACAATTAGGGAGAGATAATACCTTCTTGGTCAAGTTCCCACCACACATTATGGTTGAACGGGTCATTGGGTACCCAAAGTTTGGAGTTTCCAAGCCAGGTGTATGGGTTAAAGTAGAAGCTTGGTATGATGATCTTGAACCTATGGAATCTCTGAAAAAGGTTTGGATTATTATCACTGGGTTGCAAACTAAGTGGTGTGAGTGGAACACACTTGATCAGGCAGTCTCAACCTATGGAATTCTCGAAGATGTGGATTGGCTTTCTATCTTTAAGGATAATGCAAAGGAAGTTAGGGTTCTAGTCAAGTGTAAAGACCCCTCCAAACTGCCACTGGGAAGACTTTTTGATTTTCATGATCACCCCTTCCAGCTGACCTTTGATCTAGATGTGACTTCTCCTATCATTAATGATGAGGATGACCTGCTCTCTGAAGAGCTGAATGATCATAGGAGAGATGATGTTGATAGTGATGTAGGTGGATAAGGGAGAGGGCTACCTAAAGACAGTGCTAATAACAAAAATTCTGGTCCTAATCAAACTCACAACAGCAGCAATGGCTCAAATGGAGGTTCGGGTACTTCCAAGGTCAGAATGGTGGGGAATGGAAATACTACACAAGCTGTTTTCAGTCTGCCGGTCTAGAAAGGTCTGTTTAGTAGGGATGGTGCTTACTTGGGTGTATAGGAAATACCTCAAGAAGTTGCTATTTCTTCAAAGTTTTTGGGATGTAGAACAGGGAGAGAGGATGACTTTCGGGAAAGAGAAGGAGGTGTCTGGCTTGGATCTGCCTGATGATAGCATGCTTGATTATAAAGATTTACAGCTAGGAGATGAGGAGTCTGGGACCAATAATAGGAAGAAACAGAAAGTTTGGGGTCCAATTCAAGCTGTGAGGCAGAGTGCCAGGGTGGAAAAATCAAATAACATGTTAGAAAAAACTATGGATTTGAAGAAAGTGACTAACCTAGATGCTCCTAAACCTATGAAAGGTATAGTGAAATCTAACCCCTTTAATGTTTTATCTAGTTTTGAGATTGAAGAGATTTCTGATAATATAGGTGTAGAATTTCCTTTAGATGAAGTAGATGATAAAACTCATAGATGTACTGATAGCAGGACTGTTTCTAATGCCTTGCATGATGATGAGGTTTTAGAAATAGTGTCTGAAGATTGGATCGAAGTAGTACCCAAATCTCGAGGCAAGCACCCCAGAAAGAAGAAACAATGATTTGTGCCTTTTGGAATAGTAGGAGCATTTCTGCTCCTGGTAGACAAAATTTTATAGAGGATAATATTTTACCTTTACATGTAGATTACATTGGTTTTCAGGAGACCAAGAAAGACAAGTTTAGTAATTCTTTCTTGAGGAACCTCCTTGGTACTAGAATTTTTTCTTGGAACTTCCTACCCTCTATGGGGACTGCAGGAGGTATCCTAGTGGGGGTCAATCTAGATTTATTTGATGTCTTAGCTTGGGAGGTAAGACGTTTCTCTGTTAGTACAGTTCTTAGAAATAAAGTCATTGGTGTGATTTGTAGGATTACAACTATTTCTGGCTCTGCTTATGAGGATAAGAAACAAGATTTCATTTCTAAGCTTCATGACCTTTTCATTAATTGGGATGGTTTAGCTCTCATTGGAGGAGTGATACGTCGTAAACGTATCTATAATTTTTTGATGCTCCATGCTTGTTTTATATCAACTTTCTTACATTTTGTTAACAAGATGCCACAGCGCCAGTTGCCTGTTTTCTGCTATTTTTGGTTTCAGAAAAGCTAGTAAGGAAATATTCTCGGAATTGGATGGGACAAAAGCAAAGTCAATATTTTACCAAAAGGAACACGGAGTCCGGAGGGCAGCCGAAGAGGGGCCACAAGGCGGCCACACCCTAGGGTGGCGCGACCCCCTAGGTGCGTCGCCACCTGGTGTGGGCCCCTCGAGCCGCCACCAACCTTGCCCCTTCACCTATAAAAGTACCCCGAGACAAAAACCCTAAACACCTGATCATAAATCCACAGAAGAGTCTGTAGTCACAGCCATCTCCATCCCTAGATCGGGGGATCCGAAGCTCTTCCCAGCATCCTGCCGGAGGGGAGAGATCATCTTGGAGGCCTTCTTCATCACCATGCCTGCCTTCGGTGTGATGTGTGAGTAGTTAACCCTTGGACTATGGGTCCATGTAGTAGCTAGATGGTTGGTTCTCCTCCTTTGTGCTATCATGTTTAGATCTTGTGAGCCCCGTTCATGATCAAGATCATCTATTTGTAATCCTATATGTTGTGTTTGCGGGGATCCGATGGATATTGAGATACTATGTCAGATTGATTATTGATTCTATCATGTCTATGTTATTTGTGTCTTGCATTCTCTCTGTTGTTAGTAACTATCTTGGCCAAGTAGATGCTTGCAACTCCAAGAGGGAGCATTTATGCTCGATAGTAGGTTCATGCCTCTAGTAATCTGGGAAAGTGACATAAATCTCTAAGGTTGTAGATGTGCTATTGCTACTAGCGAGAAAATAGCAATCCTTTGTCCATGGGGCAATTGTATTGTTTACTTTACACTCTTTGCTCAATGCAATTATCTGTTGCTTGCAACTTAATACGGAAAGGGGTCCGAAGGATAATTGGAAGGTGGATTATTAGTCATAGATGTAGTTGGATTACGTTCTATGTATTATGTTGTAATGCCCAATCAAATCTCATAGGAGTCAAGATGTCTAGTATATGCATTGTTATGCTTTCGCAAATCTGTCAATTGCCCTGCTATAATTTGTTCACCCAACATGCTATTTACCTTAAGGAGAAACACCTCTAGTGAACTATGGATCCCAGTCCATTCTTTTACCATTACTATACCATCTACTGTTTACTGTTTACTGTTACTTTCTGTAAGCAATTACTATCTTCCACACTATACATTTAATCCTTTGTTTTTACCAAAACCAGTGAGATTGACAAGCTCACTGTAAGTTGGGGAAAAGTTCTGTGGTTGTGTTGTGCAGGATTCCAAGTTGTTAGAAATACCTTGGAGTTGTTTCCTTGCTTCTACTAGTTCGATAACCTTGGTTTCATAACTGAGGGAAAACTTGCTACTGTGCTCATAATACCTTCCTCTTGGGGTTCCCAACGAGCTCTACATATTTTGAGCCATCAAGATACGTTTTAATATGCTAGGCTCATGTGTAGATGTTATTGGTACACTATAAAAGTTGGACAAGACCAAACCCAAAATGGAGAGGAAATTAAAATACCAATACCTTTTAAACTTGTAGGAGTTCATGAAGCCTTGGAAAAGAATTTTGATTGGATTGTTCCTGAAAACCCGTTTGATGAAAATAATGAACCCAAGAGTATTGAGAGAGGATCCTCTAGAACTTATTTGGATGAGATACCTTGCCTCATTGAACATATTTCTAGTATTGATCTTAATGCTTCTTCATTCGAAAATACTTGAATCTTGCTCCTATGCCTAGCTGAAAGGCGTTAAAGAAAAGCACTATTGGAAGATAACCCAAATTATTTTTTACTTTCAGTAAATTTTCCTTTTGTTGAGTCTTGGAAGTTATTGCCTCAGTAGTAACCTCTCCGTATCCTTTTTGTGTGGTTTTTGTGCAAAGAATAACCTCTAATGAGAGGGAAGTAAGACTTGGGAAAGTTGCTGTCCCGAAACAGATTTTTGTGCTTCACTGTAAAAAATCGTGAAAAATCCCTGTACGTCGGATTGAGATGTAATTGTTTGTGTTGATGCCCCAGGTTATTATCTTTTTTTTAGTTTATCACTTTTCGATTTTAGCAACAGAAGGTCTTCTAAAAATCGGTTTTCACCTGATGGTCTGTTTTGACAGATTTCTACCATTATTTGCATTTGCCTCTTAATCTATTTCTCTTTGAGTTCTCTTTGATGACTTGAGCTTTTAGAAGGAATTGCTACAATATCTTGTGTTTTGACGAAATTTTTACTTGTGTCGAAACTAAACCCAAAGACTTATTATCTTAAATACACTAATGTTGCTAATGAAGATTGTGTGAATTTTTGTATGAAGGAAATTTTCAAGTGTAGGGAAGAATAATGTGATGAGATGAAGTATGGACAAAATCTCAAGCTTGCGGATTCCACCCATGTCACCGCAAGAAATATTCAAGAAGTACAAGCGTCAAAGCTTGGGGATGCCCAAGGCATCCCCTTCTTCATCAATAAAAATCTTAGGTTTTCTTCCAAAACACTTCATTTTTATTGTTTCATGCACAATTATGTTGTTCTTGGAGAGTCTTTGTTTTTGTTTATAGTTTTGTTTTGTTTGGTTTGCTTAAATAAATTGGTTGGACCCCCGCATTCATACATTGTTTCGAATAAGTTGTTTGGTGTTGGAAAATAGTAGGAAGCTTTATGCTTATAAGTGGTACAAAAGGAGCTTGTTTTGACTGTGGCCTAGACTTTACCATGTCATGTTTGATGTTGCTTTTACTTTATGCTTAGTGATTATTGCTGTAGCATGACTTGTTCCAAACAATTGAGATTGCATAATGTGCCTTGAAAGAATCATGCGTTGTTTTGGCATACAAAAGCATAATATTGTGGTATTCTCCTTTGATGTTGTATTTGGGTTGACTTGGCACATGCTTACACCATGTTAAGACTATGAACCAGTCACCTTGGCCTCTATGATCATTTATTTTTTGACTTGTAATATCACTTTATGCTTTAATTAATAACGTTTTGTCACTTTGAATGATTATGGCCAGTATTGCTCTCTTAGTTGGTCGCTCCCAGTCTTTTGCTAGCCTCCACCTGTACCAAGTGTGAGTTCCACTCATGCATCCAACCCCCAAGAAAACCAAGGTATTCCAAAGAGTCCACTATAAATTCTTATGCATGGTGTGTTACACCATTCCAAGTATATTCATGTTTTTATCTACCTTCCAAATTAAACTTGTTATGTGAAAATTAGTGATTAAAGATCTCACAAACTTGATGGCTTTTACTTTATTTTCTTGCACTTAATAAACTTGAACCATTGTGTCCATCTATGTTGCTTATATGCTTGCGCTTTATAAGTTGTGAATTAGCAGAACCATGTACCATGGGGAATGCTTTCAACATTGCACTTATTATTCAGTTGATATCATGTTCTTTTGTTTATGGATCCCGGCGGTGTGAAATAAAAGGGGAGCTTGTAAGCTCATGGATTTTGTGTGTGTTAGAGAAATGTCTAGGCGGCTAGCCTAAGCCATGCCTAATCATGGTGGAAACTTGCAGCATAACCATAGTGAGCATTCTGTGAAGCATCCTCAATAAAAACCTATGCAAATAGCAAATAAAAAGATCGTTGAGATGCTCATTGTCTATTGCCTTGTCATTTAGATATGGGATAAATCCTTTGTCATGGGGCAAGGGGTACCCCGTTGGCGGTTCTCCATGATACACATGTACTTACAATGACAAGAACTTACTTGTGACTAAAGTTGAGTAGCATGAGATTCGGTACTCGTAAGCAAGGGGCATTAGATTTTCAACTTATAACTTGTCAAGCATATCCTCATATTTGTGTCACTTTAACCTTAATCACCTCAAGATGCTTATGGTAGGGGAAATGAGAGCTGAAAGCTAATAAGTACCATAATTTTTGGAAGCTCTTTATGAAACTTGAAATCCCTGCTTCCCTCTGTGAAGGGCCTTTCTTTTTTACTTTTATGTTGAGTTGCCATCTTCTATGTTTATGCACCAATTGAGAGAGCATAGTGGCCATTCTTAGTTTAATGTGCATTGTCCCAAAACTTGTTGATTGATTCATAACTTTGATATTGCTTGTTCTTAAATTGTTTGTATCTAGTCACCCTTATGAACTTTGAAGGTGTCCTATGCATTTATGTTTTGCTATACCATGAGGGACAAGCTAAATACCTCTCTTATTATGTTTTATATATGTCACCTCAAAAATTATTATTTTTATCACTTACCTACTCGAGGACGAGCATGAGTTAATCTTGGGGATGCTTGATACATCATAAACGTATCTATAATTTTTGATGCTCAATGCTTGTTTTATATCAACTTTCTTCACACTTTGAGGTATTTTTATACATTTTCTAGAACTAACCTATTAACAAGATGTCACAGTGCCAGTTGCTTGTTTTCTCGGAATTGGACGGGACAAAACCCAAAGACAATATTTTACCAGAAGGAACACAGAGTCTGGAGGGCAGCCGAAGAGGGGCCACGAGGCGGCCACAGCCTAGGGTGGCGTGGCCCCCTAGGCGCGCTGCCACCTGGTGTGGGCCCCTCGGGCCGCCACCGACCTTGCCCCTTCGCCAATAAAAGTACCCCGAGACGAAAACCCTAAACACCCGATCACAAATCCATGAAAGAGTCTGTAGCCGCCTCTATCTCCATCCATAGATCGAGGGGATCCGAAGCTCTTCCCGGCACCCTGCCGGAGGGGAGAGATCATCCTGGAGGCCTTCTTCATCACCATGCTTGCCCCCAGTGTGATGCGTGAGTAGTTCACCCTTGGACTATGGGTCCATGTAGTAGCTAGATGGTTGGTTCTCCTCCTTTGTGCTATCATGTTTAGATCTCGTGAGCTCCGTTCATGATCAAGATCATCTATTTGTAATCCTATATGTTGTGTTTGTGGGGATCCGATGGATATTGAGATACTATGTCGGATTAATTATTGATTCTATCATGTCTATGTTATTTTTGATCTTGCATGCTCTCTATTGTTAGTAACTATCTTGGCCAAGTAGATGCTTGCAACTCCAAGAGGGAGTATTTATGCTCGATAGTAGGTTCATGCCTCTAGTAATTGATGGCCCAAAATATATCGAGCTCGTTGGGGAACCCCAAGAGGAAGGTATGATGAGCACAGCAACAAGTTTTCCCTCAGTACGAAACCAAGGTTACCAATCCAGTAGGAGCAAGGAAACACCCCAAAGGTGTAGCTAGCTAAACGATGGCAGGGCGCACTACCGGTGCCAGTAGCAACATGGAGACCTGCACAACACAACCAGAGAACTCTGTCCCCAACTTGCAATGAGGTTGTCAATCTCACCGGTTTTGCTGAAAACAAAGGATTAAACGTATCGAATGGAAGGAAGTAATATTTTGCAGAAAGTAAACACAAAGTATTAAACAGTTTATAGATTGTATGTAAAAGAAAAGGACCGGGATCCATAGTTCACTAGAGGTGGCTCTCCTTAAGATAGATAACATGCTGGGCGAACAAATTAAAGTGGGGCTATTGCCAAACACCAAGAAAGCAATACATGCATATACTAATCATCTTGACTCCTTTGAGATTCGATTGGGCATTACAACATTATACATAGACCACCATCCAACTGCATCTATGACTAATAATCCACCTTCAGGTTATCATCTGAACCCCCTCCAGTATTAAGTTGCAAGCAACAGATTATTGCTTTACGAATTGCGTGTAATGTAAACAATACGATTGTTCTATGAACATAGGATTGTTGTTTTCTCCCTAGTAGCAATAGCACATCTAGTACCTTAGAGATTTCTGTCACTTCCCCAGATTACCAGAGGCATGAACCCACTATCGAGCATAAATACTAACTCTTGGAGTTGCTAGCATCTACTTGGCAAAGATAGCTACTAACAACGGAAAGCATGCAAGATCACAAATAACAAAGACATGATAGAATCAATAATCAATCTGAAATAGCATCTCAATATCCATTGGATCCCCGCAAACACAACATGCAGAATTACAAATAGATGATCTTGATCATGAACGGAGCTCACAAGATCTAGACATGAAAGCACAAAGGAGGAGAACCAGCCATCTAGCTACTACATGGATCCGTAGTCCAAGGATGAACTACTCACGCATCACACCGGAGGCTTGCATGGTGATGAAGGAGGTCTCCAGGGTGAATTCCCCTCTCCGGCAGGGTGGCGGGAAGAGCTTCAGATCCCTCCCGATCTAGGGATGGACATGACCGCGGCTACAGACTCTTTCGTGGATTTTTGATCGGGTACTTAGGGTTTTCGTCCCGAGGGCATCTTATAGGCGGAAGGAGAGGCTGAGGGGGTGCTGGGGTCGGCCAGACCACCTCCTGGCGCGGGCCAGGCCTGGCCACCCGGCTAGGTGGTGTGGCCAGCCCCCAGCCCTTCACCGTCTCATATTCTGGCATCTGATGACTTCTGGAAAAATAGGCACTTTGGCTTTTGTCCCGTCCAATTCAGAGAATATTCATTTTCTGACTTTCCTGGAACCAAAAATAGCATAAAACAGGCAGCTGGCACTGTGGCTCTTGTTAATAGGTTAGTCCAAGAAATCATATGACAAGTACTCCAAAGTGTGGACAAAACACAAGACACTAGATAAAACCAAGCATGTAACATCAAAAATTATAGATACATTTGCAATGTATCAACATCCCCAAGCTTAACTCCTGCTCGTCCTCGATTAGGTAAGTGATAAAAAGAAAGAATAATTTTTGAGGTGACATGCACCTTCAAAGACTTGATCAAAGTATTTGTAAAACATTCAAAGCTGGGATCATAGTACTTCAATCATAACATGAAAGACAAAGTTCTAGCAATAAGACAAAGACACTATGATGCAATATGAAAAGGCACAAACAAAAGATTCATGAATAACAATGCTTTGCAAGACGTTTGTTTGTTTCACATAAAGAAAACATAACATAATAGTATTCAGCTTATCCCTCATAGAGTAGCAAATATAAATGCATAGGACACCTTTAAAGTTCATAAGAGTGACTAGATACAAATAGTTTAAAACAAGCAATATCAAGGTATGCATCAATCAACTAGTCTTGGGACAATGCACATAGAACTAAGAATGGCCACTATGCTCTCAAAGTAGGTGCATAAAGGTAGAAGGTGGAGACTCAATATAATGGTGGAAGAAAGGCCTTCATAGAAGGAAGCAGAGATTCAAGTTCCATAAAGAGCTTCCAAAAATTATGGTACTTATAGCTTTCAGCTCTTATTGCCCCTATCATAAGCATCTTGAAGTGATTAAGGTTAAAGTGAACAAACTATGGTGTACATGCTTGACGAAGTATAAGTTAGAAATATCATGTCCCTTGTATACGAGGGCCACTCCTCATGCTACTCAAGTTTAGTCACTGGTAAGTTCTTGTCATCGTAAGTACATGTGTATCATAGAGAACCGCCAACGGGATACCCCTTTCCCGATGATACGGAAGAATCCCCATATGAAAATGACAAGGCAAGCAAACAACGAGCATCTCAGCAATCTTCTTATTTACCATGGGAATATGGTGCTTTTTCTCTCTTTCCTCTTTTCATAATCAGTTTTTTCCTTTTTCTCTTTTTATCTCAATAGAACTCTTTTTTTATAAGAAGAATGCTTCATAGACAGCTCATTATAGTTACGCTGCAGGTTTCCACCATGTCAGCATGGATTAGACCAGCGGCCCAGGCGTTTCTCTAACACATATACATAACTCCATGGACTTACAAGCTCCCCTTTCATTTCACACCGACGTCATCCATAAACAAAAGAGCATGATATCAACTAGATACAATTACGAAGTGCAATGTTGAAAGCATTCCCCATGTCAACATGGTTCTGCTAATTCCCAACAAACTTTATGGCACACTTTACTTTTCTTGTCCTTAATAAACTTGAACCATTGTATCGTTTTCTCATAACAAGTTTAATTCGGAAGGTAAACAAAAGCATGAATATACTTGGAATAGCATAAGATAGTAGGTAGGTATGGTGGACTCTTTGGAATAACTTGGTTTAGGGAGTTGGATGCATGAGTGGAACTCATACTTGGTTGTGGAAGCTAGCAAAAGACTGGGAGCGACAAACTAAGAGAGCAATAATGGCCATAATCATGTAGATCGACAAAACATCATTGATCAAAGCATAAAGTGATACTACAAGTTGAAAACTAAAGGATAATAAAGTCTTATGGTGACTTGAGATAGTCATAACATTGTGTGAGCATGCGCCAAGTCAATCCAAAAAAACATCAAAGGAGAATACCACTATACTATGCTTTAATATGCTAAAACAACGCACGATTCATCCAAGGCACATTAAGAAATATGAATTGTTTATAACAAGTAATGCTATAGCAAAGAATACTAAGCATAAAGCCAAAACAATATCAAGCATGGCATGACAAAGCATAGGCCACAGTCAAAAACAAGCTCTTTTTACCACTTAAGCATGAGCTTTCCTACTCTTTTCCAAACCAAACAAAACTATTTGCAAACCAATGTGTGAAAGAGGGGGTCCAACCAATTTATTCAGAAAACTAAGCAAACAAAAGCAAACGAAAAACCAAAACGAAAACGAAAAAGAATACGCTCCAAGAACAACACAACTGTGCATGAAACAATAAAAATGAAGCGTTTGGAAGAAACCTGGGATTTTTATCGATGAAGAAGGGGATGCCTTGGGCATCCCCAAGCTTTGACGCTTGTACTTGTTGGATATTTCTTGGGATGACACGCGTGGCATCCCCAAGCTTGAGCTTTAGTCCATCCTTCATCTCATTACTCATTCCTTCCATACACCTGAAATTTTTCCTTCATACAAAAGTTCACACAATCTTTATTAGCAACATTAGTGCACTCAAGATAAATAAGTCTTAAGGTTCAGTTCTAACACCAAATAAACTTCCATTAGAACACTATATACTGTAGCACTTCCCTCAAAAATCTCAATTCCCCAAAAGAACTCACAAAGGAACCAACAAGAAGCAAATGCAGAAAATGGCAAAAATCTGTCAAAACAGACCAGCAGGTAAAGACGAATTTTTTCGAAGAGCTTCTGTTGCTCAAATAAAAAAGTGTTAAACTAACGAACGTTAGATAACAACCTGGGGAAGAAGCACAAAAATTAACGCCTCAAAAATACGTTCAGAGATTTTACACGAATTTTTACGGTGAAGCACAGAAATCTATTTCAGGACAGCAACTTTCCCAATCATTACTTCTCTCTCATTAGAGGTTACTATTGCACAAAAAGAAAATAAAAAGGATAAGGAGCGGTTATTACAGAGGTAATAACTTCCAAGACTTATCTAGAACTTTTGGGTTATCTCCCAATAAGTACTTTTCTTTAACGCCTTTAAGTTAGGCATAAGAAGTAAGAAAGAATCAAGTGTTCTCAAATGAAGAAGCCTTAAGACCAAGTTTCTTGCCCTTACCTCTCTTACTTTTATTCTTAACCTTGGGGAAAATATGATTGTTTGGTGGAGAGGAAAGGTGCATGGTCCCCTTTCCCACATCTATTATTGCTCCAAGGAGTTCTAATAGGGACCTTCCAAGTGTAATTTGTCCTTTTCCTGCACATTCAATAACAAGATAATCAGTAGAAATCATTTTCCCAAGGATCTTTGTAAACACTCCTTCAACTATTCCAATAGGTAATATGGTAGCATTATTAGCAAAAGATATTTCTTTTCCTCCTTCAGTAAGCCCCCAAAGATTCAAAGATTCATAAATATCTTTGGGCATAAGACAAAATTCAGACATGATATCACAGCGGGCTTGAAAAGTTTTAGTGTTTATCTCAATCTTTACTGTGGGGAGCCACTTTGATGGTTTAGAAATTATTTTAACATAATTGTGATGCTCTCTAAGCGTATTATAGCAATCTTTTAAGCTAGCAGAGCCAGTCTCAAGAGTGTTCAATCTAGCAAATATTTTTGCGAAAGAAATATTAGTTTGGCTAGGCAAGTTGTAAGTAAGGATCAATTTCTGTATAGCATTAATAGCATCATCCTCATTACATTGGAGGAAATCTCCTCCCACAACAGCATCTAAAGCATATCTATAGCAAAGAGCAATTCCAAGGTAAAAACTGCGAAGGAACAAGCTTTAAGTCATTTTAGGCTCAGTTTTTTTTCTATAGATCAGAGATTCTAGATCAAGCTTCCTTGAAGCTGTCCTCAATTCCTTGTTTAAAAGTGAAAATCATTTCCTCAGGTAACATAGTGATTGGAGCAAGGCTAGACATAGTGGCAACTTAATAAAGGAACTAGTTTTTTTTTGTGTTTTTGAAATAAGAAAGCAAACTAGTAAAACTATTTTTGTGTGTTTTTGATAAAGAAACAAGCAAACAAAGCAAAAAGAAACAAAGCAAAACAAAAATAACAAAGTAAAGAGATTGGTTATGAGGGACTCCCCTTGTGAAGATGTCCTTGACTCCCCAGCAACGACGCTAGAAAATATGCTTGATGGCCCAAAATATATCGAGCTCTTGGGAACCCCAAGAGGAAGGTATGATGAGCACATCAGCAAGTTTTCCCTCAGTACAAAACCAAGGTTATCAATCCAGTAGGAGCAAGGAAACACCCCAAAGGTGTAGCTAGCTGAACGATGGCATGGCGCACTACCGGTGCCAGCAGCAACGTGGAGACCTGCACAACACAACCACAGAACTCTATCCCCAACTTGCGATGAGGTTGTCAATCTCACCGGTTTTGCTGAAAAAAAAGGATTAAACGTATCGAATGGAAGGAAGTAATAGTTTGCAGAAAGTAAACACAAAGCAGTAAATAGTTTATAGATTGTATGTAAAAGAAAAGGACCGGGATCCATAGTTTACTAGAGGTGGCTCTCCTTAAGATAGATAACATGCTGGGTGAACAAATTACAGCAAGGCAATTGACAAACACCGAGAAAAGCAATACATGCATATACTAATCATCTTGACTCCTTTGAGATTCAATTGGGCATTACAACATTATACATAGACCGCCATCCAACTGCATCTATGACTAATAATGCACCTTCAGGTTATCATCCGAACCCCCTCCAGTATTAAGTTGCAAGCAACAGATTATTGCTTTACGAATTGCGTGTAATGTAAACAATACGATTGTTCTATGAACAAAGGATTGTTGTTTTGTCCCTAGTAGCAACAACACATGTCGTGGTGGTGTCACGGC
This sequence comes from Avena eriantha, assembly GCA_910589775.1. Lineage (NCBI taxonomy): Eukaryota > Viridiplantae > Streptophyta > Magnoliopsida > Poales > Poaceae > Avena > Avena eriantha. The sequence goes on along the minus strand of OU342743.1, from coordinate 112,929,863 downwards.
AGACGCCATGGATAGGCTAAAGGTGGGGCCAATATGCACTAGAGGAATCCAGGGAGGGATAGTGTGGTGATTCCACACACAGATGCTTTGTATTCTCAATGTTCACTTCGTTTACAGATGGTCCTTGAGCTGTATTGGGGAGAGGAGGAAGAAGAAGCTCTCTTACTCTCACCGCTACATATTTCCCAATGAACAAACTACTCACCCGCCAACCCCTACTACAGAGGCCCTAGCGCTCCTTATATAGGGGAGGCTAGGTTCCTAGTTAGGGCATATGTGGAGGCATATTCCTGGGAATATGCTCTCCCAAAATAGCAAACCGATCGGGTCTCCTTTTCCCTTCGTAAGCCATGCAGAGGCTACGTAACCCTCTGCGGCGCCAGCGTCAGCCGATATAGGCAACGTCACCTTTGTCGGCCACGCCCTGCTGGTCCCTCCCTCTGTTTGCTTCGCTCACGCTTCAGCGCACAGAGACCATCTTTTGACCAACGAGACACCTTCCTTCTCTTGCAAGCCTGGTATAACCCGGCTTAGGCCTGGTTAACCTGGCCCCGTGGGTACCTGCAGACATGATACAAAGAACCTGCCGACGTACGATATACGTCGGCCGGGACACGATTAGGTGGACATCTTCCGGGCCGGGTTACTCCGTAAGTCGGCCTGCCTTGAGGTGACTTGGCCAGCTCTCACTTTGACCTTGCCTTACCTCGACTAACTTGGCCTTTATACCCCGGCGTGACCCTACCCGGGGGTATCCCCCCAATATTAGTCCCCGAAGCTGGTGCGGTCTTAGCAACTTCAGCTGCTAAGGCCACGGCAGGTTCAATCTACCAAGATTTTCGCTCCCCTTTCCGAGTTACCCTGTAGTTCGGATCTTTCGGCTTAACTTTCCCTTGGCACATTCCGAGTTTTCACTCGCTGGCCGGGTTACTCATCGGTTTTCCGTGTTATCCTTCCTTCTCTCATACGCTTCCCCAAGTCCTACGTGGAGGGTAATCATCACCTTGCCTCATTTTAAGGGCCAGCGCCAGTTACTGCATTGATTGTCAGGGCTTACTGTTGCAAACGTCGCATCATGGCTGCCTCCTCGTTAACTGCATCACCATGTCGTGTCATGGGATCCCCTGTTTCATGTGGCCCTTTCTGTGGCTTGCCTTTGATTGGCTAATCCGGCAAATATACGGCCACACCGCGTGGCCTCAGCGCACTGCCCGATCCCACTATCATCGCAAGGGCACCGTTAAATAAGAGAGGGGACGCGTCCCTTGGTCATTTTCCCCCTTCTCGCGCCCCTCAGCCTGCCTGCTCCTTCTTCTTCCTTGCGACAGCGCCGCTACCACCGCCCCTTCTGATCCACAGTGCCACCGTTGTGCCTCTTCTGTTCCACAGCGCCACCGCCGCGTCTCTCTTCTTCGTCATGGGGCCGCGCCAATCCAAGCCTCTGTCCCCCACCTCTGATTGGGCTGGTGAGGACAGTGACCTGGAGATGACTGAGGAGGAGATGGAGGAGGAGGGCGAAACCTTGGAGCGCGGTGCCTGGGCCGGTTCATGGGTGTGCCAAGACGATCTTGACTGGCTCTACCGCACCTGCCGCATCCCCGAGGGCATGATTTCTCGCCTTGCCTCCGAGGAGCTCGCTCCCTCACCCAATCTGAGTGAGTTCGTCATCTTCCTCTCTCACTTTCAGCGCGGCTTTGGCCTGCCAGTGAGTGACTTCTTCCATGATTTCGTCAATACCTACAAACTCCAACCTCATCATCTTCCGGCGAATGCCATTACATCCCTCTCCTCCTTCGCATCCGCCGTAGAAGGATACCTCGGCTTATGGCCTATTAAAGTGCTTTGGATCTGGTTCTTCGGTCTGCGAAGGAATGTAGTCCCGGATAAGGAGCGTGCCCCGGAGGACAAGCACCTGACCCAATGTGGTGCCGCCTCCATCTCTCCCCGGACACAATCTGTCTTCCCCCGAGTCACGGGTCTTGAATCTTGTAAGGGCTGGGCCCGGACCTTCTTCTATGTGAGGAATGGCCCGGATGAGGATTTGATCTGGCTACGCCCCTTCGCGATGGGTCCTCCTAATCTAGCTCTTTGGGACTGGGTTCCCAAGAAACCAACTGTCCTGGCGAATCAAGTCAATAAGCGGTTCAAGGAACTGAAGGATCTGGGGCTGCGCAACGAGGATGTGATGATCACATTCGTCCGCAGTCAGATTTCCCCCTTCAGAAGTGCACACACAAACTTTGATCTGGCTGGAGCATTACTGCTGGGAAAAGCCTCCTCCTGCGGTAAATCTCATTACCCAATCCTTCTCTGAGTTATATCCTATGTCGGAGCATGATGTTTATCTGATCCCCTTGCATTTTCCTTTTAGTTGTTTCTTTAGCCGACCATCGAAGATGGCACCGAGCCTTCCCTCAAATAGGGGAAGGATTGACTTGTTCCCGATAAGGAGGAGCCGGATCAGGAAATGTTCTTGCCTACCCCAGACGCAACTAAACGACCCTCTGGTAACTTCTTTTCCTTAAGGAATTGGCTTGATGATGAGGATGATTCCGACATTGAAGTGGTCGAGGTATTTAACCCGGTGCCCCTTTCTTACGCATTCCTGGCTTCAGCTAACCCGACTGCGTAGATCCATGAAGATCCCCCTCTTTCTACGAGCGAGCCGGCCCCAGCCGTATCTAAGAAGCGGGCTGCCACTGCAGCTGCTTCTTCCGGGCCTCCCAAAATGACCAAAAGGCGGAAGAAGTCCGGTGACAAGGTCGCCAGCAAACCTCCGACTAAGGCCATAGTCCGGAGAGCTCGGAAGCCCAAGGAGCCTCTGACCTCTGATGAGTGAGTTTCTTTTTCCTTGTACCATTTTCCACTCCAAGTTTCTTTGTCTTCACGCCTCTCTCTCTATTATATAATTTGTTATTCGCTGTTTAATTTGATAGAGCTGCCGTGGAGGTTCCCCAGAGCGGCTCCAGCATTGCTTCATCTTTTTGGTGTTCTCCATCTCCCCCTCACGACGATGATACGCGCCCACTGAGCCCAATTCAGGAAGGCTTGGTGGCTAATCCGGATCTTAGTCCACCTCGCCCAGAGGAGGGCAACTCCGGTGTAGGGGGAAGTGGTGTCGCCGAGGACAGGCTAAGGCTGAATGCTCCCAGCTCCTCATCGGCTTAGCCGCAACCCGTCGTCCCCGAGATAGCAACAACAGTAGCAGCACCAACTCCAACAGCAGCACCAACACAAGCATCGGCACCCATACCACCAACAACACCAATAGCATCAGCAACAGCAATAGCAACACAAGCACCAACACAAGCACCAACTCCTCCTGCCTCGTCCGACTCCTCCAAGACTCGGCGAGAAGACCCAGCTAGCACGAAAAGGCTAGAAAAAGTGCGCGCGTTCCTGAGCGCGCTCTGCAATCGTTGATGTTGCTGCACGTGGCATCCGGAGAGTCCTTCGTGCGTTTTCCCTAGTCTTCCCTGCGCGACACGTAGTGCCTGTAGAGAGGGGTGGCGGTCCTTTTTCCCTTTCTTTTTTAGATTCAAACACGAAAAATGTGATATCTTTTAAATGAATCATCCAAACTGAGATCTGTTTTCACAATTGCGCTAGTCGCGTCGAGATCTACAAAACTAGATCCCATATGATAGGTTTTTGAAGAACTTTTTGTTTTGCACTGCCCTTTGACCCTACATTGCACTACCTTCGATTGTGTTGCACTGCCTTAGTTCGCAGTGCACTGCGCGGTGTCTAGGCAGTGTACTACGCACTGTCCAGCAGTGCACCGTCCATGCACTGCCTTGTTGTCCTGTGTTGCACTGCCTTAGTTTGCAGTGCACTGCGTGATGTCCAGGCAGTGTACTACGCACTGTTCAAGCAGTGCACCGTCCATGCACTGCCTTGTTGTTCGGTGTTGCACTGCCTTAGTTTGCAGTGCACTGCGCGGTGTCCAGGCAGTGTACTATGCACTGTCCATGCAGTGCACCGTCCATGCACTGCGTTGTTGTTCTGTGTTGCACTGCCTTAGTTCGCAGTACACTACGCGGTGTCCAGGCAGTGTACTATGCACTGTCCAGGCAATGCACCGTTCATGCACCGCCTTGTTATTCTGTGTTGCACTGCGTTAGTTTGCAGTGCACTACACGGTGTCCATGCAGTGTACTACGCACTGTCCAGGCAGTGCACCGTCCATGCACTGCCTTATTGTTCTATGTTGCACTGCCTTAGTTTGCAGTGCACTGCGCGGTGTCCAGGCAGTGTACTACGCACTGTCTAGGCAGTGCACCGCCTTGTTGTTTCGTGTTGCACTGCCTTAGTTTGCAGTGCATTGCACGGTGTCCTAGCAGTGTACTGCCTCGTTGTACTACCTTGCACTGCCTTCGGTCATAGTGCACTGCGCGGTGTCCAGGCAGTGCACCATCCAAGCACTGTTTTGTTGTACTGCGTTGCACTGTCTAAGGTTGCAATGCACTACGCGATGTTCTTGGAGTTCACGGTGTACTGCATTGCACTGCTTTCGGTCGACAGTAAACGAGTTGCACTGCTTGTGCACTGCCTTATTGCACTGCGTGGAACTGCCTTTCGTCACGTGCACTACATGAGCAGCTAGCCACGTGTCGGGCTGCCGTGTGGCCGGAAATACACGTGCTGCCGTGTGGCCGAAAATACACGCACTGCCAAGCGGCCGGAAATACGCACGGGTGAGCTTCCACACGCGACGTGTCGGGCTACTGTGAAGTCGGAAACGTGCGCACTGCTGCCGAAACGTGCTCTTCCTGAAGAGCGCGCTCCCGCTAGTCGTTCCCCAAGACTCGGCGAGAAGACCCAGCTAGCACTAAGGTTGTGCCCAAGTCCAAATCTGCGGCTCAGGCCTCAGCCTCCCAACAGCAACCCAAGGCCAAGAAAGGCTCTGGTGCCACTAGAGCATCATCTATCGAGGCTGGACAGCTCACCCTTGCGTCCATGCTGCCGAAGAAAGATGCCTCCTTCGGGTCAGTTGGCAGCAAACAACTTGCGCTGCATACCAGCCCTGCTGCCACCCTAGTTGCGAGGAGAGAGGCCCATGCCAAAGGCTTGGTCGCGCCCCACATGCTTAATGGAGAGAGCTATCCTCCGGGTTTGATCAAATACATCGATAATTGGAACAAGGTGGAATTCGTCGATCCAAACGACGATCTCCCGTAGAAATTTTGGCCCGCCAAGTTCCACGCACAGATGAAGACGGCAGCCAAGGCTATCAACATTGCTGGCCGAATCATGGAGGTACGCTACTTTGTATTTTCCTTAATATGTACGAGTGCTTAGAGATATCTCCATTAGTCCCCGAGCCTCCGGGGGAGTAACTTGTTACTCGGTCGGATGCTCCTTAGAGAACTAGCGTAGCTCCTTAGTAGCTTCGAATATGCACACACCTAGAGCCGGGTTAAGTTCCACTTGGCCCGGATTTTGTACACTTCAAATATGCACACACCTAGAGCCGGGTTAAGTTCCACTTGGCCCGGATTTTGTACACTTCGAATATGCATACACCTAGAGCCAGGTTAAGTTCCACTTGGCCCAGATTTTGTACACTTCGAATATGCACACACCTAGAGCCTGGTTAAGTTCCACTTGGCCCGGATTTTGTACACTTCAAATATGGACACACCTAGAGCCGGGTTAAGTTCCACTTGGCCCGGATTTTGTACACTTCGAATATGCACACACCTAGAGCCAGGTTAAGTTCCACTTGGCCTGGATTTTGTACACTTCGAATATGCACACACCTAGAGCCGGGTTAAGTTCCACTTGGCCCGGATTTTGTACACTTCGAATATGCACACACCTAGAGCCGGGTTAAGTTCCACTTGGCGCGGATCTAGTACACTTCAAATATGCATATAGCTGAGCGGACTTTGCTCTTTTCAGATCACTACCAATCGTCGAACCGCTGAGCTTCAGCGCCTCTTGGACTCACACAAGGTGCTGCACTCAAAACATGCTGCTCTGCTTGCTGACTGCGAGAAAAAGGGTAAGTTTTCTCTTTGACTTCTCCCCCCATCTTTCTTTGTCTTTTCCCGCTGAACTAATCTGTCATTCGGATTGCACAGCTGGGTTGGAGGCCGAAAATACAATTATGAGAAAAAACTTGGACCAGATAAAAGGTAACTCGCTTTGGTTACTCATTTTCCGTGCTTTCTCTCCTTTCTCCTGGGCTCGGCAGATATTCATACCTCGGCTCTACCGGGTCAACAAATCGTTGCAGCATCCCTTGAAGATAGTGTGCATGTGCCTGATATGATGCTGCATTTTCTCGAACAAGCAGGGCAACATCAGGCTGAGCTCAAGAAGAAGGATGACAGACTTGCCAAACTCCAAGCCAAGGATGATGAACTTGCCAAGCTCAAGGCCGAGATGAAAGCTTAAAGAGCTCCACAAGACTGAGATGGATAAGGCTGGCCAAGACTTTACCAAAGAGCGAGAACGTCTTAGCCTCCAACTTGCCAAAGATCAAGAGTTGCTGAAGGAGGCCGACGTCAAGCTTGACTCGGCTAATGTTAAACATGAGCAGCTACGGAAGAGGCGTGCTGATTGCACCAAAGAGCTGACCCGGATCCATAGCCATATTTCCTGTAAGCTCTTTTCCTTCCGCCAATGTATATTTCACCGGGTTAAACTACTTTACTTATTTCACTTGTTTTGGTTTCAGGCAAATTCCCAGAGGGCGATGCCGTTCCGGTAATGCCGTTGCTAAGTTTCGCCGGCAGAGGGGTACCCCAACTAGTCCTAGCGCTGAACCCATTCCTTATGACATGGAGGATCTACTAGTCAACTTATCCTCCCGGATTGAAATTGTGAAGAATTATGGTTCGGGTCTCCTGGATTCAGCCGTTCGGATCTTCCATGCGCTTTGGCCTGGTGAGGATCCTCCGGAGGGATCAACTGCTTTGATCAACAAGCTAATGGATTGCGAGACCCATCTCGACCTCTGGAGGGAATCCGCCGCTCATGCTGGAGCTGATACTGTCCTCCATTTCGTGCTCACTTGGTATGAAAAACTGGACTTGAAGCTCCTCGAGCGCTTGCGTACCGGGTCCAAGTGGTCGAATGATCCGGATTGGGTTGCTCGGCGCAAGGCCTGTGCCCATAACCTCATCCAATTTTCCCCTGTTCATCAATGGAACGAAGGACCAAGTTTCCTCGGCGTCGTTGACGACGAATACGTCGAAGATGGTTCAGACGACGAGGAAGAGGACGAAGCCTCAGATCTTGAGGAGAATGAAGATGATGACGAGGCTGAAGCCACTGCTCCCCCTGCTGGCGCCGAGATACCCCCTCCTGCTGCTGCTCCTTGAGCATCAAAAAACGCTTTGAAATTTATCAGATCCCCGGTATGCCGGGTGCAGATGTATCAATCATACTGACTATATTTTGCTACTAAGCTATTCAGGCCGGATTAACTTGGGCGTGGTCCCTAAGTTTCATTTTCTTGTTTCTTCAATTTCATGGCTCGGCTCGCGTCTACCTTGATTCGGTTTTATGACTTACGAGTCCGAGTTTCAAAAATTGACTTAACAATACTTGGAAACTTTAGGATTAGCTCAAAATAACCAGCATAGTAAAGGCAAAGTAAACATAGTGTTAGTCCGAACAATAAATGTCGGCTTGATTATGTTCCTTTCCTTAGTCGTTTTTCATGTGCTACGCATTTCCAAACTTGTTCTCTTGCTCGCCATGAAGCCAATTCTTGTTGGACAGCAGCGAATCGAAGAGTTGTGTTTTTGGTCCTCACACACTACTAATCCGGCTTAGGTAGAAGCAACTTAAGCTAGCCGACATAAAAATAAATAACAAACAAAGAAGACAACAAATATCACTAAGGCAGTCCCCGAGTTACTGCTCGAGGTGCCAAGATTTCATTAATAAACTCATTGTCGGCATACATACCGACATATGAGAAACTTGGATACACACACTTCTTTGTTAAGTGTAGAATGGACGAAGTAGGGCTACATTCCATGGACTCTTAGATTCCTCGCCAGACCTATCTGCCTTGTTCTTCTCCGGTGGTTGTGCATCAATGAGATAATAAGAGTCATTGTGCAATGCTTTGCTTACAATGAATGGCCCTTCCCATGGGGGGATAACTTATGCATGCTAGCAGTAAGCTGCACCAACCGGAGTACCAGATCACCTTCCCGGAAAACTCGGGGGTTTACTTTCCGGCTATGATAGCGTTAGAGATTTTGCTGATATATGGCAGATCTGGACAATGCCAATTCTCTCGCTTCTTCCAGCAGATCAACATCATTTTGCTAGGCTTCTCGCACTTCGGCTTCTGCGTATTGGGTGACCCTAGGCGAATCATGCTCTATGTCGGCTGGTAATAAAGCTTCTGCCCCATATACCAGAAAAAATGGAATATAGCCTGTTGATCGATTCAGAGTTGTTCTTAAACTCCACAGTACCGCTGGTAGTTCTTCTATCCAACACCCCGCTGATCTTTGCAGCGGCTCAATGAGCTGGGGTTTTATCTCGGATAATACTAATCCGTTGGATCTTTCCACTTGTCCATTCGATGCGGGGTGGGCTACTGAAGCAACGTCCAGCCGGATCTTCTTATCCCGGCAGAATCGCGCAAATGCTCCTTCAACAAAATTAGTGCCTTTATCTGTTATGATACTGTGAGGGTAGCCATATCTCAGGATGATATCTTTGAGGAATGACACGGCTGTAGCTCCATCAAATTTTCTTATCAGTTTTACTTCAATCCATTTTGTAAACTTGTCAACCATAACCAAGATATGATTCATATTTCCTTTTGCCGGCTTAAATGGGCCAACCATATCCAAACACCATACGGCGAATGGCCAGGTAATCGGTATGGCCTTGAGCTTCGACAGTGGCATGTGTGTCTTGGTAGCATACCTCTAACAACTATTGCATTTTCTTACTAGGTCCTCTGCTTGCTCCAAGGCACTTGGCCCGTAAAACCCATGCCGGAAAGCTTTTGCTACTAAGGCTCTGGATGAGGCGTGATGCTCACATTCCCCCTGATGTATATCTCGGAGGATGTCAAGCCCTTCTTCCGGGTCAACACATTGTTGGAGGACATTCATGACACTCCTCTTGTATAGCTCTGCGTTGATAATCGTGTATGCCTTTGAGCGCCTTTGAATTTGCCTTGAAAGCACTTCTTCATTGGGAAAAGATCCATCCTTCAGGAACTGGAATATGTGTAGTGCCCAAGCCGGTATGGCTCGCACCGGAAACACATCCTCGTCAATTTCCATTTGATCCACCGACATAACCTCGGCCGGATCACGCTGCGCAGTCCCCGGGTTTCCTGAACCACTTCCCACATCAATGTCTATGGGCACAACTCCGGACTCCGGATCGGTCGGTATATAGATTGACTCGGATTCTGGGGATGACCTGATAGATGGCTTTGTAAGGAGCTCTAGTGCTACACCCGGCGGGATCGCTTGTCGGGTTGATCTGAGCTTCGACAGTACGTCGGCAGCCTCATTTTCTAGCCGAGGTACATGGTGCAACTCACATCCCTCGAAGTATCCTGATATCTTCTGCACATGAAATCTGTATAATGCCATGTTTGCATCCAGAGCATCCCATTGCCCTGAGACTTGCTGAACCACCAAATCCGAGTCAGCAAAGCATTGGATCCGACGTATTCCAATTTCTTTTGCTACTTTGAGTCCATGCACAAGTGCTTCATATTCTGCAACATTGTTTGATGCTGTGAAGTGGATCTGCAGCACATACTTCAGCTGGTCTTTCTTGGGAGAGGTAAGCACAACTCCGGTGCCTAATCCGGTTTTCATTTTTGATCCGTAAAAATGCATTCTCCAGTAATTCGAATCTGGCAACGGTGGCTCATATTGCATCTCGGCCCAATCTACGAAAAAGTCGGCCACCGCCTGAGAGTTGATCGCATCTCTTCTGTCGAATTGTGGAGCATAAGGAGCTAGCTCAATTTCCCATTTTGCAATCCGGCCGCTTGCATCCTTGTTGCTCATTGTTTCAGATATGGGGGCTTCACATATCACTTTGATGGGGTGCTCATCAAAATAATGCTTTAGCTTCTTTGCCGCCATATACACACCGTATGCCATCTTCTGATAGTGAGGATAGTTTTGCTTTGATGCTGATAATACCTCGCTCAGGTAATAGACTGGCCCTTGCACTGACTTACCCCCCTCGTCGCGTGCTACCACAATCACTTCACTTACAACCCGGTTAGTTGCGGCTATGTAGAGCTACATTGGCTCTTTTGATAGTGGAGAGACTAACATCGGTGCGGTAGCTAGCATTTTATTTAACTCGATGAAGGCTTCATTGGCCTGCAGCGTCCATATGAACTTATCCAATTTTTTCATTAGCTGATAGAGAGGCAGTGCCTTTTCTCCCAACCGACATACAAACCGACTTAAGGATGCGAGGCAACCAGTGAACTTCTGGACATCGTTAAGACACTTCGGTAGTTCTGTTCGCTCTATGGCTCGGATTTTAGTCGGGTTAGCTTCGATACCTCGGCTGGAGACAAGAAATCCGAGTAATTTTCCAGCTGGGACACCGAAGGTACACTTCTCCGGGTTAAGCTTCATTCGAAACCTCCTTAGGTTCGCGAACGTTTGCCTGATATCATCGAGGAGCGTTTTGCTTTCCTTGTATTTTATAACCACATCGTCAACATACACTTGCACATTTCGACCAATTTGATCGTGTAGGCATTTTTGCATAGATCTTTGATATGTTGCCCCTTCATTATGTAAACCAAAAGGCATAGTGCGATACCAATAAGCCCCGTACGGGGTGATAAATGCAGTCTTTATTTGATCATCTGGGTTCAGTGGTATCTGGTGGAAACCAGAATACGCGTCTATGAATGACAACAACTCACACCCAGCAGTAGAATCTATGACCTGATCTATCCTAGGTAGCGGGAATGGATCTTTTGGGCACGCCTTGTTCAGATTCGTGTAATCGATGCACATACGCCAAACCACTTCTACATTCGGATCATCTTTCTTCTTTTCCACAAGCACCGGATTAGATAGCCAGTCCGGGTAAAGCACTTCCATGATGTACCCGGCTGCTAGGAGCTGAGCTATCTCATCTCCAATGACGTTTCTCCTATCTTCGGCGAAGCGGCGAAGAGGTTGCTTCATCGGCTTTGCTCCGGGTCTCACATTCAAAGAGTGCTCGGCCAATTCCCTCGGAACACCTTGCAAGTCATGTGTGGACCAAGCAAAGATATCCCGATTCTCATGGAGGAAATTGACGAGCTCGCTTTCCTATTTCTCAGTTAACCTGGCACCAATTGTTACGGTGCGCTCTAGGAATAGATCATCAACGGGCACTTTCTTTGTATCCTTTGTTGCTTGAAATGAGACACTTCCATGCGGGTTACTCAGCACCGACATACATTGTTGCGCGGACTGGGCCAATGCCGCTACTTCCTGGATCTTTCTTTTCTCTTGTGCAATCACGAGTGATTCGGCCAGGTTAGACCCGGCTGACGCACACTCAATAAAATGTCAGAAATCCCCAGCTATGGTAATTACCCCATTTGGCCCAGGCAACTTCATCTTCAGGTAACTGATGTGAGTACTTGTCATAAATTTGTTCAGGGCCGGCCTGCCGAGTAACGCGTGATATGCGCTTTTTAAGTTCACAATGTCAAACTCCAAATTCTCAGTTCGGCAGTTATCCCTTGTGCCGAATAACACATCAACCCGGACTTTGCCAATGGGTTCACAGGAGATACCAGGCACAATGCCATGGAAAGTTGTCCTTGTAGCTTGGAGCATGTTCTCTGAGATACCCAACTTGCGCATTGTATCCACGTACATGATATTGATGCTGCTACCATTGTCGATCAACACCTTGGAGAACCTCACATTGATATTTGGCCCGATGAACGTTGGGTCCAGCACTAGTGCATACGAACCAGGACTCGGCGTGATCTTGGGATGGTCTTTGATAGTCTAGGTAATTTCCTAATCAGACCAAGGCATATACCTCGTCACCGCCGGCATGACTGCATTCACCTCCATATGTTGGTGTTGCATGCTCTTTCTATCTGTTTCCTCTGTGGTAAACACACAATAACTCTGGTGATGCTCCATGTATTCATTTCTTCCCTCATTGCCGGGATACCTTTAATCTGGCTGATGCTGGTTTTCCACCTGATGCACTGCATCCCTTCTCTCATGATTCTCATACCTCGGCAGAGGTGGTGGCAACATTAACTGTTGCGTATTTGCTTCGTAGAGCAGTTGCTGCCTAGGTAACTCCTGCCGAGGTTGATCGTTCTGAGGTGCATGTGCATTCCCCGAGCCACTTTGCTCTATCTTCCTCATCCACTCACATTGCCGGGTTGTATAACCCACTTGGTTACTCGGATTTGCGTGTGAAATTTGCACGGCTGATCTAGCATTGCCTCATACGTATACCTCGGCCGGTCTTTCTTTTCTTGCCACTGTCTCTTTTGCTCAGGCCTCCAAGTTTTCTTGCCATCATTTCTTGGAGTCCACTGTTGCCCTCCAGTTTTCTGATGCTGGCTACTCCCTGCTCCGGATTGATCTTGATTTACAGTAGCAACTTGTTACAAATTGTACCTGTAATCCGGTCTATCATCTCTTCTCTTACTCCGGTAATCATTTCTCCGGGATGATCCGGCTCTGTCTCGTTGGTAGTACTCCTCATTTGACTCGTTTGACACTAGTCAGGGTTGAGTCGGATCACCCAAAGCATACGAATCAACAATCCTGATTGTCTCTGCCAGTGTAGTTGGCATATCCCTTTGTAACCTTTGCCACAACATGCTTGCATATCTACACCCTTGTGCAAACCAAGCTATGGCCTGAGACTCAATCACGCCTTCACACGAGTTTCTCACGTTGCACCAACGAGTGAGGAACTCCCGGTCTGTTTCATTTGGTCTCTGTTTGCACATTGCTAAGGTCTGTGGCCTATTCAGCCTCTAATAAGTGCTCGAGAAGTTACTGACGAACATTTACTCATAATCCAGCCAACAGTTGATACTACCGGATGGTAAATTGTTTAACCACACCCTCGCTGGCCCCTCCAGCATCTGAGGTACGTATCTCACTGCCCATCTCAAATTGCCTGTCGCAATTTTTACTGTCGTTGCGTAGTTGATTAACCAATCCTCCGGCTTGGTGCTGCCGTCATATGTTTTCGTGCCTCTGGGTAACTGGAAGTTAGGTATCGGAGGCTCTTTCATGATTCGGGGCCCAAAGCACGCTGGACCCGGAGGACCTTGCCCCTCAATTTGCTCTGACCTGTAGAGCCGATCCAGCTTTAACTTGGCATCATCAGGCATCAGGTTCCTGCTTCCCAATCTTGACCCTATCACATGATGATCCGGCCTATGGTATCCTGCATTCACCATTTCCGAATCACTGTCATTGTATCTGTCTTGCTCTTGTCGAGCACAATTTTGCCGCATACCCTGGCCAGCACTCTGCTCTTGCCGAGGTACATTCCACTGCTGCTGTTGCCGAGGTGGGTTTTGCCCTGCACCTGCCGAGTTACGCTGTCCGGCATTGCTGTTTTCAGCGTTTCTCTGACCGGCATTGCCTTGGTCGCGGTTACCTCGGCCAGCTTCACCTTGGCTAACACTTCGTCGATCCTCATTTTCCTGTATTGCTTTTCCTTTCCCTGCCCTTGCCGGGTCATACGGGACTATCTGTTTGTTTTAGCTTGCCGAGGTTACCACTTCCTCTCTTCTAGGGCCATCATGAGGGGATGATGCAGCCCCAACAGATTTCTCCGGGTTACCCACTACCGAATAAATGACCTTGGAAGCCCCAGCTCTTGCCAGGTTAGCCCTGAGCAACTCTTCATTCTGTCTGTTAGCGATCAGAACTAACTCGTTGACCCTATCCTGCTGTCTTTGCCGGGCTTCACCCGTCAAACCTTCTAGTTCGGATGCATCCGCATCCGTTGCTCTGAGGTTCTTTGCTGGGGTGCTGTACTTCAGTAGCCCCATGGACAACAGGTTCTCTGATTCCTCAACTCTAGTCTCACCTTCTTTGTTCATTTCACTGATGAGGTTTCTTCCTTTTACTTTTATAGCATCTACCTTATTTGCTCTTGCGTACTCGCGCAGCGTCATGTTCAACGACTGCTGAGCCACGGCTATCTTTTTCACACCCTCTAGTATTTTCTACCTAGTTTCCTCTAACTCGGCCTATGCCTGAGCCAGATCCACCACAGGTGCTATGGGGCTTGCCAAGCTATCTATCGCCTGCTGCAGCACGTTTTCTGGCCTCTCTAGCAGAGGTCCTCTACTTTTCCTCAGTGCCTTGGGTGTTACCTCCGGATCTGGTGCCGAGTCCTTGCTCGCGCCAACATCAGGCGCTATCATCATCACCTCATCGCGGTTAGGAGAGCGAGTGATACGCGCACCGTAAGCCGTGCTAAGGGCTGGCTCGCCTCCTTCGACGACGTGCTGCGGGTGAACGCATGACACATCAACGCCGCCGTAGATCTTGTGGGCACCAAGCTTGAAGAAGAGGCCATTGCGCGGTGGAGGTCGCTTGCCGAAGCAACCAGCATTGTCGCTAGCGTAGTCCGGCGCTCCAAAGCGCTGAACGAGCCTAGAGACGATGTGCTCGCCATTGTCAATGATGTTTCCCATCCGGATCTTCACTCCTGCTAGCGCCGCTAGCCCCACGGTGGGCGCCAAGTGTCATGGTGGTGTCACGGCAGATGCCATGGATAGGCTAAAGGTGGGGCCAATATGCACTAGAGGAATCTAGGGAGGGATAGTGTGGTGATTCCACACACAGATGCTTTGTATTCTCAATGTTCATTGCGTTTACAGATGCTCCTTGAGCTGTATTGGGGAGAGGAGGAAGAAGAAGCTCTCTTACTCTCACCACTAATTATCTCCCAATGAACAAACTACTCACCCACCAACCCCTTCTACAGAGGCCCTAGCGCTCCTTATATAGGGGAGGCTAGGTTCCCAGTTAGGGCATACGTGGAGGCTGAAAGAACATTTCATGTTTTCCTATGTTTTGTGTGTTAGATAACAATACTGTGGAGATTATTCATGTGCGCTAAGTGTGTAAGAAGCTTTGAGGGGGGGCGGATTATCTGCCCCACCAAGGGCCGGATAATCCGGCCTACCTCATTAAGCAAAGGGAGCCAAGGGGCGTCGCTCGGTATCCGGTCAGATTTTCTCCCAGAAAATCCTAATTGGGGCGGTTTTTCCTCCTCAGGCTGGATAATCCGGCGGTCCCATGGGCCGGATAATCTGGCCCCCAGTTTTTGAGCAAAGGGAGCCAAGGCACATCGCTCGGTATCTGGTTCGGATTTTCTCCTGGAAAATCCGAAACTGGGGCGGTTTTTCCTCCCCAGGACGGATAATCCGGCCTCAGAAGTTGATCAAGGGCAAGCTCGGCGCGACGCTCTGATAGGGGCGCGGATTATCTGCCGGATATTCCGAGTCTGGGGCGGAGTTTTCCCCAGGCCGGATAATCCGGCCCTCACTTGGGCCAGATAATCCGACCCCCAAAGTGTCCAACGGCTGGTTTCGGAAGGGGGTATAAATACCCCTTCTTCCCCAACGTTCAGAACTCTTGATTCATTCGATATTTTCCAGACATTGTGCAAGAGCTCCCATTCTTGATCTCCCACTTCAACCACCCGAAGGCTTTGATCAGTGGGGGAATTGAAGGAGGAGAGGATCATCATCACGAATCAAGCGCATCAACTCCTCTCCATTCACTTGGAGAAATCCCTGATCTAGTATTCTTGTCAATACCTAGATCTGGTTCGTTGTATTTGATAACGTTGTTCTTGTGGCAGCTTGTTGTCATTTCGGGAGCCTCCAAGTTGATTGTGGAGTTGTTGCCCCGCTAGTTGTGTAAAGGCGCCGGTACCCTCCTCGAAGGGTCCCTATAGTGGAAAGGTGGATCAGGCCTTTGGTGGCGGGACCATCGGAGAACAGGCTGAGGCCTATTGTGGCGTGGTGGTCTTAGTACCGCCCACCCCTCTAACGCGGACGTACTTCCCTTAACAAGGAAGGAACTGCGGTCAAACAAATCATGTGTCTCCGCGTGCTTCACTACGGTTTACCCGTTCCTCTTCCACTCGATCTTTACTCGCTAGTAGATAGGTTTGCATATAGGGAAATTCCACCTAATAGTTTATCTAGAGAATTTACCCTTTGTGCTAAGCCTAAAATTGAAAAAGTATTAAAATTTGGAGTAGCACCTATTCACCCCCCCCCTCTAGGTGCCCATACGATCCATTTCAATTGGTATCAGAGCCCCGGCTCTTAATTCGGGCTTAACCGCCTAAGAGTAGTATGGGTACCAAGGATGATGGGAATGAGGCTGTGGATAAGGTCACAATGGATGATCTCAAGATGTTGGAAACAACCTTGTTGAAATCCTTTGAGGCCAAGATGGAGGAGATGAATCGAATGATTGCTTGCCTCACATCATCCATAGCCCCATCTCCATCCTCCCCTGAGGCGGCCACACCATCATCTAAGGAAAAGGGTAACACCGGATCCAAGGATGATGATGCGGAAGGTGAAAAACTTAATGGTTCCACCTCCAAGAAGGGAAGTGGTAAGGAGGAATATAGTGAGGTTCGCCACGTATATTCCCCCGACCCACCTATCCCTCATCCTCATATAAACAATAGGGGTGATCCACCCAAGCTCACTGCATCCTCTTCCAATCAATGGCAATTCTTAATGAAATCTCATGTTTGCAGCTCCTCTATTGAACTTTGGAGGATTATTGAAGAGGGTCTTCATATTGGAGATCAAACCAACCTGAACAGAAGAGAAGTTGTGGATAGCCAATTGAATACCACTGCTCTCCACATGATATAGCTTGGTGTGGGTCCCAAGGACATGCCACACATTGAATATCTCAACACAGCTAAAGAAGCTTGGGATGCTCTTACAGATCTCTTTGTTGGGAATGAAAGCATGAGAAGGAACAAGTATGATGCCCTTAGTAATGAAGCTGACGGATTCTACATGTTGGATGGTGAAAACCATGAAGACATGTATAGAAGACTCAAGGGCATCGCAACAACATTTAGAAAGCATGGGGCCACTCACATTGATGATGCATGGATAAAAAGGAAATATGTGAGTGCCTTAATGCCTTTCGAGCCAATGGACTTGAAGAGCCTGCAAGGTAGACATAACTACCATCAAATGACATCCAATGAGGTCATGCAAGAGATGGCGTCATTCAAAGTGGCAGCAAAGAATGCTGAAGATGCTCGTGCTCGGGCCATTGGAATGCAAAAGCGTGTCAATGTTGCTCTCAAAGCCAATGTTGTTGAGCAAGAGGAGGATGAAAGAGCATTTGAGGGGGCCTCCATGGACTGCCCCGATGAAGTCAAACGTGCTCATGGTGAGTACATGGTGTTTTATGCAAGGAACTTTTGGAAGGACCCTGCCAAAGCCAAGTCGGAACTCGAGCGCAAGAACGGGTCAAATGGAAGAAGATAAAGTGGCCCAAAACTGAGAACTTGCTACAAATGTGGAGATAGAATGCACTTTGTGGCCAAGTGTCCGTATCAAAATAGAGAGGACAATGGTGGCAGGCTCATTCTTAAAGAGAAATCCAAAACACCTAAGAAGAAGCCATTTATTAAGAAGAATGGCCCCTTCAAGAAGCAACCGAAGATCGTCTTAGTAGCACAAGAAGAATACTCCTCTACAAGTGAAGATGAAGAGGATGATGATAGTTCTCACGAGGTGGCTGCTATAGCCACCACATCAACCCCTTCATCTCTCTTTGACTCGCCAAACGAGAACGTCATCAACAAAAACGCTACTTGCCTAATGGCAAGAGGGTCCGAGGTATCAACTTCTAGCTCTTCATTTCCTAAGACTAACATAATTTTGGATATGGATGATCATGACAGTCTTAAAATGAAAGAAGAAGTTATTGCTTTGGATACCTTTTTCACTAACCTACAAGGTGAGCACAAACTCCATTTTGATGCTCTTATGAGTCAACTTGCTCAAGCCGAAGATCTTCTTGAAGAAAAGGGCAGAATTGAAAGAGAAGATGCCTTAGAGATAACTTCTTTGAAGAATGCCTTGGGAGAGGAAGAGGAAGCTCGAGTATCTTTGGAAGAGAGACTCGAATCCATTGAGGAGTCACAGGAATAAGTTGTGGCTCAGCTCATCAAAGAACGTAACCATGCTCTTGCCAAGGTAAAGAAACTAAAGAAAGAAAAAATTGACTTTGGGGCTGTTCATGCTAGACTTTTGGAGAAGTTTGATAATCTTGAAAGTTCTCACAAGGCATTGAAGAGTGATCATTCTACTTTAAATGAGTCTCATGACCAGCTCCAAACTCAATTGAAACGGTATGATGTGCCAAGTACCTCCACTTCATCCTATGGAAAATAAGACCTTGCAAGAGGTGTTCAACACAAAGGTAAAGACGTTATTGATGAGATACTGAGCAAGCAAAGGACAAACAATAGTAAGAAGGTCTTGGTTACATTCCCAAGACAAAGAGATGGAAAAACAAGAAGAAGAAGAAGAAGAAGAAGAAGAAGAGCAAGACTACTCAACCAAAGACTAGCAACATTACCAATGACAAGACTAATTATGATGGTTTTGCAGGGGTCAACAATCCTAACTTTGAATTATATTGCAATTATTATGGTGATGTTTATGCTAGTTATGTAGGCCCTTATGATTGTTACATTCTTTGGTCTATTTGGGTCCCCAAGACCCTTGTCACTAATATGAGAGGACCCATTGAAAAATGGGTACGTAAAACCAAGAAGTAATTTTCTTGCAGGGCTATGCTTTCGGTGGTTCTAAATGGGTACTCGATAGCGGGTGCACGAGTCATATGACCGGAAGCAAGAAGATCATCATGGAGATGCGGCCAAACCATGACCACATAACCATCTCCTATGGTGACAAGTCAAAATCTGAGGTATTGGGTCTCGGCAAAGTTGTGGTGGCTCACGATATCTCTCCCGTGGACGTCATGCTTGTTGAGACCCTCGGGTACAACTTACTTTCAGTTCGCGCCCTTGGTAAGATGGGCTTTGCAGTTTATATTGATGCTGATTTGGTGGTACTCTTGTGGAGAAAGTCTCTAAAAGTCGCTTTCGTGGGATATGTAGAAAATGACCTGTACGTGGTGGACTTTTCGGGGAAAACCACTATAGGCCCAATGTGTCTTTTTGGAAAGGCTGACGCGGGTTGGCTATGGCATCACCGACTAGCCCACGTCAATATGAGAACTTTGCAAAGTCTCCACAAGGGTGGCCACATCCTTGGACTAAAATAAAATGTCTCCTTTGCCAAAGATCGTGTTTGTAGGGCGTGTTTTGAAGGGAAAATGCATGACTCTGCTCATCGAAGGAAAACTATTATCTCGTCAAAAAGGATCTTAGAGCTCCTTCATGTGGACCTCTTCGGACCTCCATCTCATGCAAGCCTCGGTGGGAAGAATTATTGTCTAGTGATTATTGATGATTACTCACGATACACTTGGGTTTATTTCTTCAAGTTGAAGAGTGAAACTCAACAAACTGTCATTGAATTCGCCAACAAGGTTCAACGTCAACACAACGTCCCCATTCTAGCTATAAGAAGTGATAACGGCTCTGAGTTCAAGACCTACACCTTAAATGAGTTCCTAAGTGAAGAGGGGATAAGACATCAGTATTCCGCTGCGTACACCCCTCAACTAAATGGTATAGCTGAGAGGAAGAATCGGACTCTAATGGATATGGCAAGATCAATGCTAGCCGAATTTAAGTCTCCATATAACTTCTGGGCTGAAGCAATCTTTACTGCTTGTCACTCATCCAACCGCTTATACCTCCGTAAGATCTTGGACAAGACTCCGTATGAAATACTTACCGGTAACAAGCCAAACATCTCATACTTTCGGGTATTCGGGTGTAAGTGTTTCTTTCTTATCAAGGGAGTTCGTTTATCTAAGTTTGAATCTAAGGCTCTAGAAGGCATTTTTGTTGGTTATGGTGCCGAATCCCACACTTATAGTCTACAATAAGCTCTCCGGAACTGTTGTAGAATCTTGTGGTGTGGTGTTCGAGGAAAATGATGGTTCCCGTGCGGAGCAAGTTGGTGTTTGTGATGCAGATGTTGAAATACCCCAAGATGCCATAAGAAGAATGGGTGTGGGATTTTTCCGCCCCATCGAGGAACCCCTTGTGGCGGATCGGGAAAGACAATGCTCTACTCATGAAGAGCCCTCATCTACACATACCCATCGTGTTCCCACCACGGGAGCAACTCCTACACCATCTCCACCAATTGTTGAAGGTCAAGTTGTTCTAGAAAGTCCAGGCCGGATTATCCGGCCACCCCGCCCCTGCTGACCATATTGCTCCTAGTGGTGAAGATATCGATGCAAGCTCCAGGCCAGATTTTCTGGCTAGCCCCGGATTATCTGGGCCCTCTCCAGTTCAAGCTAGTCCCAGTCGTCCTGATGAAGCTGCTACAAGTACTCCCAGGCCGGATTATCCAGCCTCTCCATCGGCCGGATTATCCGGCCCTGACTCACCTGTTGTTCAGCAGCCTCTTGTTACGGCTATTGACTCACCTCAAGGGCACGCTCCATCACCTCCTACTGTTGTTACCCTAGTTCCTAGTCAAGGTCGAGCAAACGATCCTAATGAAGACTCAAGTGATGAAACTACTCCACCAAGAGACAACAAACTTATTGAACTTCGTCGCAAGGCTTGGGCTGATCGGAACCTTGAGTTAAGGGGTCACACCCTTGACAAGGTTGTTGGTGATCTTCGACGAAGGGTTTCTATAAGAAGGGAATTGGCCAGTTTTGGTGAGCATCAAGCTCATATCTCAATGGTGGAACCTAAGAAGGTCTTTGAAGCTCTTGATGATCCAGACTAAGTTGTTGCTATGCATGAAGAATTGAATAATTTCGAGCGCAACAAAGTCTAGAAACTTGTGGAGAAACCGAAAGATTGCCGCAATGTTATCGGCACTAAGTGGATATTTAAAAAAAAGCATGATGAGAATGACATTGTTGTGAGGAACAAGGCAAGACTTGTGGCACAAGGTTACTCTCAAGTTGAGGGCATTGACTTCGGTGAGACCTATGCTCCAGTGGCTCGCCTTGAGTCCATCCATATCCTTCTTGCTTATGCTGCCCATAACAATTTTAAGTTGCAGCAAATGGACGTCAAGAGTGCCTTCCTTAATGGTCCTCTACATGAGTTGGTATATGTAAAGCAACCCCCGGGATTTGAGGATCCTAACTTTCTGAACCATGTCTACAAACTCAATAAGGCACTCTATGGCCTTAAACAAGCCCCACGTGCATGGTATGAGCACCTTAAAGAGCTTTTGTTAGATCGTGGCTTCGAAGTTAGGCAAATCGATCCCACTCTTTTTACTCAGAAGGTTAAGGGGGAGCTCTTCGTATTCCAACCATATGTAGACGAAATCATCTTTGGTTCTACTAATAAAGGTTTTAATGATGAATTTTCAAAGCTTATGACTGACAGGTTTGAGATGTCTATGATGGGGGAATTACGGTTCTTTCTTGGATTCGATATCAAACAACTTAGATAAGGAACCTTTATTAATCAAGCAAAGTACATCCAAGAGATGCTCAAGAGATTCAAGATGACGGATCTAAATGGTGTCGCCACTCCAATGCAAACAAAATGTCATCTTGAACTTAACCCACATGGTAAAGATGTGGACCAAAAGGTATACCGGTCCATGATCGGCTCTCTTCTTTACCTCTGCGCATCTAGACCCGATATCGCGTTGAGTGTGGGAGTGTGTGCAAGGTATCAAGCAGCTCCTAAAGAAAGCCACTTAGTGGCGGTCAAGAGGATCTTTCGATATTTGGTTCATTCCCCTAACTGTGGTCTCTGGTATCCCAAGGGATCCAATTTCTCTTTATGTGGTTATACTGACTCAGATTGGGCTGGTGATAAGGATGACCGGAAATCCACTTCTGGAGCTTGTCAATTCATGGGAAGATCACTTGTGTGTTGGTCATCTAAAAAGCAGAATTGTATATCTCTCTCCACCGCCGAAGCTAAATATGTTGCGGCTGCCAGCGCATGCACTCAATTATTGTGGATGAGGCAAACTTTAAAGGAATACGGTGTCAATTGTGACAAAGTGCCTCTTTTATGTGATAATGAAAGTGCAATCAAAATTGCGTACAACCTAGTTCAGCACACAAGGACAAAGCATATTGAGATTCAGAATCATTTTATTCGAGACCATGTTGCTCGAGGGGATATTGATCTATCCTTTGTGAGCACGAAGAATCAACTTGCGGATATTTTTACGAAGCCACTTGATGAAGAAAGATTCTGCTACTTGAGGAATGATCTAAATATCATTGACTCCAGTAGCTTGTCTTGATTACCCATGCACTCACTCGTACCTCTCAATCCTATTTTGGTCTAGGTGTGGGCATGGATATAGGGGGAGTGTGGTCCTAACTCATTGGGCTAACCCTCCCCCCATAATGCCAAAAGCAAGACATATCATTTCTCTTAATATCATTTTGTGATATGTGACCTTATTGATGAGTATTGGTTGTGAACCCAAGATATATCTTCGCGGTGTCACACCATACACTCCAACAAGGTGGCTTCGGCCACCGCCCTCTCCCTTGAGGAGAATTGGACCTTTTTGGCTATTTTTTTCTCTCTCATGTTCTTATGGGAATCACACTCAATCTTGGCTTTTATTTGATTTGGGTCTTGCAATTTTGAGTGGCTAGTACCATCTCAGTTTGGTTCTCTTAATCCTAAGCCTTTCCCTACCCCTAAGCCATCTATTATTGCACACAAGTCCCTTGTACACCTTGTGGGGGTGTTGCTTGGGGATGCGCGGGCCTGGTTCTGTGTACAACAGAATTCCAGATTTGAGGCCGGATAATCCGGCCCAAGTGTAGGTCGGATAATCCGGCCCTGGCGGATTTCATCTTAAAGGGCAGGGATCGGGGGAAGGGCTCATAACGAGCAGCACTTCTCCCCCAACCCTCTCCTCCTCCTCAGCCGCCGCCTGCCATCCCCCACCCTCCCCGGAGCCTCTCCGGCCACCGGATTTTCCGGGCCTCCCCGTATCTTCTTCTCCGCGCCTCCGGGTACCTTCTCCTCCACGTTCTTCCTCCAATGAGTGAGGCTAACTCCCTCTCTCCCCATCTTTGGCTAGATGTGTTACTTGTTGGGTGGAACATTGTCTAGAAGGATGTGTTTTCGCATAGAAATCGTAGTCTTGCTGTTTCTAGGCCCGACTTACTTTTTTGCATTCAATCTAGGTGGAGTCGAAATTTTCTGCCAAGGCCGGATTATCCGCCCCTGGCTAATCCGGCCTGACAGATTCAATTATGGTTTAGTTTCACTATGGAATATGCATTGAGTAGATTTGTCATATGAACCTTTTGACTACTTTTTCCATGCTCTCTCCTGGACTTGTGTGTATGCTTATCCCCTTGCTATCGCCCTTATTCTCCTCACAGGTGGTTCTAGTGTTCCCAGGACCTACAAGCGCCGCCCTCGCGCTAAATACTTTCGGGACGATGGACAAGGTAACTTAGTGGACGAAGTTGAGTTGAGGAGAAGAAAGAACGAAGAGAAGCGCATGGCTGAACAAGCAAAGAGGACTAGAAATGGGGTGTCCAAGAGAAAGGGCAAGGAGCCCAAGATCAACTACAGGACTTTGGATGCAGTCACCTATTCCTCCATCCGTCACCGTGACTTGTTTGCTGAGTTGCCTCGTGATGATGAGCTGGGGGATACTCGTTTTTGGTGTGCGGAACAGAAAGGTATCTATGAAGATGTGTATGCCAGGCTAAACATTAGGCCTATGCACCCACTGGTCCTTGCTGAGGATTTGGAGAAGGCCCACCTTGTGGATGCGATGTTTGTGGCTGAGAGGATGGGGCTGCACCATCTCATGTCTCTCAAGTGTTCTTTGGACTCTGAGATGGTGAAGCAGTTCTTCTCCACTTTGGTTATTTGTGGGGATGAGCGTCGCACTATGAAGTGGATGACTCATGACAGGCCTATGTCTGCTGACTTTCACGTGTTTGCTGAGGTTCTTGGATACTCTTTCCACAGCAGGGATGGAGCCAGTGGCCACCGCATCATCACCCAGCTAAAGCCCAACAAAGATGCAGCTCTCTCTCCTTGCACTGTGGATAATGGCATTGTGGGCACTCTGGCTGGCCTTGCTCCCATCTATGCTGCCTTAGTGGGTCTCTTCCGTGACTCCATCACTCCGAGTGGGGGCAACAATGGCAGCATCCGTGGTCACCTTGTTTAGCTATTTCAATTTTCTCATGAGGTTGCCTCGTGCGAGGACGAGTCGGTGCAGTATAGGCTGGATGTCATGGACTTCATTTACCATGAATTGACTGATGCTATGTTCAACCGTCCGTCCATCCCCTATGCACCCTACATGATGATGCTCATAAGGCACCTGCTTCCTTCTGAGGAGTTCCACATTCATTCGGTGCATAAGGCCAAGAAGATCTACACCAAGGTTCGGAAGACCTCTCACCCCTCCTCTGCTCCTGAGGGCCTCATGAGGGATGCTCGCAGGCCCACAGTGCCTCCCGTTGCCCGTGAGATCAAGCAGTTGAACAGGTTCCAGCATAACATACTTTGTATGGGAGTGGACACGCGCAAGGGTCAGTACGAGGCATACAAGCAGCGCCATGAGTTGGCTCACTCCCAGCAGCTCATTCTCCACTTTGTGTCTGGTGCTTCGGGTGACCCTCTGGCTCCTACACCTCCCACACCGTATGCTCGGTGGAACTCTTCCTCCGGGTTGAACTATGGAGAGCTGGAGCATCACTTTTTCCCCTCTGCGGCTGCTGCTGATGATGAGGATGAGGATGGTGACACCGAGGAGCTTGAAGATGAGGATGAGGATGAGGATGAGAATGAAGAAGAACATGAGGACGAGGACTACGAGTGATCCCGTGGGGCACTAGCATCGCTCTTCTTCCTTTTTGGTGGCTCGATGCCAAAGGGGGAGAAGTAGTTCTATTAGGATATTCGTGGATTTGCATGGGTCGGGCATAAGCACTTGCATTTTTCTATTTGTCGTTTTCTTGCTTATGCCCATTTAGCGTTGAACTTTAAATTTGTGGTTTGTGGCTTGTTTGAGACTCTTTGTTAGTGGTTGTCTGGATTATGCTTATGGATTTCATCTCATGGATTATGCTTATGGATCCATCTATTCATATCCTATTATGCTAGAAGTCTTTATCAAGGAAGGCGCTTATATTGGTTATCTCGGTAATAACTGAGGCTATGTCAAGGATGCCTTCCCTCTACCTCGGTGGTATGATTATGTTACTCTTATGTCTATGGAATAGATTCACCTATTTGTGTGCATTTGTATTCCAATGCAAAATTCTAATATGCACACATTGAGGGGGAGTCTCTTCCATGGTTATTGCTGTTTGTCTTGTGGCTTTTTCCTGCAAATCCTGGTATTGTCATCTAACACCAAAAAGGGGGAGATTGAAAGAACATTTCATGTTTTCCTATGTTTTGTGTGTTAGATAACAATACTGTGGAGATTATTCATGTGCGCTAAGTGTGTAGGAAGCTTTGAGGGGGGCCGGATTATCTGCCCCACCAAGGGCCAGATAATCCGGCCTACCTCATTAAGCAAAGGGAGCCAAGTTGCATCGCTCGGTATCCGGTCGAATTTTCTCCCGGAAAATCCAAACTAGGGCAGTTTTTCCTCCTCAGGCCGGATAATCCGGCAGTCGCATGGACCGGATAATATGGCCCCTAGTTTTTGAGCAAAGGGAGCCAAGGCACGTCGCTCGGTATCCGGTCGGATTTTCTCCCGGAAAATCCGAAACTGGGGCGGTTTTTCGTCCCCAGGCCGGATAATCCGGCCTTCACATAGGACCGGATAATCCGGCCCCCAGAAGTTGATCAAGGGCAATCTCGGCACGACGCTCTGATAGGGGGGCGGATTATCTGCCGGATATTCCGGGTCTGGGGCGGAGTTTTCCCCAGGCCGGATAATCTGGCCCTCACTTGGGCCGGATAATCCGGCCCCCAAAGTGTCCAACGGGTGGTTTCGGAAGGGGGTATAAATACCCCTTCTTCCCCAACGTTCAGAACTCTTGATTCATTTGAAATTGTCCAAACATTGTGCAAGAGCTCCCATTCTCGATCTCCCACTTCAGCCACCCGAAGGCTTTGATCTTTGGGGGAATTGAAGGAGGAGAGGATCATCATCATCATCACGAATCAAGCACATCAACTCCTCTCCATTCACTTGGAGAAATCCCTGATCTAGTATTCTTGTCAATACCTAGATCTGGTTCGTTGTATTTGATAACTTTGTTCTTGTGGCGGCTTGTTGTCATTTCGGGAGCCTCCAAGTTGATTGTGGAGTTGTTGCCCCCGCTAGTTGTGTAAAGGAGCCGGTACCCGCCTCGAAGGGTCCCTATAGTGGAAAGGTGGATTAGGCCTTTGGTGGCGGGATCCATCGGAGAACAGGGTGAGGCCTATTGTGGCGTGGTGGTCTTAGTACCGCCCACCCCTCCAACGCAGACGTACTTCCCTTAACAAGGAAGGAACTGCGGTCAAACAAATCTTGTGTCTCCGCGTGCTTCACTACGGTTTATCCGTTCCTCTTCCACTCGCTCTTTACTCGCTAGTAGCTAGCTTTGCATATAGGGAAATTCGACCTAATAGTTTATCTAGAGAATTTACCCTTTGTGCTAAGCCTAAAATTGAAAAGGTATTAAAATTTGGAGTAGCACCTATTCACACCCCCTCTAGGTACCCATACGATCCATTTCAGAGGCATATTCCTGGGAATATGCCTCTCCCAAAATAGGAAACCGACCGGGTCTCCTTTTCCCTTCGTAAGCCATGCAGAGGCTACGTAACCCTCTGCGGCGCCAGCGTCAGCCAACATAGGCAACATCACCTTTGTCGGCCATGCCCTGCTGGTCCCTCCCTCTGTTCGCTTCGCTCATGCTTCAGCGCACAGAGACTACCTTTTGACCAACGAGATACCTTCCTTCTTTTGCAAGCCTGGTATAACCCGGCTCAGGCCTAGTTAACCTGGCCCCATGCGTACCTGCAGACAAGATACAAAGAACATGCCGACGTACGATATACGTCGGCCGGGACGCTGTTAGGCGGACATCTTCCGGGTCGGGTTACTCCGTTAGTCGGCCTGCCTTGAGGTGACTTGGCCAGCTCTCGCTTTGACCTTGCCTTAGCTCGGCTAACTTGGCCTTTATACCCCGGCGTGACCCTACCCGGGGGTATCCCCCCAATAGCACATCTAGTACCTTAGAGATTTCTGTCACTTCCCTAGATTACCAGAGGCATAAACCCACTATTGAGCATAAATACTAACTCTTGGAGTTGCTAGCATCTACTTGGCCAAGATAGCTACTAAAAATGGAAAGCATGCAAGATCACAAATAACAAAGAAATGATAGAATCAATAATCAATCTGAAATAGCATCTCAATATCCATCGGATCCCCGCAAACACAACATGCAGAATTACAAATAGATGATCTTGATCATGAACGGAGCTCACAAGATCTAGACATGAAAGCACAAAGGAGGAGAACCAGCCATCTAGCTACTACATGGATCCGTAGTCCAAGGATGAACTACTCACGCATCACAACAGAGGCTTGCATGGTGATGAAGAAGGCCTCCAGGGTGAGTTCCCCTCTCCGGCAGGGTGCCGGGAAGAGCTTCAGATCCCTCCCGATCTAGGGATGGAGATGACGGCATCTACAGACACTTTCGTGGATTTTTCATCGGGTACTTAGGGTTTTCGTCCTGAGGGAATCTTATAGGCGGAAGGAGAGGCCGAGGGGGTGATAGGGTCGGCCAGACCACCCCCTGGCGCGGGCCAGGCCTGGCCGCGCGGCATCTGATGACTTCCGGAAAAATGGCACTTTGGCTTTTGTCCCGTCCAATTCCGAGAATATTCATTTTCTGACTTTCCTGGAACCAAAAACAGCAGAAAAGAGGCAGCTGGCACTGTGGCTCTTGTCAATAGGTTAGTCCAAGAAATGATATGAAAATTACTCCAAAGTGTGGAAAAAACACAAGAAAGTGGATAAAACCAAGCATGGAACATCAAAAATTATAGATACATTTGCAATGTATCAGTAATCTGGGGAAGTGATAGAAATGTCTAAGGTTGTAGATGTGTTGTTGCTACTAGGGAGAAAATAGCAATCCTTTGTCCATGGGGCAATTGTATTGTTTACTTTACACACTTTGCTCAATGCAATTATCTATTGCTTGCAACTTAATACTGAAAGGGGTTCGGACGATAACCGGAAGGTGGATTATTAGTCATAGATGCAGTTGGATTACGGTATATGTGTTATGTTGTAATGCCCAATCAAATCCCATAGGATTCAAGATGTCTAGTATATGCATTGTTATGATTTCTCAAATCTATCAATTGCCATGTTGTAATTTGTTCACCCAACATGCTATTTACCTTAAGGAGAAACACCACTAGTGAACTATGGACCCCAGTCCATTCTTTTACCATTAATATACCATATACTGTTTATTGTTTACTATTACTTTCTGCAAGCAATTACTATCTTCTACAATATACGTTTAATCCTTTGTTTTCAGCAAAACCAGTGAGATTGACAACCTCACTGTAAGTTGGGGCAAAGTTCTATGGTTGTGTTGTGCAGGATTCCAAGTTGTTAGCAACACCTTCGAGTTGTTTCCTTGCTCCTACTGGTTTGATAACTGATGGCGCGTGGTTGACTTAGGAGCAATCCCCAGTCAATGGCACCAGAAAGATAGCTTGTTGGCCCAAATATATCGAGCTTGTTGGGGAACCCCAAGAGGAAGGTATGATGAGCACAACAACAAGTTTTTCCCTTAGCTATGAAACCAAGGTTAACGAACCAGTAGGAGCAAGGAAACACCTCCAAGGTGTTGTTTCCAACTTGGAATCCTGCACAACACAACCACAGAACTTTGCCCTCAACTTACAGTGAGGTTGTCAATCTCACCGGTTTTGCTAAAAACAAAGGATTAAGCATATCGTGTGGAAGAAAGTAATAACTTGCAGAAAGTAAACAGAATACAGTAAACAGTTGTAGATTGATGGTAAAAGAAAGAACCGGGGTCCATAGTTCACTAGTGGTGATTCTCCTTAAGATAGATGACATGCTGGGTGAACAAATTACAGCGGGGCAATTGACAAACATCGAAAAAGCATACATGCATATACTAATCATCTTGACTCCTTTGCGATTCAATTGGGCATTACACCATTACACATAGACCGTAATCCAACTGCATCTATGGCTAATAATCCACCTTCAGGTTATCATCCGAACCCCCTCCAGTATTAAGTTGCAAGCAATAGATAATTGCATTAAGCATTGCATGTAAAGTAAACAATATGATTGTTCTATGAACAAAGGATTGTTGTTTTCTCCCTAGTAGCAACAGCACATCTAGTACCTTAGAGATTTTTGTCACTTCCCTAGATTACTAGAGGCATGAACCCACTATCGAGCATAAATACTCCCTCTTGGAGTTGCTAGCATCTACTTGGCCAAGATATCTACTAACAACAGAAAGCATGCAAGATCACAAATAACAAAGACATGATAGAATAAATAATCAATCTAAAATAGCATCTCAATATCCATCGGATCCCCGCAAACAAAACATGTAGGATTACAAATAGATGATCTTGATCATGAACAGAGCTCACAAGATCTAAACATGATAGCACAAAGGAGAAGAACCAACCATCTAGCTACTACATGGACTCGTAGTCCAAGGATGAACTACTCACGCATCACACCGGAGGCTTGCATGGTGATGAAGAAGGCATCCATGGTGAATTCTCCCCTCCGGCAGGGTGCCGGGAAAAGCTTCAAATCCCTCCTGATCTAGGGATGGAGATGACGGCAGCTACAGACTCTTTCATGGAATTTTGATTAGGTACTTAGGGTTTCTGTATCGGAGGCAATATATAGGAGAAAGGGGAGGCCGAGGGGGTTCCCTAGGCGGCCGCACCACCCCCTGATGCGGGCCAGGCTAGGCCGCGTGGCCAGGTGGTGTGGCCGGCCCCTGCCCCTCTCCGTCTCGTCTTCTGGCTCCGTGTCCCCCTCGGTGAAATATTGACTTTGGCTTTAGTCCCGTCCAATTCCGAGAATATTCATTTACTGATTTTCCTGGAACTAAAAACAGCAGAAAACAGACAGCTGGCACTGTGGCATCTTGTTAATAGGTTAGTCCAAGGAAGTGTATAAAAGTACTCCAAAGTGTGGACAGAACATAAGAAAGTAGATAAAAACCAAGCATGGAACATCAAAAACTATAGATACGTTAGCAACGTATCAACATCCCCAAGCTTAACTCCTACTCGTCCTCGAGTAGGTAAGTGATAAAGAAAGAATAATTTTTGAGGTGGCATGCACCATCATAAACTTGATCAAAGTATTTGTAAGACATTGATAGCTGGGATCATAGTACTTTAACATAGACATGAAAGATATAGTTCTAACAATAAGACATAGCAACTATGTTGTATCATGAAAAGGTACAAACAAAAGATTCATGAATAACAATTCTTTGAAAGACATTTGTTTGTTTCACATAAAGAAAGCATAATAAGAATGGTATTCATCTTGTCCCTCATAGTGTAGCAAAACATAAATGCATGGGACACCTTCAAAGTTCATAAGGGTGACTAGATACAGATAGTTTAAGAACAAGCAAATCAAAGTTATGCATCAATTAACAAGTTTTGGGAAAATGTACATTATACTAAGAATGGCCACTATGCTCTCTCAATAGGTGCATAAGGATAGAAGATGGAGACTCAATATAAAAGTAAAAGAAAGGCCTTCATGGAAGGAAGCAGGGATTCAAGTTTCATAAAGAGCTTCCAAAAATTATGGTACTTATTAGCTTTCAGCTCTCATTGCCCCTACCATAAGCATCTTTAAGTGATTAAGGTTAAAGTGACACAACTAAGAGGATATGCTTGACAAGTTATAAGCTGAAATCTCATGCCCCTTACTTACGAAGATCGAACCTCATGCTACTCAACTTCAGTCACAAGTAAGCTCTTGTCATTGTAAGTACATTTGTATCATAGAGAACCGCCAACGGGGTACCCCTTGCCCCATGACACAGGAGCTATCACATATCAAAATGACAAGGCAAGCAGACAATGAGCATCTCAGCGATCTTGTTATTTGCTATTTGCATAGGTTTTTATTGAGGATGCTTCATAGAATGCTCATTATGGTTATCCTACAAGTTTCCACCATGATTAGGCATGGCTTAGGATAGTGGCCCAGGAGTTTCTCTAACACACATACAAACTCCATGATCTTACAAGTTCCCCTTTTATTTCACACCGCCGGGATCCATAAGCAAAAGAATCATGATATCAACGGGGTACAATGTACAAGTGCAATGTTGAAAGCGTTCCCCATGATACACGGTTCTGCTAACTTCAACTCATAAAGTGCAAGAAAATATGCAACAAAGATGGACACAATGGTTTAAGTTTATTAAGTGCAAGAAAAGTAGTGCCATCAAGTTCGTGAGAGCTTTAATCACTAGTTTTCACACAACAAGTTTAATTCGGAAGGTAGATAAAAACATAAATATACTTGGAATAGCAAATTCTAATAGGTAGGTATGGTGGGCTCTTTGGAATAACTTAGTTTTATTTGGAGTTGGATGCATGAGTGGGACTCATACTTGGTTATGGAGGCTAGCAAAAGACCGGGAGCGACCAACTAAGAGAGCAATAATTGCCATAATCATGCAAAGCGACAAAACATCATTGATTAAAGCATAAAGTGATATTACAAGTCGAAAACTAAAGGACCATCGAGGCTATGGTGACTTGGTATAGTCACTACATGGTGTGAGCATGCGCCAAGACAACCCAAATAAAGTATCAAAGTAGAATACCACAATACTATGCTTTAATATGCGATATAAACACATGATTCTTTCAAGGCACATTAAGCAATATCAATTGTTTATAACATGTCATGCTAAAGCAAAAATCACTAAGAATAAAGCCAAAACAATATCAAGCATGACATGCCAAATTCCAAGTCACAGTCAAAAACAAGCTCATTTTACCACTTAAGCATGAACTTTTCCTACTCTTTTCCAATCCAAACCAAACTTATTTGAAAACTAATGTATGAATGTGGGGGTCCAACCAATTTATTCCACCAAACTAAGCAAACCAAGCAAACAAAAAAAAACAAAAATGAAAACAAAGACGCTCCAAGAACAACACAATTGTGCATGAAACAATAAAAATAAAGTGTTTGGAAGGAACCAGAGATTTTTATTGATGAAGAAGGGGATGCCTTCGGCATCCCCAAGCTTTGACGCCTGTACATCTTGGATATTTCTTGGGGTGACATAGGTGGCATCCCCAAGCTTGAGCTTTAGTCTATTCTTCATCTCATTACATCATTATTTCCATACACCTGAAATTTTTCCTTCATACAAAACTTCACATAATCTTTATTAGCAACATTAGTGTACTCAACATAATAAGTCTTTGGGTTGAGTTCCAACACCAATAAAACTTCCATTAAAACACAAGCTACTGTATCACTTCCCTCAAAAATCTCAATTCCCCAAAAAGAACTCAAAAAGGAATCAATAAGAAGCAAATGCAAATAATGGCAGAAATCTGTCAAAACAGACCAGCAGGTAAAAACCAATTATTTTGATGACCTTCTGTTGCTCAAATTGAAAAGTGTTGAACTAATAAAAGTTAGATAACAACTTGGGGCAGAAGCAAAAAAACACAGCTCAAACCGACGAACAGAGATTTTACACGAATTTTTACAGTGAAGAACAAAAATCTGTTTCGGGACAGCAACTTTCCCAAGCATTACTTCTCTCTCATTAGAGGTTACTCTTGGCACAAAAAGCAAATTAAAAGGATAAAGAGCGGTTATTACAGAGGTAATAACTTCCAAGACTCATCTAAAACTTTTGGGTTATCTCCCAATAAGTACTTTTCTTTAACGCCTTTAAGTTAGGCATAAGAAGCAAGAAAAGAATCAAGTGTTCTCAAATGAAGAAGAATTAAGAGAAAAAATTTCATAGGAGAAGCAAAAGGGATCTTCTCTCTATTATTGGGGAAGTGTTCTATACCTTTCTTGAGTGGGAGTTTATATTTAATGCTGCCTTCTTTCATATCAATAATGGCACCAACAATTCTAAGAAAAGGTCTTCCCAAAGTAATAGGGCAAGAAGCATTCCATTCAACATCCAATACATAGAAATCAACAGGGACATAGGCATTGTTAACCATAATAAGAACATCATTAACACTCCCCACGAGTTTATTTTTAACATTATCATCAAGTGGGACATTTAAATAACAATCTTCAAGTGGTGGAAAATCAAGCATATAATAAATCCTTCTAGGCATAATAGAAACACTACTATCAAGATCGCATAAAGCTTTGAAATCAAAATCATTTACTTTCATATTAATGATGGGTTCCCAACCATATTCTAGTATCATAGGAATAGAAGCTTCATATTTCATCTTTTCTTCTTTAATTTTTATGAGAGCATCAGTAATGTGTTTTGTAAAGGCCATGTTCATAGCACTAGCATTACGACTTTTAGCAAGCTTTTGTAGGAACATAATAACTTCAAAGATGTTGCAACCATCAAGATCAAAATCATAATTATTATCTAAAGTAGTAGAGCTATTGTTTCCCATATTACGAAGAATTTCAGCATTTTTATTAGAAAAGGTTCTATTGGGTTTACTAGCTTCAACATTAGTGGTAGTGATAGTAGAAATACTAATATTTATAGTGTTGGGTTCGCATCATAGAAAACAAAAAATTTCCTACGATGGGAACTATACGCCAAGATCTATCTACTAGATAAAAGCAACGGGTGGATATACATCCATAGAGAACTTACCCTCGAAGACAATAAAGCTTTGTTAACGAGTTGGAACTCGTGGATGATGTAGTCGTACACTTGCTGATCTCAAGATCGTGATGAAGTCCAGCCGGTCCGGCTCCAGCACGTCCATCAGATCTAGCTCCAGCAAGTCCAGCACCGCCAAGTCCAGCACCGCAAAGTAGCGGTGCATCCGTGATCGCACACACGTCCGGTACCCCGACAACCTCCGTCCCTCTCTCCAGCAAAGCAGCGGAAGCAGCAACTCCTTTCCAGATAAAGCCACCGGGAACATGTATCTCGCCAATCCGAGACCATGGGGGAATAATACTAGAGGGGGAGAGAGATCCTTCACGAGGAGGTGTGAGTTAGAAGTGAGGAGAGGGGGGCCTTTTATAGGAGGAGGGGAGGGTACCATCCCATGGCCGGCACCCCATGGAGGTGACCCTTCACCTCCCCCATTCATGTGGTGGTAACTCCCTCCACATAAATTTGCCTCTTCACATTCTCCATTAAAGTCTCCACTTTAAATGCATTAAATTTCTCCAAATTTAATGCTCTCTCATTTAATAAAACTCTTTTATTAGTTTTATTGAGAATTTTGTTAATTACTTTAATTAACAAATATTCACATAAAACCCCCTGCAACATTTCAATATTACATGCAGAACCAATTTCAGCACTTTCACCCGAAACAGTTTCGGTGTCTATTGAAATAATTCCAGTGCTTTCTTAAATCTTTATCTGAAACATATTTGCTCCAAATGGTGTCGGTATCCCTTAAGTGTGTCACCCTATGATTCGCGAATAATGTAGACATGATCGAGACCCCTCTCGGATCAATAATCAGAAGTGGGACCTGGAGATCCATACTGACTCCTACACATTCAACGATGGTTGTTGTGATCATGAGAACCTTTAACGCTAGTAACTAAATCCCTTTGTCTCGTGATATAATACATGTCCGAGATTTGATCATCGGTATCCAAATACCTAGTTTGATCTCGTTACCGACATGCACTCTTGATCCAGAGTATATCTATCCATCACCGAGATTGACAAATTCCACTCTTGATCCATGAGCCTCAACATAACACCTTCTTAGTACTGAACCCACCTTTATAGTCACCCTGTTACGGTGTGACGTTTGGTGTTATCAAGATACTCTTCTAGTGTTAGCAATTAACATGATCTCATGGTCTAAGGACTAAGATTACTTCGTATGATGTTATAGCAATATAAACATAATGACTTTGATCGTAATGCTATACTTTGGATGAATGTTCATCACATCATTCCACCAATGTTGTGACCTCGTTATTAACAACATCCAATGTCCATGATCAGGAAACCTCGATCATCTTGTTAATCAACGAGCTAGTTTATATGAGAGGCATTACTAGGAACTTTGTATTTTGTTTATTAAACACACATGTATTAACGTTTCCGATTAATACAATTATAGCATGCAAAATAAACATTTATCATAAACATGGAATAAGATAATAACCACTTTATTATTGCCTCTCGGGCATATTCCCTCCAGTCTCCCACTTGCACTAGAGTAAATAATCTAGTTTGAAAAACTTTGCGTATTGAACACATATGGCTTTCTGGTGTTGCATATACGCGATTGCTAGTGGTTAACTTTAATCTTTGGATCTGACAGTTTCAGGTCTATGTGTATTTGCATGTCTTTTCGTCTCTATGCATCACTCATTCTCAAATGAGATGGCATTGTATAAATTTGGTCCTTTGGTGAGACCTTTAGTTCGTTCGGGTTAAAATATGTTGATATTATTGTCATACAATATATCTTCATAGTAGTAGCCCACTTTGAACCACACCTATTTTGATAACAAACTACTTAACACAAATGCCCTCCTTTGCTGCTATTATAGCAGTCATATACTTAGCCTTTTTGTTGTAGTATCCGTCACAATGTTTCAACTTTGGAACTTATCCAAATCCATCATGGAACATCCTTTCCATTACATCGTGCCACCCATAGTCTAATTTGAGATAAATTTAATTTGTATCTTGTGACAAAACTAGTATCAGTGTAACACTTTACAATGAACTACCTTTAACTATTTGTCACTTATACATGATATATTCTTAGTTCTTCCAAAGCTCATAAGAATATCTTTACTATTGTCCACTGATCATCTTATGAATCATTTTGGTATGTGCCCATAACATTTAGAGCATCGGACATTCTGGATATATATATATCATGGTATAATCGATCAAAATCTTCATGTGATTTTACTCACCAAGTGTTGAAACACTTGAATCTTGATATAATCCTTCCATGCAGCAAGAAACTTTCTTGTTGTTTCCATATTGAACCCTTTCAATATCTCATATATGCATGTATGGCAAAACCATGTTAGCACCTCAATCTATCCATATAGATATTGATGTCAAATATTCCGGTTTTGCCCAAGTCTTTCATCAAAATCTTATTTCAGTGAAATTCTTAACTTGTGTCAATACAAGATACATCATTTCCAATCAACAATATGTCCTCTACATAATGTATTAGAAATATGTCTCAGCGCTCCCACTTAATTTCTTGCAAATGCAAGCATCTTCATCATCTCCGATGAATTTAAACTCTTTTAACAGTTTCATCATGGTGAAGATTCCAACTCTGCTATGCTTACTTCAACTATTGAAGTTTGCATGCCCTTTTAGCACCCTTTGAATTAACAAAACCCTTTGGACCGTGTCTTGTACACGTCCTAGGTAACCATTCTATTAGAAGAACATTGTTTTGTTTATTCAACTACCATATACCAAATTATATGTAGTGGTTGCTACATTAATCCGTCAAGAATAAATATCGCTTTGAAAGATCAAATCTTGCCATAGTAAACTCCTTGAACATTGTTGTAAACTTCTATCAGACATGTCGACTATTTCATAGATGTTAAAAATCCATGTCTATTTCTTTATAGATCCAAACATGACCGATAGGCTTCACGCCTTTCCGGAGGGTCTTCCAAGTTCAGAAACTTGATTTCTCGTGTATGGATACTATCACGGATTCTATGACTTCTAGTCATTTTATGGAGTCGGGGCCCATCATCGCTTCTTTGCATGTAGTCGGTTCATCATTATCAAAACAATAATGACTTGCTTATCAAATCACACTATTTGATTCTTACCGACCCACACGGTTCAATAGGAACTCTAATCTCCGAGATCACACCCTTTGTAATCACGGGAACCATGAGCATTGTGGCCGCCACCGGGACACTTTCCGGTGCTGCGCTACTTAGCACGTATAGCTAAGGTTCAACAACCTTATCAAAGTTCTATTGTCCTCCCACTTAACTTTTCACGAAAAATTCCTTCTCAAGAAACTTGACATTCCAAGTAACAAACTCTTTTGTCCTCGGTGTTATGGAGAAATTCCCAACAAATTCTTTGGGATAACCTACAAAGACGTGCTTATCCGAATTTGGTTGTAAACATTTTACTTATGCATAGCATACCAAAATTTAAGAAAAGACAATTCGGGTTTTATCCCAAACCATAACTTATATGGTGTCATTTCAACGGATCACGATGGTGCTCTTTTCAGTGTAAAAGCGGTAGTCTCTAAAGCTTCAATCCTTAAAACATAATGGCAGTTTTATAAATGACACCTTCGATCTTACCATGTCAAAAATGGTTTGATTTCATCTCCCGAATATGTCATACTCCTATGGTTTATCGGGAAACACAAATGATGGAACAATTTCCTCAAATCTTAAGTGTTTTGCTAAACATGTAACTCAAATATCTTCCTTTATAATCAAATCATAAACTATTTTATTTTCTTGTTACAATGATTTTTCACTTCATCTTGAAAGTCTTTGAACAATTTCAAATGTTTCATACTTCTTTCTTATTAAGTAAATATATAGATATATGCACTCAAATTTTTGGAGAAAGCATATGAAGCAAAAAGATCCATCGCATATGGCTACATATAATGGACTATATACATCAATATGTATAATAACCAATAAGTTAGTCATTCGTTCCTCTTTGGCCTATGAACGGAGTTTCAATTATCTCGAGGAAAGTCTCACAAGCGTCAATTGATCAAAATCAAAGACTCCAAAAATCCATCAACATGGATTTTCTTCATGTTTTCTTTCTAATATAATTTAAACAGCGATGTCACTTCATAAGTGATCTTTAAATCATTTGTCTTGCGACATTTTAGCAATAGTGTTAATGGATGTGATTTCTCCCACCAGACTTGTAAAAGTTCATCCATACTTTATGGAATACGGTAATTATTTGAACTACCATTGTTCTCATAATACCGGAACAAAATAACAATTAT
This sequence comes from Avena eriantha, assembly GCA_910589775.1. Lineage (NCBI taxonomy): Eukaryota > Viridiplantae > Streptophyta > Magnoliopsida > Poales > Poaceae > Avena > Avena eriantha. The sequence goes on along the minus strand of OU342743.1, from coordinate 112,891,535 downwards.
TAAAACAAATCTTGAAGGCTAGGTTTAACGACAACGAAAAAACACAATAACACTTTATTTGTTTTCGATGAACATCATCACTTATTCTCTTTCTAGTTACTTAGGTCATTACAGTTCATGAATTGCGTTGTCCTGTATGACACTTCATACCAACCAATTTGGTATCCAATACCTCAGAACCACATTGTTTAACAAGCAGGGAATACAGCCATAACATGTATATCTTCTATATACCTAAGTTGGACATCTCCAACCTTTTCTTTTCTGCCAAATATTTTATAGATTCTCTTTCAACAATTCCTTTTTCTTTTAAAAGAATCTATCAACATCAATAGTGGTGTCATTCACATGACACATAGTACCAAGCGTGTATAGTCAAATACTAATACCTTTGGACTTGCACTTTGAAGTGGATCACCGCCATCAAATGTTTGGCATTCTTTCAAAAATTCATTCTTTAGTAATCTATTAGTGTAGTAAACATTTTACTTACATCTTCTATTCATCCTTATCATGACAACTTTCATGATCAAGCTACTATAGCCTATAAGGAAGAATCGTGAGTATAATGTTAGTTCCCAAAACCTTTTTGGGAGATCCGGATGCTTAGCATCTCCATCCTTCACAAATTCTCATACAATATGAGAACATGTATTTTGCTAAATTATACTCTATCATAATGCAACCAAAAACATTGTTTCAGATATCACAATATCTTTCACACATGATGGTTTCTAAAACAATTTTTTAGCTCCTAGATAATCTTGATATCAAAACAACTTTTGAATATCAAAAATCATGGAGGCAAACATGATACTTTAGATACTAGCATTGGACTTATTACTCTTGATTCAATACTACTTATTAAACTTCATGGAGTAAATAGAGTTTGCTGAAAGTTTGCAATAGGACTTCTAAACTTTAAATTGACATTCAAAACAATACGATACTAGTTCGTAAAGTAAATATCCAGAATTCTATAGTTCTATTATCTCAATTAAAACTAAGTATAAGGTAGTGAATAGACGCCAATGACTACAACAAATTATGCAAATTCACTTCGATTTAGTTTATGACAAATTGAGTTTGAGTAATCCAAATTAGAAATGAACTCCCACTCAAAAATGACATCCCTCGTGCCTTTTTGGTGATTACATGAACCAAATCCACTACACCAAGTCTGATCATCACGTGAGTCGGTGTAGCTTCAAAGGCGAGCATCAATATGGGCATCATATCAACTATATGACTCATGCTTAACCTTTCGGTCCGTGTTCCAAGGCCATGTCTGTACATGCTAGGCTCGCCAAGTAAGAACCTTAATATTCGCGTGTGTAAAACTGTCTTACACCCGTTATATGAAAGCGTAGAGTCGAGTACACCTGATCATCATGTGATGTCTCGAAATACGATCCACAAAACGGTGCATACTTAAGGAAGAACACATTTTATCTTGATATCTAAATGAGGGATCATCTTAAAATGCTACTAAAACGCCGAACTAGCAATATAAGATGCGAACACCATATGCGTAAAGTGGAATGATATGGTCCATGCATTTGATCACCATCATATGCATCGTGGTATGATCTCTATCATTCCTTTGTGTGTAAGGCCAATGTCTATGGAACTTACACGTTAGGTGTGTTGTAAGAGTATCAACTATACATCAACTTACAACATTACCATATCATGACACTAGCCCAGCAACGATCTAAACTAGATGCCTCTAATTTATCCATTGAAAGTTTTACGTGGCTTAGGGCTTTCGGAGATAGAACCGTTCTTACCTACGAACATGGAACCACAATGAGGATAACCAAGTTATTAGCAACTCGTTGTAAATCATATATTGACTATAGTAGGAGAGACAGACACCTGCCAGCCACTTATGCAAACCTAGTTGCATGTCAGTCGTGGAACCGGTCTCATGTACGATGACATTTAAGGTTGGTCCAGGCCGCTTCATCCCACTATGCCACCAATATCCAAAATACATGAAAGATGCAATAACATGATCATCATCGCCCACTTATAAAAATAAGTGTACTACCCGTGCAAAGCACCTACGCATAGATCAGGCTCTGATACCACTGTTGGGTTCGCAGCATAGAAAACAAAAAATTTCCTTCGATGGGAATTATACGCCAAGATCTATCTACTAGATACAAGCAACGGGTGGATATACATCCATAGAGAACTTACCCTCGAAGACAACAAAGCTTTGTTAACGAGTTGGAACTCATGGATGATGTAGTCGTACACTTGCCGATTTCAAGATCGTGATGAAGTCCAGCAGGTCCGTCTCCAGCACGTCCATCAGATCCAGCTCCAGCAAGTCCAGCACCACCAAGTCTAGCACCGCAAAGCAGCGGTGCATCCGTGATCACACACACGTTCGGTACCCCGATAACCTCCGTCCCTCGCTCCAGCAAAGCAGCGGAAGCAGCAACTCCTTTCTAGATAAATCCACCGGAAACATGTATCTCGCTAATCCGAGACCATGGGGGAATAATACTAAAGGGGGAGAGAGATCCTTCACGAGGAGGTGTGAGTGAGAAGTGAGGAGAGGGGGGCCTTTTATAGGAGGAGGGGAGGGTACCATCCCATGGCCGGCACCCCATGGAGGTGACCCTTCACCTCCCCCATTCATGTGGTGGTAACTCCCTCCACATAAATTTGCCTCTTCACATTCTCCATTAAAGTCTCCACTTTAAATGCATTAAATTTCTCCAAATTTAATGCTCTCTCATTTAATAAAACTCTTTTATTAGTTTTATTCAGAATTTTGTTAATTACTTTAATTAACAAATATTCACATAAAACCCCCTGCAACATTTCAATATTACATGCAGAACCAATTTCAGCACTTTCACCCGAAACAGTTTCGGTGTCTATTGAAATAATTCCAGCGCTTTCTTAAATCTTTATCTGAAACATAATGACTTTGATCATAATGCTATACTTCGGATGAATGTTCATCACATCATTCCACCAATGTTGTGACCTCGTTATTAACAACATCCAATGTCCATGATCAGGAAACCTCGATCATCTTGTTAATCAACGAGCTAGTTGATATGAGAGGCATTACTAGGAACTTTGTATTTTTTTATTAAACACACATGTATTAACGCTTCCAATTAATACAATTATAGCATGCAAAATAAACATTTATCATTAACATGGAATAAGATAATAACCACTTTATTATAGCCTCTCGGGCATATTCCCTTCATATAGCAATTTCATCTTCTCTTTCCCACTTATCATGCAATTCAGCTAATAGTCTAACATTTTCATCAATTCTAACTTCTATGGCATTAGTAGCAGCAAAGGGATTCTCAATAGTTTCAGTTTTAGCAATCATTTTATTCAAATAAGTTTGTGCTTCAGCCAATGATGCTATGTTTCTTTTAGCATTAGTGAGTTTTTCCTCAATAGTTTTATTGAAAGTAGTTTGTTTACTAATAAAATCTTTAAGCATAACTTCATGTTCAGAGGGTGCACTCCTATTATTGTTGTAGGAATTTCCATAAGCATTACCATTGTTGGGAGGATATGGCCTATAATTGTTATTACCATAATTATTCCTATAGGCATTGTTGCTAAAATTATTATTTCTTATAAAGTTCACATCAACTTGCTCTTCTTGAGCAACCAAAGAGCTCAGGGAACATGATTTGGATCAATATGAGCTTTCCCATTAACAAGCATAGCCATAATAACATCAATTTTATGACTCAAGGAGGAGGTTTCCTCAACAGAATTTACCTTCTTACCTTGTGGAGCTCTCTCAGTATGACATTCAGAATAGTTAACCATCATATTATCCAGAAGCTTTGTTGCAGCACCAAAAGTGATGGGCATAAAGGTACCTCCAGCAGCAGAATCTAGTAGATTTATTAAAGAATAATTCAATCCTGCATAAAAGATTTGGATAATCATCCAAGCAGTCAGTCCATGAGTGGGACAATTCTTTACCAAACATTTCATTCTTTCCCAAGCTTGAGCAACATGTTCATTATCAGATTGTTTAAACTTCATTATTTCACTTCTCATAGATATAATCTTAGCAGGAGGATAGTATTTTCCAATGAAAGCATCTTTTCATTTAGTCCAAGAATCAATACTATTTCTAGTTAGGGATTGCAACCATTCTTTAGATTTTCCTCTCAAAGAGAAAGGAAACAATTTAAGCTTAATAATATCCCCATCTATATCCCTATGCTTTTGCATCTCACAAAGTTCAACAAAGTTATTAAGATGAGCAGTGATGGCCCAAGATATCTCGCGCTCGTTGGGGAACCCCAAGATGAAGGTATGATGAGCACAACAGCAAGTTTCCCTCAGTTATGAAACCAAGGTTATCGAACCAGTAGGAATAAGGAAACACCTCCAAGGTGTTGTTGCCAACTTGGAATCCTCCACAACACAATCACAGAACTTTGCCCCCAACTTATAGTGAGGTTGTCAATCTCACCGGTTTTGCTAAAAATAAAGGATTAAACGTATTGCGTGGAAGAAAGTAAAAGCTTGCAGAAAGTGAAACACAAAGCACTAAACAGTTGTAGATTGATGATAAAAGAAAGTACCGGGGTCCATAATTCACTAGTGGTGGTTCTCCTTAAGATAGACGACATGTTGGGTGAACAAATTACAGCGGGGCAATTGACAAACATCGAGAAAGCATACATGCATATACTAATCATCTTGACTCCTTTGAGATTCGATTGGGCATTACAATATTATACATAGACCGTAATCCAACTACATCTATGACTAATAATCCACCTTCAGGTTATCATCCGAACCCCCTCCAGTATTAAGTTGCAAGCAACAGATAATTGCATTACGCATTGCGTGTAAAGTAAACAAATACGATTGTTCTATGAACAAAGGGTTGTTCTTTTCTCCCTAGTAGCAACAACACATCTAGTACCTTAGAGATTTCTGTCACTTCCCCAGATTACTAGAGGCATGAACCCACTATCGAGAATAAATACTAACTCTTGGAGTTGGTAGCATCTACTTGGCCAAGATAGCTACTAACAACGGAAAGCATGAAAGATCACAAATAACAAAGACATGATAGAATCAATAATCAATCCAAAATAGCATCTCAATATCCATCGGATCCCCGACACAACATGTAGGATTACAACTAGATGATCTTGATCATGAACGGAGCTCACAAGATCTAAACATGATAGCACAAAGGAGAAGAACCAGCCATCTAGCTACTACATGGACCCGTAGTCCAAGGATGAACTACTCACGCATCACACCGGAGGCTTGCATGGTGATGAAGAAGGCCTCTGATGTCTTCGTACTTCTATGCTTGTAGACAGTTGTTGGGCCTCTAAGTGCAGGGGTTTGTAGAACAGTAGCAAGTTTTCCCTTAAGTGGATTACCCAAGGTTTATCGAACTTAGGGAGGAAGTGGGCAAAGGTATTCCCTCTCAAGCAACCCTGCAATCAAGATACAAGAAGTCTCTTGTGTCCCCAACACACCCAATACACTTGTCAGGTGTATAGGTGCACTAGTTTGCAAAGAGATAGTGAAATACAATTGGTATAGATAATTATAAGTGGTAATGGTGCCAGAAAATAGCTTTGATGGCGCGTGGTTGACGGGTAGGAAGAGACTAAAGGCAATCTGAAATAAAGATGGAAGCAAGCAAACATGTAACAGATCTAGTTGCAAACTGTGTTTCAATGCTTAGAAACAAGGCCTAGGGATCATACTTTTACTAGTGAACACTCTCATATAAATATCTTCTCTTTATGATACTACTCTGAACTACTCTCCGGTTGGACACTCTAATCCATGGTAGGGCTATAACAGCACTCCTCAAAGTTCGCTTTCCCCATCTAGATAACCCCACACTGTCACCTTAAGCTCTAGATGGTTCCAACAAAGACCAAAATTTCATAGAAACATCCAACTCCAAATATAACTCATAATAAGTATTTGTAATCTCTAGCCTAAGTGCCACCGTGGTGTGCACGCTGTCACTTTCACACACATAGGGAGAGGAGAGTTATATTAAAGCACTTGAGTAGCAAGGTAGATCTACTTGATTACAAAGCTCATGATCACAATATGATCATCCGTAGAGAGACAGAGATGAACACATAGCTACCGGTAGAACCCTTAGCCTCGAGGAACAACTACTCCCTCATCATCATGGGAATCAGCAACGGCAATGGAGATTGTGGTGGAGATCGATGGAGATGGCTCTGGGGGGACTTCCCCGTCCCGGCAGGGTGCCGAAACAGAGACTTTCTGTCTCCCAAATCTCCCCTTCGGTGCCGGCGGCACTGCGGAACTTTTCGTGGATTTCTGATTGATGATCTAGGGTTTTTGCATCGGGAGGATTTTATAGGCGAAGGGGCAAGGTCGGTGGCCGGCCAGGGGGCCCACACCATGCCCTGGCGCGGTCAGGGGACCCACGCCAAGGGGTGGTGTGGCCACCCTGTGGCCCCCTTCGTCTCTCCTTCTGGCTCCGTGAGTCTTCCAGGAAAATATCGACTTTGGCTTTTGTCCGTTACAAATCCGAGAATATTCATTTTCTAACTTTCCTCGAACCAAAAACAGCAGAAAACAAGCAACTGGCATTGTGGCATCTTGTTAATAGGTTAGTCCAAGAAAGTGTATAAAAATACCCCAAAGTTGGAACAAAACATAGGAAAGTAGATTAAAACCAAGCATGGAACGTCAAAAATTATGGATACGTTAGCAACGTATCAACATCCCCAAGCTTAACTCCTGCTCGTCCTCGAGTAGGTAAGTGATAAAAAGAAAGAATAATTTTGAGGTGACATGCACCATCATAAACTTGATCAAGGCATTTATAAAACATTGGTAGCTAGGATCATAGTACTTCAATCATAACATGAAAGATAAAGTCCTAACAATAAGACAAAGCAACTATGTTGCAACATGAAAAGGCACAAACAAAAGATTCATGAATAACAATACTTTGCAAGACGTTTGTTTGTTTCACATAAAGAAAACATAGCATAGTGGCATTCAGCTTGTCCCTCATAGAGTAGCAAATATAAATGCATAGGACACCTTCAAAGTTCATAAGAGTGACTAGATACAAGTAGTTTAAGAACAAGCAATAACAAGTTATGCATCAATCAACAAGTTTTGAGACAATGCACATTAAACTAAGAATGGCCACTATGCTCTCTCAATAGGTGCATAAAGATAGAAGATGGAAACTCATCATAAAAGTAAAAGAAAGGCCTTTATAAAAGGAAGTAGGGATTCAAGTCTCATAAAGAGCTTCCAAAAATTATGGTACTTATAGCTTTCAGCTCTCATTGCCCCTATCATAAGCATCTTTAAGGTGATTAAGGTTAAAGTGACACAACTAAGAGGATATGCTTGACAAGTTATAAGTTCAAATCTCATGCCCCTTCCTTACGAGTACCAAACCTCATGCTACTCAACTTTAGTCACAAGTAAGCTCTTGTCATTGTAAGTACATATGTATCATAGAGAACCGCCAACAGGGTACCCCTTGCACATGATACAGGAGCTATCCCATAATCAAAATGACAAGGCAAGTAGACAATGAGCATCTCAGCGATCTTGCTATTTGCATACATTTTTATTGAGGATGCTTCATAGAGTGCTCATTATGGTGATGCTGCAAGTTTCCACCATGATTAGGCATGGCTTAGGCTAGCGGCCCAGGCATTTCTCTAACACACATACAAACTCCATGGTCTTACAAGTTCCACTTTTATTTCACACCGTCGGGATCCATAAGCAAAAGAACATGATATCAACGGGGTACAAAGTACAAGTGCAATGTTGAAAGCGTTCCCCATGATACATGGTTCTGCTAATTTCAACTTATAAAGTGCAAGCATATACGCAACAAATATGGACACAATGGTTCAAGTTTATTAAATGCAAGAAAGTAAAGTGTGCCATCAAGTTCATGAGAGCTTTAATCACTAATTTTCACATAACAAGTTTAATTCGGAAGGTAGATAAAAACATGAATATACTTGGAATAGCAAATGCTAATACGTAGGTATGGTGGACTCTTTAGAATAACTTGGTTTTAGGAGTTGGATGGATGAGTGGAACTCATACTTGGTTATGGAGGCTAGCAAAAGACTGGGAGCGACCAACTAAGAGAGCAATAATGGCCATAATCATGCAGATCGACAAAACATCATTAATAAAAGCATAAAGTGATATTACAAGTCGAAAACTAAAGGATCATAAAGGCTATGGTGACTTGGGATAGTCATAACATGGTGTGAGCATGCGCCAAGTCAACCCAAATAAAGCATCAAAGGAGAATACCACTATACGCTTTAATATGCTAAAACAAGGCATGATTCTTCCAAAGCACATTAAGCAATCTCAATTGTTTATAACATTTCATACTACAGCAAAGATCACTAAGGATAAATCCAAAACAATATCACGCATGGCATGACAAAGCATAGGCCACAGTCAAAAACAAGCTATCTTTACCACTTAAGCATGAACTTTCCTACTCTTTTCCAATCCAAACCAAAATATTTGAAAATCAATGTATGAATGAGGGGGTCCAACCAATTTATTCAGCAAACTAAGAAAACCAAGCAAACGTAAAACCAAAATGAAAACGAAAAAGAAGACGCTCCAAGAACAACACAACTGTACATGAAACAATAAAAATGAAGTGTTTGGAAGAAACCTGAGATTTTTATTGATGAAGAAGGGGATGTCTTGGGCATTCCCAAGCTTTGACGCTTGTACTTATTGGATATTTCTTGGGGGGACACGATGTGGCATCCCCAAGCTTGAGGTTTAGTCCGTTCTTCATCTCATTACATCATTCTCTCCATACACCTGAAATTTTTCCTTCACACAAAACTTCACACAATATTTATTAGCAACATTAGTGCTCTCAAGATAATAAGTCTTTGGGTTAAGTTTCAACACCAATAAAACTTCCACTAAAACACAAGCTACTGTACTACTTCTCTCAAAAATCTCAATTCCCCAAAAGAACTAAAAAGGAACCAACAAGAAGAAATGCAAATAGTAGCAGAAATCTGTCAAAACAGACCAGCAGGTAAAGACGAATTTTTTCTAAGACCTTCTGTTGCTCAAATAGAAAAGTGTTTAACTAACGAAAGTTAGATAACAACCTGGGTTAGAAGCACAAAAATTCATGCCTCAAACCGACGTACATAGATTATACACGAATTTTTACGGTGAAGAACAAAAATCTGTTTCGGGATAGCAACTTTCCCAAGCATTACTTCTCTCTCATTAGAGGTTATTCTTGGTACAAAAGGCAAATAAAAAGGATAAGGAGTGGTTATTAACTAAAAATTTTGGGTTATCTCCCAATAATTAATTTTCTTTAACGCCTTTAAGTTAGGTATGATAATTTCAATGATGCTCATATAAGAAATATGAATTTAGAGTAAAAGAGAGCATCAAGAAGCAAATATAAAACACATTTGAGTCTAACCCACTTCCTATGCATAGGAATCTTGTAAAGAAACAAGTCATGAAAGCACAAAGCAACAAGCATAGGAAAGCAAAACAAGTGCAACTTCAAAAATTTCAACATAAAGAGGGGAAATTTAAAATTATTGAGATGCATAAAACCATGTTTCCCTCTCTCATAATAACTTTCAGTAGTATCATGAATAAAATTAACAATATATCTATCACATAAAACATTCTTATCATGAGCCACATGCATAAAAGAATCAATACTCTCCACATAAGCATAGTCATTCTTATTAATTATAGTGGGAGCAAATTCAACAAAATAGTTATCATTATTATTCCCATCACCATAATCATCAAATATAGGAGGCATATTGTAGTCATAATCAATTTCCTCCTCAATAGTAGGTGGACCGAAAATATCATATTCATTCTAATCATCATATAATAGAGGGATAGTATCATCAAAGTAAATTTTCTCCTCTAAAGATGGGGGACTAAAAAGATCATTTTCATCAAAACTAGCTTCCCCAAGCTTAGACTTTTCCATAGCATTAGCAATAATGGTGTCCAAAGAATTCAGACTAACAACATTGATATTAGCATGCAAATAAAGTTCCATAGGTTTTTTAATTTTCTCTTCAAACACTTCATGTCCTAACTCAAGATAAATACTATATAGCTCTCTAATTTTGTTGTTGTTTTCCATTAAGCCTAACTAGTGAAAACAATAAACAAAAAGTCAAAATTGAAGAATCTAAAGGAAATAACTTCGATCACTCACATCGGAGGATGTGAGTACCTTTTACCTTACCTCCCCGGCAACGGCGCCAGAAAATAGCTTGATGTCTACGCACTTCTATTCTTGTAGGAAGTTGTTGGGCCTCAAAGTGCAGAGGTTTGTAAAACAACAGCAAGTTTTCCCTTAAGTGGATTACCCAAGGTTTATCGAACTCAGGGAGGAAGTGGTCAAAGGTATTCCCTCTCAAGCAACCCTGCAATCAAGATAGAAGAAGTCTCTTGTGTCCCAACACACGCAATACACTTGCCAGGTGTATAGGTGCACTAGTTTAGCGAAGAGATAGTGAAATATAATTGGTATAGATAATTATAAGTGGTAACGGTGCCAGAAAATAGCTTTGATGGCGCATGGTTGACGGGTAGGAAGAGACTAAAGGCAATCTGAAATAAAGATGGAAGCAAGCCAACATGTAACAGATCTAGTTGCAAATGGTGTTTCAATTCTTAGAAACAAGGCCTAGGGATCATACTTTCACTAGTGAACACTCTCATATAAATATCTTCTCTTCATGATACTACTCTGAACTACTCTCCGATTGGACACTCTAATCCATGGTAGGGCTATAACATCACTCCTCAAAGTTCGCTTTCCCCATCTAGATAACCCACACTGTCACCTTGAGCTCTAGATGGTTCCAACAAAGACCAAAATTTCATAGAAACATCCAACTCCAAATATAACTCATAACAAGTATTTGTAATATCTACCTAAGTGCCACCATGGTGTGCACGCTGTCACTTTCACACACATAGGGAGAGCATAGATCTATTAAAGCACTTGAGTAGCAAGGTAGATCTACTTGATTACAAAGCTCATGATCACAATATGATCATGCATAGAGAGAGATGAACACATAGCTACCGGTAGAACCCTTAACCTTGAGGAAAAACTACTCCCTCATCATCAATGGAATCAGCAACGGCGATGGAGATGGTGGTGGATATCGATGGAGATGGTTCCGGGGGCACTTCCCCGTCCTGACAGGGTGCCGAAACAGAGACTTTTTGTCCCCCGAATCTCTCCTTCGGTGGCGGCGGCACAACGGAACTTTTCGTGGATTTCTGATTGATGATCTAGGGTTTTTGCATCATGAGGATTTTATAGGCGAAGGGGCAAGGTCGGTGGCCGGCCAGGGGGCCACACCATGCCCTGGTGCGGCTAGGGGGACCCGGGCCAAGGGGTGGTGTGGCCCCCCTTCGTCTCTCCTTCTAGCTCCATGAGTCTTCCGAGAAAATAACGACTTTGGCTTTTGTCCGGTCCCATTCCGAGAATATTCATTTTCTGACTTTCTTGGAACCAAAAACAGCAGAAAACAGGCAACTGGCACTATGGCATCTTGTTAATAGGTTAGTCAAGAACGTGTATAAAAATACTCCAAAGTTGGAACAAAACATAAGAAAGTAGATAAAAACCAAGCATGGAACATCAAAAATTAAGGATACGTTAGCAACATATCAGCCTCCAGGGTGAATTCTCCCCTCCGGCAGGGTGCCGGGAAGTGGTTCAGATCCCTCCCGATCTAGGGATGGAGATGACGGAGGCTACAGACTCTTTCGTAGAATTTTGATCGGGTACCTAGGGTTTCTATATCGGAGACATCTTATAATCGGAAAGAGAGGCCGAGGAGGTGCCCTAGGCGGCCAGACCACCCCCTGGAGCGGCCAGGCCTGGCTAACACGGCTAGGTGGTGTGGCGGCCCTCTGGCCCCTCTCCTTCTCGTATTCTGGCTCCGTGTCTCCCTCGGTGAAAACCTGACTTTGGCTTTTGTCCCGTCCAATTCTGAGAATATTCATTTTCTGACTTTCCTGGAACCAAAAACAGCAGAAAACAGGCAGCTGGCACTGTGGCATCTTGTCAATAGGTTAGTCCAAGAAAGTGTATAAAAATACTCCAAAGTTGGAACAAAACATAAAAAAGTAGATAAAAACAAAGCATGGAACATCAAAAATTATAGATACGTTAGCAACATATCAACATCCCCAAGCTTAACTCCGTCTCGTCCTCGAGTAGGTAAGTGATAAAAAGAAAGAATATTTTTTGAGGTGACACGCACCATCATAAACTTGATCAAAGTATTTGTAGAACATTGATAGCTGGGATCATAGTACTTCAACATAGCATGAAAGATAAAGTTCTAACAATAAGACATAGCAACTATGTTGCAACATGAAAATGCACAAACAAAAGATTCATGAATAATAATGCTTTGCAAGACGTTTGTTTGTTTCACATAAAGAAAACATAGCATAGTGGCATTCAGCTTGTCCCTCAAAGAGTAGCAAACAAAAATGCATAGGACACCTTCAAAGTTCATAAGGGTGACTAGATACAAATAGTTTAAGAACAATCAATATCAAAGTTATGCATAAATCAACAAGTCTTGGGACAATGCACATAGAACTAAGAATGGCCACTATGCTCTCTCAATAGGTGCATAAAGATAGAAGGTGGAGACTCAACATAAAAGTAAAAGAAAGGCCTTCATAGAAGGAAGTAGGGATTCAAGTATCATAAAGAGCTTCCAAAAGTTATGGTACTTATTAGCTTTCAGCTCTCATTGCCCCTATCATAAGCATATTTAGGTGATTAAGGTTAAAGTGACACAACTAAGAGGATATGCTTGACAAGTTATAAGCTCAAATCTCATGTCCCTTACTTACGAAGACTGAACCTCGTGCTACTCAACTTTAGTCACAAGTAAGCTCTTGTCACTGTAAGTACATGTGTATCATAGAGAACCGCCAACGGGTACCCCTTCCACATGATATAGGAGCTATCCCATAATCAAAATGACAAGGCAAGTAGACAATTAGCATCTTAGCAATCTTTTTCTTTGCTATTTGCATAGGTTTTTATTGAGGATGCTTCATAGAGTGCTCATTATGGTTATGCTGCAAGTTTCCACCATGATTAGGCATGGCTTAGGCTAGAGGCACATGCGTTTCTCTAACACACATACAAACTCCATGAGCTTACAAGTTCCACTTTTATTTCACACCCCCGGGATCCATAAGCAAAAGAATCATGATATCAACGGGGTACAATGTACAAGTGCAATGTTGAAAGCGTTCCCCATGATACATGGTTCTGCTAATTTCAACTTATAAAGCACAAGCATATACACAACAAAGATGGACACAATGGTTCAAGTTTATTAAGTGCAAGAAAAGTAAAGTGTGCCATCAAGTTCGTGAGAGCTTTAATCACTAATTTTCACATAACAAGTTTAATTCGGAAGGTAGATAAAAACATGAGTATACTTGGAATAGCAAATGCTAACAGGTAGGTATGGTGGAATCTTTGGAATAACTTGGTTTTAGGAGTTGGATGCATGAGCGGAACTCATACTTGGTTATGGAGGCTAGCAAAAGACTGGGAGCGACCAACTAAGAGAGCAATAATGGCCATAATCATGCAGGGCGATAAAACATCATTAATCAAAGCATAAAGTAATATTAAAAGTCGAAAAATAAATGATCATAAAAGGTATGGTGACTTTGGATAATCATAATGGTGTGAGCATGCACCAAGCCAACCCAAATAAAGCATCAAAGGAGAATACCACAATACTATGCTTTAATATGCTAAAAGAATGCATGATTCTTCGAAGGCACATTAAGCAATCTCAATTGTTTATAACATGTCATGCTACAACAAAGATCACTAAGCATAAAGCCAAAACAATATGAAGCATGGCATGACAAAGCATAAGCCACAGTCAAAAACAAGCTCTCTTTACCACTTCAACATGAACTTTCCTACTCTTTTTCAATCCAAACCAAACTATTTGAAAACTAATGAATGAAAGAGGGGGTCCAACCAATTTATTCAAGAAAACTAAGCAAACCAAGCAAACTAAAACCAAAAAAAAAAAAAAAGACGCTCCAAGAACAACACAACTGTGCTTGAAACAATAAAAATGAAGTGTTTGGAAGAAACCTGGGATTTATTGATGAAGAAGGGGATGCCTTGGGCATCCCCAAGCTTTGACGCTTGAACTTCTTGGATATTTCTTGGGGTGACACGCGTGGCATCCCCAACCTTGAGCTTTAGTCCATTCTTCATCTCATTACGTCATTCTTTCCATACACGTGAAATTTTTCCTTCATACAAAACTTCACACAATCTTTATTAGCAACATTAGTGCACTCAAGATAATAAGTCTTTGGGTTTAGTTTCAACACCAATAAAACTTCCATTAACACACAAGCTAATGTAGCACTTCCCTCAAAAAGCTCAATTCCCCAAAGAAACATAAAAAGGAATCAACAAGAAGCAAATGAAAATAATGGCAGAAATCTGTCAAAACAGATCAGCAGGTAAAATCCAATTTTTCGAACACCTTCTGTTGCTCAAATCGAAAAGTGTTGAAATAACGAAAGTTAGATAAAAACCTGGGGCAGAAGAACAAAACTTCACGCCTCAAACCGACGTATAGAGATTTTATATGAATTTTTACGGTGAAGAACAAAAATCTGTTTCGGGACAGCAACTTTCCCAAGCATTACTTCTCTCTCATTAGAGGTTACTCTTGGCACAAAAAGCGAATAAAAAGGATAAGGAGCAGTTATTACAGAGGTAATAACTTCCAAGACTCATCTAAAACTTTTGGGTTATCTTCCAATAAGTACTTTTATTTAACGCCTTTAAGTTAGGCATAAGAAGCAAGAAAAGGAATCAACTGTTCTCAAATGAAGAACCATTAAGAGCAAATTTTGTTTTCATAGGAGAGGCAAAAGAGATCTTCTCTCTCTTCTTAGGGAAGTGTTCTATACCTTTCTTGAGTGGGAGTTGAAATTTAATGGTGCCTTCTTTCATATCAATAATGGCACCAACAGTTCTAAGAAAAGGTCTCCCCAAAGTAATAGGACAAGAAGCATTGCATTCAACATCCAAAACATAGAAATCAACGGGGACATAGGCATTGTTAACCATAATAAGAACATCATTAAGACTCCCCATGAGTTTCTTTTTAGCATTATCATCAAGTGGGGCATTCAAATAACAATCTTCAAGTGGTGCAAATCAAGCATATAATAAATCCTTCTAGGCATAATAGAAACACTACTATCAAGATCACATAAAGCTTTGAAATCAAAATCATTCACTTTCATTTTTGTGATGGGTTCCCAACCATCTTCTTGTTTTATTGGAATAGAAGCTTTATGTTTCATCTTTTCTTCTTTAATTTTTATGAGAGCATTAGTAATGTGTTTTGTAAAGGCCATATTCATAGCACTAGCATTAGGACTTTTAGCAAGCTTTTGTAGGAACTTAATTACTTCAGAGATATTGTTTCCCATGTTTTGAAGAATTTCAGCATTTTTATTAAAAAAGGTTCCATTGGGCTTACTAGCTTCAACATTAGTGGTAGTGATGGTAGAAACACTAATATTTCTAGCAATTTCATATTCTCTTTCCCACTTAGCATGCAATTCAGCTAATAGTCTAACATTTTCATAAATTCTAACTTGTATGGCATCAGTAGCAGGAAAGGGATTCTCAATAGTTTTAGGTTTAGCAGCCATTTTATTAAAAGAAGATTGTGCTTCAGCCAAAGATGCTATATTTCTTTCAGCATTAGAGAGTTTTTCCTCAATAGTTTTATTGAAAGCAGTTTGTTTACTAATAAAATCTTTAAGCATAACTTCAAGTTCAGAGGGAGCACTCCTATTATTGTTGTAGGAATTTCCATAAGCATTACCATTGTTGGGAGGATATGGCCTATAGTTATTATTACCAAAATTAATCTTGTAGGCATTGTTGCTAAACATATTATTTCTTATAAAGTTCACATCAACTTTCTCTTCTTGAGCAACCAAAGAGGCTAAGGGAACATGATTTGGATCAATATGAGCTTTCCCATTAACAAGCATAGACATAATAACATCAATTTTATCACTCAAGGAGGAGGTTTCTTCAACAGAATTTACCTTCGTACCTTGTGGACCTCTTTCAGTATACCATTCAGAATAGTTAACCATCATATTATCCAGAAGCTTTGTTGCAGCACCCAAATTAATGGTCATAAAGGTACCTCTAGCAGCAGAGTCCAATAGATTTCTTGAAGAATAATTCAATCTTGCATAAAAGCTTTGGATAATCATCCAAGCAGTCAGTCCATGAGTGGGACAATTCTTTACCAAAGATTTCATTTTTCCCAAGCTTGAGCAACATGTTCATTATCAGATTTGTTTAAACTTCATTATTTCACTTCTCATAGATATAATCTTAGCAGGAGGACAGTATTTTCCAATGAAAGCATCTTTGCATATATTCCAAGAATCAATACTATTCCTAGTTAGGGATTGCAACCATTCTTTAGCTTTTCCTCTCAAAGAGAAAGGAAAATTTTAATCTTAATAATATCCCAATCTATATCCCTATGCTTTTGCATCTCACAAAGTTGAACAAAGTTATTTAGATGAGCAGCAGCATCTTCAGTACCAATACCAGAAAATTGTTCTCTCATAACAAGATTGAGTAGAGCAGGTTTAATTTCAAAGAAAGTAGCTTCAGGAACAGGTGGAGCTATAGGTGTGCACATGAAATCATTGTTGTTGGTGCTAGTGAAGTCACACAACTTAGTGTTTTCAAGAGTAGTCATTTTTTTGTGTTTTTAATAAAGAAAAAAAACTAGTACAGCTATTTTTTGTGTGTTTTTGATAACGAGACAAGCAAACAAAGCAGAAATAAACTAAGCAAAACAAAAACAACAAAGTAAAGGGATTGGTTATGAGGGACTCCCCTTGTGAAGATGTCCTTGACTCCCCAGTGATACGTCCATTTTGCATCACTATTCTATGT
The DNA here is from genome assembly GCA_910589775.1 of Avena eriantha. Classification (NCBI taxonomy): domain Eukaryota; kingdom Viridiplantae; phylum Streptophyta; class Magnoliopsida; order Poales; family Poaceae; genus Avena; species Avena eriantha. The sequence goes on along the minus strand of OU342743.1, from coordinate 112,874,443 downwards.
CATAATTCACTGTTATTCATTGATATATTTCGTATTGAGAGGTGATACTTATGTTATTTCATCTGTTTTTGCATGGTTGATGACTTTTGGAGCATGGACCGCTGCAGTCAGGATTCTGATGGAAAAGGTGATGTTTGGAGGCAAAATTCGCGAAGATCAGAAAATCCGGGAAAATACATGGAAAATCCTATTTTTCCAGAAGACAAAGGAAGCCAGAAGGGGGGCTGGAGATGGGCCACAGGGGGCCCACACCACCCCCTAGCGCGGGCCACCCTAGGCCGCGCTACCAGGTGGTGTGGTCGCCCTGGTCCACCCCTGGCACTCCCCTCTGGCGTATATTATCCTCCCAAAACCCTAAGACTCGGGGAGCGACCACAGAAAGATTCCGCCGCCTCTGCGGGGCGGAAAACACCGATAGAGAAAGATCTCTCCAGCAGACAGATTTCTATCGGGGGAATTCCTTCCCGGAGAGGGGAGATCGTCGCCATCAACACCATCATCAAGCTGGACTTCATCAGGATCATCATCATCACCACCATCATCACCATCAGCACACTCATCACCATCTCCATATTGCTGTAACAATTGTGTTGAATCTTGCATAGTTCATAGGGAAAACTTTCCTGGTGTTGATTACTCTTTGTAGTTGATGCTATTGAGTGAACCGTTGAATTATTGTTTATGTTCATATTGTTATACATCATTATTCCATCTCTGATCATGATCCATATGATGCCTTATGAGTTGTTTGTTTTGTTCTTGAGAACATGGGTGAAGTCATGTTGTTAGTAGTGGAGTTGTGTTGAGAAAGATTCAATAGTTTGATATTTAAGTTGTGGTGTACTTCTTCTAATGGTATCATGTGAATGTCGACTACATGACACTTCACCTATATGGGCCTAGGGGAATGAATTGTGTATTTGGCTACTAATCGTAGGGGTTGTCGAAGTGACAGAAACTTGAATCCCCGTTAGGAAACCATTGCACAAGGGACGTAAGGGTCTTAGAGTTTAAAGATGTGGTTAGGTTTCTACCTTAATTACTTTCTTGTACTTACGGATGTTTGCAAGGGGTATAATCACAAGTATGTATTAGTCCTAGGAAGGTCGGTACATTAGCACAGGTTCACCCACACAACACATAGCAAGCTAAAGAAGATTAATCAACTATATGAAGCGAAAGCACTTGGCAGTCTTCCCATGTGTCCTCGAGAACGTTTGGTCATCTTAAGTAATACAACCGGCTTTTCCTTTGCTGCATAAAGGATTGGGCCACTTGCCGCATTTATTCCTACTGTCTTTTATTTACTCGTACTTTGTTTACTTGCTTTATTGAAAACCCCTAAAAATCCATTTGCTAAGTATTTGCAGAGAATTCCTGATCCATACCACTAGCCAGCACCTTCTTCTCCTCCTTGGGTTCGACACCCTTACTTATCAAAAATACTGTGATACACCCCCTATACTTGTGGGTCATCACCCAGCAACGACGCCAGAAAAGAGCTTGATGTCCCAAGATATCTCAAGCTCGTTGGGGAACCCCAAGAGGAAGGTATGATGAGCCCAACAACAAGTTTCCCTCAGTTATGAAACCAAGTTTATCGAACCATTAGGAGAAAGGAAACACCTCCAAGGTGTTGTTTCCAACTTGAAATCCTACACAACATAATCCCAGAACTTTGCCCCCAACTTACAGTGAGGTGTCAATCTCACCGGTTTTGCTGAAAATAAAGTATTAAACGTATTGTGTGGAAGAAAGTAAAATATTGCAGAAAGTACATAGAAAGCAGTAAAGAGTTGTAGATGGATGATAAAATAAAGGACCTGGGTCCATAATTCACTAGTGGTGGTTCTCCTTAAGATATACGACATGTTTGGTGAACAAATTACAGAGGGGCAATTGACAAACATCGAGAAAGCATACATGCATATACTAATCATCTTGACTCCTTTGAGATTTGATTGGGCATTACAACATTATACATAGACCGTAATCCAACTACATCTATGACTAATAATCCACCTTCAGGTTATCATCCAAATCTACTCTAGTATTAAGTTGCAAGCAACAAATAAATGCATTACGCATTGCGTGTAAAGTAAACAATATGATTGTTCTATGAACAAAGGATTATTGTTTTCTCCCTAGTAGCAACAACACATCTAGTACCTTAGAGATTTCTGTCACTTCCCCAGATTACTAGAGGCATGAACCCACTATCGAGCATAAATACTAACTCTTGGAGTTGCTAGCATCTACTTGGCCAAGATAGCTACTAACAACGGAAAGCATGAAAGATGGATAATTCGCTGAATTTCTTATTTGGTAATGCTACTACCACTGCTAAGGTAGTAGATAAACCACCACCTAGTGAGAATGATGTTTTTAAAATACCTACAAGAATTATTGGTCGTGTTATGGATATACTATGTTGGGATGGAACTGTCCATCCCAGTGATCATTTACTATTTATACACGAATTATGCGGGTTGTTCAAGTGTGCAGGTATTAGTACAGATCAAGTTAAGAAGAAGTTATTCTCATTATCACTAAAAGGAAGAGCTGAGGAATGGTATAAGATGTTGAAGAATGGTCAAGCTCTGGAATGGGAGGAAATAGTGCCTCTCTTTTATTCAAAGTTTTATCCTCCTAGTGAGATTCATAAAGATCGGAATCAAATATACAACTTTTGGCCTCTTGATGGAGAGAGTACAGCTCAAGCTTGGGGGAGATTGAAGTTACTAATGCTCAAATGTCCCATTCATGAGCTCCCCAACAATATTATTATCAATAACTTTTATGCAAGGCTCCCTCTACATGACAAGGATTTATTGGATGCTTCTTGTGTTGGATCATTCACTCGCATGGAAGAAGAAGCTAAATGGGACCTTCTGGACCGTACTCAAGACAATGCTGAAGCTTGGGAGAATGACAAAGGTAGGAAGTCAGGTATAAATTATGATTATGAATGCATTGAATCTTTTATGGGAACTGATGACTTTCAAAATATTAAAAATGCTTATGGTCTAGACTCTGAAGCTATTGCTTCTTATTTTAAGGCTTTTGCTTCCTACATTGAAGTGCCTAAAAAACAGTGGAATAAGTATCATGAACCTTATAAAGATGTTGCTAAGAGTGTTGCTGCAAGAAATACTGAAGTTTATACTGCTAATCATGTCTTACCTAAACCTTACATTGAGAAAATTCTATGATGGCTAGTATGGTTAATGAAAGTTAAGTTAAAGGAACATTCTATGATGGCTAGTATGGTTAATGAAAGTATAATCAAATATGTTGAACCCGATAAACGAATGGTTGATGAACCTATAAAAGCAAATGTGAAAGACTTTGTTACTAAATATGAAGAAGAGGGACACACTATCCTTTGTAAGGATACCTCTAATATTGTTTCACAAAGTAGTGTTATGAGAGCTAGTATTCCTGTGTTTTCTGTTAGAATAAGTGATCATTGCTATGATGGTTCTTGTGATAGTTATATTGTTAAGTTTATGCATGATACTGAAAGTTACTATGAAAGAGGGAAAAGTGTTCTTATGCATCTCAATAATATCAAGTTTCCTTGTTTTATGCTGAAAGTTTTTATGTTGCACTTCTTTTGCCTTCCTATGCAAGTGCCTCTGGTTTCAACAACTTGTTTGTTTACAAAATTCCCTTGCATAGGAAGTGGGTTAGACTTAAAACATGTTTATTTCTGCTTCTTAGTGCTCCCTTTCACTTCAATTCATATTCCTAAGTGAGCAACTTCAAAATTATCTTGCACATCTTAATGGCTATAAAGAAAGAGCTTTTTAGGAGACAACCCAAATTTTTTTGCTTTCAGTTTGTTTTTGTTTCTTTGAGTCTTGGAAGTTATTACTTTGGTAATAACCGCTCTTTATCCTTTTTGTTTGGTTTTTGTGTCAAGATCAACTTCTAATGAGAGAGAAGTAATATTTGCGGAAGTTGTTGTCCCGAAACATATTTTTGTGCTGCACCGTAAAAATTCGTGAGAGATCTCTGTATGTCGGATTGAGCTGTAATATTTTGTGCTTCTGCCCCAGGCTGTTATTTAACTTTAGTTAGTTTCGCACTTTTTTATTTGAGCAACAGAAGAGTTTCTAAAAAATTGATCTTTACCTGCTGGTCTGTTTTGATAGATTTTGCCACTCTTGCATTTGCTTCTTTATTCGATTTCCTTTTTGAATTCTTTTTAGGTTTTCGGAAGGAGTTGCTACAGTAGCTTATGTTTTGATGGTTTTCAGTTGAAGTTGGACACAAAAGGTTTTATCACTTCACTTATACTAATGTTGCTAATGAGAACTATGTGAAGTTTTGTGTGAAAGAAATTTCAGGTAGTGGAGATAATGGTGTAGTAAGGAAGTGAAAGGTTTTATGACTCAAGTAATAAGTGTATGAAGATGAAGATATTGATGTTATTCAAGTGGTGACTCCGGAAGAATCTACTAGATACCAAATTCAGAAACCTGCAGAGCCCGTTTTCAAATAGGTAACAGTTCTGGTAAGAAAAGTTCCGCGAAAATACTATCCAACTATATTTTTGCAGTTTTTAGTCAATAAGGAAAGCTACGAAGCGAAAAAAGGACGGAAACGGAGCCAGGGTGGCTCACACCACCCTGTGGCGTGGGCCCACCCCTTGCCGCACCACCAGGTGGTGAGTCCACCCCAGACTCCGCCTCCGACTCATTTTCTCCCAGTACCTTCCTTTTGTTGTGAAACTTCCTAATATATAACCCCCCGGATCCTCCGAGTTTTTGTCGTGTTTTTGTTTTGATCTGTTTCTACCAGGAACTATCTTTGAAAGCTTAGAAGCACAATGGTGTCTGCCAAGGATAAAGGAAAGGAGCCTATGGAGGAAGATCTCCAAGACCCCAAGCAGGGCTGGTACCTTTAGTCTCTTGCCCTGCATCAACGGAAGCCCTATGAGTCACTAAGGAGTTCTGCGGTAAGTACCGAGACTTGAGGAGGAAGGTGGACATGCTTCAATGGGAGAATAATAGGCTTTGCAAGATGCTGGAAGGTTTCCTCACGTCAACTAAGAAAATATTACCACCACCACCGCAAGAGTAATTTGTCATCAGGTTTGGCATCCCCTTGGTTTGTTCCAAGCTTGGGGGAGTGCCGCGGTATCACATCACTATCTTCTACCTTTTTACCTTTTTAGTAGAGTCATATCATGAATAGAGAAGTTATTGTGTAGGATGGTTTGCATTATGGAAGTGTCCCCTCTCTCGTTAGATATGTATCCCTTGGTGTGAGTTGTCGTTATGGATTATTAATGAGAAGTTCTATCATTTACTCTTTTGCATAGCTTGTATTAGTTTTCAATTCGTGGTTATATGATTGATCTTGTTGTTAGTATTGGTATCACTTTGGGATCAATGAGTTAATTTAGTTGGTTTTGGCAAAACTGGCTCGGTCAGTAGCAACACTATTTTTGAGAGTTGAATGAAAAGATAAAAGTACTCTAAAGAAAAAATAATTTCATCATCTTTCTTTCTTGATTTGCTCATGAGTTTAGTTTTCTCTAGTTAAGATCTTTTGTGCTTCCAAGGAAGATTGTATGTTTGTCTTTATCATTGTATGTTTGTTTGTTTCCTTCAACTCTTGTACTTGCTACCCAACCTTGCTAGCCAAAAACTTGTACTGAGAGGGAATTCTTCTCGTGCATCCACTCCTTTAAACTAAAACCCACGGCAGTTGTGTCCACCATACCTACCTATTAGCATTATTGCTATTCCAAGTAAATTCTTGTTTTATCTACCTCCCAAATTAAACTTGTTATGTGAAAATTAGTGATTAAAGCTCTCACGAACTTGATGGCACACTTTAATTTTCTTGCATTTAATAACCTGAACCATTGGGTCCTTCTTTGTTGCGTATATGCTTGCGCTTTATGAGTTGAAGTTAGCAGAACCATGTATCATGGGGAACGCTTTCAACACTGCCATGGTACTTTGTACCTAGTTGATATCATGATTCTTTTGCCTATGGATCTCGGCGGTGTGAAATAAAGGTGGAACTTGTAAGATCATGGAGTTTATATGTGTGTTAGAGAAATGTCTGGGCCTCTAGCCTAAGCCATGCCTAATCATGATGGAAACTTGCAGCATAACTATAGTGAGCTTATATGAAGCATCCTCAATAAAAACCTATGCAAATAGCAAATAAAAAGATCACTGGGATGCTCACTGTCTGCTTGCCTTGTCACTTTGATTATGGGATAGCTCATGTGTCATGTGTAAGGGGTACCCCGTTGGCGGTTCTCAATGATACACGTGTATTTACAATGACAAGAGCTTACTCGTGACTGAAGTTGAGTAGCATGAGGTTCGGTACTAATAAGTAAGGGGCATGAGATTTCAACTTATAACTTGTCAAGCATATCCTCTTAGTTGTGTCACTTTAACCTTAATCACCACAAGATGCCTATGATAGGGGCAATGAGAGCTGAAAGCTAGTAAGTATCATAATTTTTGGGAGCTCTTTATGAGACTTGCAATCCCTGCTTCCCTCTGCGAAGGGCCTTTCTTTTACTTTGTAGTTGAGTCAGTAAACCTATTCGCTTCTATCTCAGCAAGTATTTTGAGTTGTTCATATGATGATTTATTCAATCATGTTTCTGATGTTCCTTGTTTTGCACTTTGATCTTATCTTGGTGATTACTACTTTGAAAGCTATCATTGAAAACCAGCTATTTGTGAACTCCAGCAAATTATCAACTATTCTTCAACCAAGAGCTAAGTTTGCCATTACCAATTATGATTCACTTTATGTATCTTTATTGTGTTTCCTTTGCTTATTACAAGTTAAGTTATATAATAGTGAGTTGTCTTCAATTATGATCTATGTATTGATGAATGTGATGCTTCTTGTCCGTATTCTTTTATCGACTCTTCACTCCATAAACCCGAGGCCATGTTTATTGAGCTTAGTTTTGCTTGGGGACAAGCGAAATCTAAGCTAGGGGGAGTTAATACGTCCATTTTGCATCACTATTCTATGTCATAATTCACTGTTATTCATTGATATATTTTGTATTGAGAGGTGATGCTTATGTTATTTCATCTGTTTTTGCATGGTTGATGACTTTTGGAGCATGGACCGCTACAGTCAGGATTCTAATGGAAAAGGTGTTGTTTGGAGGCAAAATTCGCAAAGATCAGAAAATCTGGGAAAATACATGGAATATCCTATTTTCCAGAAGACGAAGGAAGCCAAAAGGGGGGCTGGAGATGGGCCACAGGGGGCCCACACCACCCCCTGGCACGGGCCACCCTGGGCCGTGCCACCAGGTGGTGTGGCTGCCCTGGTCCACCCCTGGCACTCCCCTCTAGCGTATATTATCCTCCCGAAACCCTAAGACTCGGGGAGCGACCACAGAAGGATTCCGCCACCTCTGCGGGGCGGAAAACACCGAGAGAGAAAGATCTCTCCGGCAGACAGATTTCTGCCGGGGGAATTCCTTCCCGGAGAGGGGAGATCGTCGCCATCAACACCATCATCAAGCTGGACTTCATCGGGATCATCATCACCATCAGCACACTCATCACCATCTCCATATTGCTGTAACAATTGTGTTGAATCTTGCATATTTCATAGGGGAAACTTTCCCGGTGTTGATTACTCTTTGTAGTTGATGCTATTGAGTGAACCGTTGAATTATTGTTTATGTTCATATTGTTATACATCATTATTCCATCTCTGATCATGATCCATATGATGTCTTGTGAGTAGTTCATTTTGTTCTTGAGAACATGGGAGAAGTCATGTTGTTAGTAGTGGAGTTGTGTTGAGAAAGATTCAATAGTTTGATATTTAAGTTGTGGTGTACTTCTTCTAGTGGTGTCATGTGAACGTCGACTACATGACACTTCACCTATATGGGCCTAGGGGAATGAATTGTGTATTTGGCTACTAATTGTAGGGGTTGCCGGAGTGACAGAAACCTGAACCCCCGTTAGGAAACCATAGCACAAGGGACGTAAGGGTCTTAGAATTTAAAGCTGTGATTAGGTTTCTACCTTAATTACTTTCTTGTACTTATGGATGTTTGCAAGGGGTATAATCACAAGTATGTATTAGTCCTAGGAAGGTCGGTACATTAGCACAGGTTCACCCACACAACACATAGCAAGCTAAAGAAGATTAATCAACTATATGAAGCGAAAGCACTTGACAGTCTTCCCATGTGTCCTCGAGAACGTTTGGTCATCTTAAGTAATACAACCGGCTTTTACTTTGCTGCATAAAGGATTGGGCCACTTGCCGCATTTATTCCTACTGTCTTTTATTTAATCGTACTTTGTTTACTTGCTTTATTGAAAACCCCTAAAAATCCGTTTGCTAAGTATTTGCAGAGAATTCCTGATCCATACCACTAGCCAGCACCTTCTTCTCCTCGTTGGGTTCGACACCCTTACTTATCGAAAATACTGCGATACACCCCCTATACTTGTGGGTCATCACCCAGCAACGACGCCAGAAAAGAGCTTGATGGCCCAAGATATCTCAAGCTCGTTGGGGAACCCCAAGAGGAAGGTATGATAAGCACAACAGCAAGTTTCCCTCAGTTATGAAACCAAGTTTATCGAACCATTAGGAGAAAGGAAACACCTCCAAGGTGTTGTTTCCAACTTGGAATCCTACACAGCAGAATCCCAGAACTTTGCCCCCAACTTACAGTGAGGTGTCAATCTCACAGGTTTTGCTGAAAATAAAGTATTAAACGTATTGTGTGGAAGAAAGTAAAATCTTGCAGAAAGTAAACAGAAAGCAGTAAAGAGTTGTAGATGGATGATAAAAGAAAGGACCTGGGTCCATAGTTCACTAGTGGTGGTTCTCCTTAAGATAGACGACATGTTGGGTGAACAAATTACAGCAGGGTAATTGACAAACATCGAGAAAGCATACATGCATATACTAATCATCTTGACTCCTTTGAGATTTGATTGGGCATTACAACATTATACATAGACCATAATCCAACTGCATCTATGACTAATAATCCACCTTCAGGTTATCATCCGAACCCACTCTAGTATTAAGTTTCAAGCAACAGATAAATGCATTACGCATTGCGTGTAAAGTAAACAATATGATTGTTCTATGAACAAAGGATTGTTGTTTTCTCCCTAGTAGTAACAACACATCTAGTACCTTAGAGATTTCTGTCACTTCCCCAGATTACTAGAGGCATGAACCCACTATCGAGCATAAATACGAACTCTTGGAGTTGCTAGCATCTACTTGGCCAAGATAGCTACTAACAACGGAAAGCATGAAAGATCATAAATAACAAAGACATGATAGAATCAATAATCAATCTGAAATAGCATCTCAATATCCATCGGATCCCCGCAAACACAACATGTAGGATTACAAATAGATGATCTTGATCATGAACGGAACTCATAAGATCTAAACATGATAGCACAAAGGAGAAGAACCAGCCATCTAGCTACTACATGGACCCGTAGTCCAAGGATGAACTACTCACGCATCACACCAGAGGCTTGCATGGTGATGAAGAAGGCTTCCAGGGTGAATTTTCCCCTCCGGCAGGGTGCTGGGAAGAGCTTCAGATCCCTCCTGATCTAGGGATGGAGTTGATGGCGGCTACAGACTCTTTCGTGGAATTTTGATCGGGTACCTAGGGTTTCTGTATCGGAGACATATTATAGTCGAAAGGGGAGGTCGAGGGGGTGCCCTAGGTGGCCACACCACCCCCTGGCGTGGCGAGGCCTGGCCCGCGCGGCCAGGTGGTGTGGCGGCCCTCTGGCCCCTCTCCGTCTCGTATTCTAGCTCTATGTCCCCCTCGATGAAAAACTGACTTTGGCTTTTGTCCTGTCCATTTCCGAGAATATTCATTTTCTGACTTTCCTGGAACCAAAACAGCAGAAAACAGGCAGCTCGCACTGTGGCATCTTGTTAATAGGTTAGTCCAAGAAAGTGTATAAAAATACTGCAAAGTTGGAACAAAACATAAGAAAGTAGATAAAACCAAGCATGGAACATGAAAAATTATAGATACGTTAGCAACGTATCAAACAGCAGCTTCTTCAGTACCAATTCTAGAAAATTGTTCTCTCATAACAAGACTAAGGAAAGCAGGTTTAATTTCAAAGAAAGTAGCTTCAGGGACAGGTGGAGCAATAGGTGTGCACATGAAATCATTGTTGTTGGTGCTAGTGAAGTCACACAACTTAGTGTTGTGAAGAGTAGTCATTTTTTTGTGTTTTTAATAAAGAAAGCAAATTTTGTACAACTAATTTTTTTGTGTTTTTGATAAAGAAACAAGCAAACAAAGCAAAAATAAACTAAGCAAAACAAAAATAACAAAGTAAAGAGATTGGTTATGAGGGACTCCCCTTGTGAAGATGTCCTTGTCTCCCCAGCAACGGCGCCAAAAAAACACTTGTTGGCGCGTGGTTGACTTGGGAGCAATCCCCGGTCAACGGCACTAGAAAGATAGCTTGTTGGCCCAAATATATCGAGCTCGTTGGGGAACCCCAAGAGGAAGGTATGATGAGCACAGCAGCAAGTTTTTCCCTCAGCTATGAAACCAAGGTTATCGAACCAGTAGGAGCAAGGAAGCACCTCCAAGGTGTTGTTTCCAACTAGGAATCCTGCACAACACAACCACATAAGTTTGCCCCCAACTTATAGTGAGGTTGTCAATCTCACCGGTTTTGCTGAAAACAAAGGATTAAGTGTATCATGTGGAAGAAAGTAATAACTTACAGAAAGTAAATAGAAAACAGTAAACAGTTGTAGATTGATGGTAAAAGAAAGGACTGGGGTCCATAGTTCACCAGTGGTGATTCTCCTTAAGATAGATGACATGTTGGGTGAACAAATTACAGTGGGGCAATTGACAAACATCGAGAAAGCATACATGCATATACTAATCATCTTGACTCCTTTGAGATTCGATTGGGCATTACAATATTATACATAGACCATAATCCAACTGCATCTATGACTAATAATCCACCTTCAGGTTATCATCTGAACCCCTCCAGTATTAAGTTACAAGCAAAAGATAATTGCATTAAGCACTGTGTGTAAAGTGAACAATACGATTGTTCTATGAAGAAAGGATTGTTGTTTTCTCCCTAGTAGCAACAACACATTTAGTACCTTAGAAATTTCTATCCCTTCCCCAGATTACTAGAAGCATTAACCCACTATCGAGCATAAATACTCCCTCTTGGAGTTGCTAGCATCTACTTGGCCAAGATAGCTACTAACAACGGAAAGCATGCAAGATCACAAATAACAAAGACATGATAGAATCAATAATCAATCTGAATTCAATATCCATCGGATACCCGCAAACACAACATGTAGGATTACAAATAGATGATCTTGATCATGAACGGAGCTCACAAGATCCAAACATGATAGCACAAAGGAGAAGAACCAACCATCTAGCTACTACATGGACCCGTAGTCCAAGGATGAACTACTCACGCATCACACCGGATCCTTGCATGGTGATGTAGAAGGCAACCAGGGGGAATTAACCCCTCCGGCAGGGTGTCAGGAAGAGCTTCAGATCCCTCCCGATCTATGGATGGAGATGACGGCGGCTACAGACTCTTTCGTGGAATTTTGATTAGGTACTTAGGGTTTCTATATCGGAGGCAATATATAGGTGAAAGGGGAGGCCGATGGAGTGCCCTAGGCGGCCGCACCACCTCTTGGGCGGGCCCCGCCTAGCCGCGCGGCCAGGTGATGTGGTCGGACCCTGGCCCCTCTCTGTCTCTTCTTCTGGCTCCGTGTCCCCCTCAATGAAATATTGACTTTGGCTTTTGTCCCGTCCAATTCACCGAGGGACAAAAGCCAAAGTCAGTATTTCACCGAGGGACACACGGAGCCAGAATACGAGACGGAGAGGGGCCAGGGGGCCGCCACACAACCTGGTCGCGCGGCCCAGCCTGGCGCGCGCCAGGGGGTGGTCTGGCTGCCTCTAGCACCCCCTCGGCCTCCCCTTCCGACTATAAGATGCCTTCGGTACAGAAACCCTAAGTACCCGATCAAAAATCCACGAAAGAGTCTGTAGACGCCGTCGTCTCGATCCCTAGATCGGGAGGGATCTAAAGCTCTTCTCGGCACCCTGTCGGAGAGGGGAATTCACCATGGAGGCCTTCTTCATCATCGTGCAAGCCTCCGGTGTGATGCGTGAGTAGTTCATCTCTGGACTATGGGTCCATGTAGTAGCTAGATGGGTGGTTCTCCTCCTTTGTGCTTTCATGTCTAGATCTTGTGAGCTCCGTTCATGATCAAGATCATCTATTTGTAATTCTACATGTTGTGTTTGTGGGGATCTAATGGATATTGAGATGCTATTTCAGATTAATTATTGATTCTATCATGTCTTTGTTATTTGTGATCTTGCATGCTTTCCGTTGTTAGTAGCTATCTTGGCCAAGTAGATGCTAGCAACTCCAAGAGTTAGTATTTATGCTCGATAGTGGATTCATGCCTCTAGTAATCTGGGGAAGTGACAGAAATCTCTAAGGTACTAGATGTGTTGTTGCTACTAGGGAGAAAACAACAATCCTTTGTTCATAGAACAATCGTATTGTTTACTTTACACGCAATTGATAATGCAATAATCTGTTGCTTGCAACTTAATACTGGAGGGGGTTCGGATGATAAACTGAAGGTGGATTATTAGTCATAGATGCAATTGGATGACGGTCTATGTATAATGTTGTAATGCCCAATCGAATCTCAAAGGGGTCAAGATGATTAGTAATGCTTCTATGCTTTCTCGATGTTTGTCAATTGCCCCGCTGTAATTTGTTCACCCAACGTGTTATCTGTCTTAAGGAGAGCCACCTCTAGTGAACTATGGACCCCGGTCCTTTCTTTTACATACAATCTACAAACTATTTACTGTTTGTGTTTACTTTCTACAAACTATTTCTTCCTTCCATTCGATATGTTTAATCCTTTGTTTTCAGCAAAACCGGTGAGATTGACAACCTCATCGCAAGTTGGGGACAGAGTTATGTGGTTGTGTTCTGCAGGTCTCCATGTTGCTACTAGCACAGGTAGTGCGCCCTGCCAAGGCTCAGCTAGCAACACCTTTGGGGTGTTTCCTTGCTCCTACTGGATTGATAACCTTGGTTTCATAACTGAGGGAAACTTACTGTTGTGCTCATCATACCTTCCTCTTGGGGTTCCCCAACGAGCTCGTTAGTACACGAGTCAGCAAGTATTTTTCTGGTGCCGTTACCGGGGAGTCAAGGACATCTTCACAAGGGGAGTCCCTCATAACCAATCTCTTTACTTTGTTATTTTTGTTTTGCTTAGTTTTTTTACTTTGTTTGCTTGTTTCTTTATCAAAAACACACAAAAAAATAGTTTTACAAGTTTGCTTTTTTTATTGAAAACACAAAAAAACTGACTACTCTTGAAAACACTAAGTTGTGTGACTTCACTAGCACCAACAACAATGATTTTATGAGCACACCTATTGCTCCACCTGTGCCTGAAGCTACTTTCTTTGAGATAAAACCTGCTTTACTCAATATTGTTATGAGAGAACAATTTTCTGGTATTGGTAATGAAGATGTTGCTGCTCATCTAAATAACTTTGTTGAACTTTGTGAGATGTAAAAGCATAGGGATATAGATGGAGATATTATTAAGCTTAAATTGTTTCCTTTCTCTTTGAGAGGAAAAGCTAAAGAATGCTTGAATTCCTTAACTAGGAATAGTATTGATTCTTGGACTAAATGCAAAGATGCTTTCATTGGAAAATACTATCCTCCTTCTAAGATTATATCTATGAGAAGTGAAATAATGAAGTTCAAAGAATCTGATAATGAACATGTTGCTCAAGCTTGGGAAAGAATGAAACCTTTAGTAAAGAATTGTCCCACTCATGGACTGACTGCTTGGATGATCATCCAAACTTTTTATGCGGGATTGAACTATTCTTCAAGTAACCTATTGGATTCTGCTGCTGGAGGTACCTTTATGACTATTACTTTGGGTGCTGCACCAAAACTTCTGGATAATATGATGGTTAACTACTCCGAATGGCATACTGAGAGAGCTCCACAAGGTAAGAAGGTAAATTCTATTGAGGAAACCTCTTCCTTGAGTGATAAGATTGATGTTATTATGTCTATGCTTGTTAATAGGAAAGCCCATATTGATCCAAGCAATGTTCCCTTAGCCTCTTTGGTTGCTCAAGAAGAGCAAGTTGATGTGAACTTTATAAGAAATAATAATTTTAGCAACAATGCTTATAGGAATAATTTTGGTAACAACAATTATAAGCCATATCCTCCCAATAATTGTAATACTTATGGAAACTCCTACAACAATAATAGGAGTGCTCCCTCTGAACTTGAAGTTATGCTTAAATACTTCATTAGTAAACAAACTACTTTCAATAAAACTATTGAAGAGAAACTCTCTAATGCTAAAAGAAATATAGCATCTTTGGGTGAAGCTCAATCTTCTTTGAATAAAATGGCTGCTAAACCTGAAACTATTGATAATCCCTTTGCAGCCACTAATGCCATACAAGTGAGAATTGATGAAAATGTTACACTATTAGCTGAATTACATGCTAAGTGGGAAAGAGAAGATGAAATTGCTAGAAACATTAGTGTTTCTACTATCACTACCACTAATGTTGAAGCTAGTAATAGTTCTACTACTTTAGATGATAATTTTGATTTTGATCTTGATGGTTGAAATATCTCTGAAGTTATTAAGTTCCTATAAAAGCTTTCTAAAATTCCTAATGCTAGTTCTATGAATATGGCCTTTACAAAACACATTACTGATGCTCTCATAAAGATTAAAGAAGAAAAGATGAAATATAAAGCTTCTATTCCTATAAAACAAGAAGATGGTTGGGAACCCATCATTAATATGAAAGTGAATGATTTTGATTTCAAAGCTTTATGTGATCTTGATAGTATTGTTTCTATTATGCCTAGAAAGATTTATGATATGCTTGATTTGCCACCACTTGAAGATTGTTATTTGAATCTCCCACTTGATGATAATGCTAAAAAGAAACTCATGGGGAGTCTTAATGATATTCTTATTATGGTTAACAATGCTTATGTCCCCATTGATTTCTATGTTTTGGATGTTGAATGCAAATGCTTCTTGTCCTATTACTTTGGGAAGACCTTTTCTTAGAACTATTGGTGCCATTATTGATATGACAGAAGGCACCATTAAATATCAACTCCCACTCAAGAAAGGTATAGAACACTTCCCTAAGAAGAGAGAAAATATTTCTTTTGCCTCTCCTATGAAAACAAAATTTGCTTTTAATGCTTCTTCATTTGAGAATACTTGATTCTTTTTCTTGCTTTTTATGCCTAACTTAAAGGCGTTAAATAAAAGTACTTATTGGGAGATAACCCAAAAGGTTTAGATGAGTCTTGGAAGTTATTACCTCTGTAATAACCGCTCCTTATCCTTTGTCTTTGTTTTTTGTGCCAAGAGGAACCTCTAATGAGAGAGAAGTAATGATTGGCAAAGTTGTTGTCCTGAAATAGATTTTTGTGCTTCACCGTAAAAATTTGTGTAAAATCTCTGTACGTCCTTTTGAGGCGTGAATTTTTTTGCTTCTGCCCAGGTTATTATCTAACTTTCGTTAGTTCAACACTTTTTTATTTGAGAAACAGAAGGTCTTCGACAAAATTCGTCTTTACCTGCTGGTCTGTTTTGACAGATTTCTGCTATTTTCTACATTTGCTTCTTGTTGGTTCCTTTTTGAGTTCTTTTGGGGAATTGAGATTTTTGAGGGAAGTGCTACAGTAGCTAGTGTTTTAATGGAAGTTTTATTGGTGTTGGAACTGAACCTAAAGTCTTATTATCTTGATTGCACTAATGTTGCTAATAAAGATTGTGTGAAGTTTTGTATGAAGGAAAAAAATTTAGGTGTATGGAAGAAATGAGTAATGAGATAAAGGATGGACTAAAGCTCAAGCTTGGGGATGCCACGTGTGTCACCCCAAGAAATATACAAGAAGTACGATCATCAAAGCTTGGGGATGCCCAAGGCATCCCCTTCTTCATCAATAAAAATCCCAGGTTTCTTCCAAACGCTTCTTTTTTATTGTTTCATGCACAGTTGTGTTGTTCTTGGAGCGTCTTCTTTTTCGTTTTCATTTTGGTTTTTCGTTTGCTTGGTTTGCTTTGTTTGTTGAATAAATTGGTTGGGCCCCCTCTTTCATACATTGGCTTTCAAATAGTTTGGTTTGAATTGGAAAAGAGTAGGAAAGTTCATTGCTTAAGTGGTAAAGAGAGCTTGTTTTTGACTGTGGCCTATGCTTCGTCATGCCATGTTTGGTATTGTTTTGGCTTTATGCTTAGTATTCTTTTCTGTAGCATGAATTGTTATAAACAATCGAGATTGCTTAATGTGCCTTGGATGAATCATGCGTTGTTTTAGCATATTAAAGCATAGTATAGTGGTATTCTCCTTTGGTGCTTTATTTGGGTTGACTTGGCGCATGCTCACACCATGTTATGACTATCTCAAGTCACCGTAGCCTTGATGATCCTTTAGTTTTCAACTTGTAGTATCACTTTATGCTTTGATCAATGATGTTTTATCGCTCTGCATGATTATGGCCATTATTGCTCTCTTAGTTTGTCGCTCCCAGTATTTTGCTAGCCTCCACAACCAAGTATGAGTTCCACTCATGCATCCAACTCCCTAAACCAAGTTATTCCAAAGAGTCCACCATACCTACCTACTAGCTTATGTTATTCCAAGCATGTTCTTGCTTTTGTCTACCTTCCAAATTAAACTTGTTATGAGAAAACTAGTGATTAAAGCTCTCACGAACTTAGGGCACACTTTACTTTTCTTGCCCTTAATAAACTTGAACCATTGATTCGTCTATGTTTTATATGCTTGCACTTATTTGTTGGGAATTAGCAGAACCATGCTGTCATGGGGAACGCTTTCAACATTGCACTGGTACTTTGTACCTAGTTGATATCATGCTCTTTTGTCTATGGATGTCGTGGTGTGAAATGAAAGGGGATCTTGTAAGTCCATGGAGTTATGTATATGTGTTAGAGAAACGCCTGGGCCGCTGGTCTAATCCATGCTGACATGGTGGAAACCTGCAGCATAACCATAATGAGCTGTCTATGAAGCATTCTTCTTATAAAAAAGAGTCCTATATTGAGAAAAAAAAGAGAAAAATAAAAAAAAAAGAGATTATGAAAAGAGGAAAGACAGAAAAAAGCACCATATTCCCATGGTAAATAAGAAGATTGTTGAGATGCTCGTTGTATGCTTGCCTTGTCATTTTGATATGGGGATTCTTCCGTATCATTGGGCAAGAGGTACCCCATTGGCAGTTCTCTATGATACACATTTACTTACGATGACAAGAACTTACCGGTGACTAAACTTGAGTAACATGAGGGGCCCTCGTATTCAAGGGACATGAGATTTCTAACTTATACTTCGTCAAGCATGTACACCATAGTTTGTTCACTTTAACCGTAATCACTTCAAGATGCTTATGATAGGGGCAATGAGAGCTGAAAGCTATAAGTACCATAATTTTTGGAAGCTCTTTATGAAACTTGAATCTCTGCTTCCTTCTATGAAGGCCTTTCTTCCACCATTATATTGAGTCTCCACCTCACCTACTTTGAGAGCATAGTGGCCATTCTTAGTTCTATGTGCATTGTCCCAAGACTAGTTGATTGATGCCTACTTTGATATTGCTTGTTTTAAACTATTTGTATCTAGTCACTCTTATGAACTTTGAAGGTGCCCTATGCATTTATATTTGCTACTCTATGAGGGACAAGCTGAATACTGTTATGCTATGTTTTCTTTATGTGAAACAAACAAACGTCTTGCAAAGCATTGTTATTCGTGAATCTTTTGTTTGTGCCTTTTCATGTTGCAACATAGTTTCTTTGTCTTATTGCTAGAACTTTGTCTTTCATGTTATGATTGAAGTACTATGATCCCAGCTTTGAATGTTTTACAAATACTTTGATCAAGTTTATGATGGTGCATGTCACCTCAAATATTATTATTTCTTTTTATCACTTACCTACTCGAGGACGAGAAGGAGTTAAGCTTGGGGATGTTGATACATTGCAAATGTATCTATATATTTTGATGTGCCATGCTTGGTTTTATCTACTTTCTTGTGTTTTGTCCACACTTTGGAGTAATTTTCATATGATTTCTTGGACTAACCTATTAACAAGAGCCACAGTGACAGTTGCCTGTTTTCTGCTCTTTTTGGTTCCAGGAAAGTCAGAAAATGAATATTCTCGGAATTGGACGGGACAAAAGCCAAAGTCAGTATTTCATCGAGGGATACATGGAGCCAGAATACGAGACGGAGAGGGGCCAGGGGTCCGCCACACCACCTGGCCACGTGGCCCAGCCTGGCCCGCGCCAGGGGCTAGTCTGGCCGCCTCCAAAACCACCTCGGCCTCCTCTTTCGACTATAAGATGCCTCCGATACGGAAACCCTAAGTACCCGATCAAAAATCCACGAAAGAGTCTGTAGTCGCCGTCGTCTCCATCCCTAGATCGGGAGGGATCTAAAGCTCTTCCTGGCACCCTGCCAAAGAGGGGAATTCACCCTGGAGGCCTCCTTCATCATCATGCAAGGCTCCGGTGTGATGCGTGAGTAGTTCATCTCTGGACTACGGGTCCATGTAGTAGCTAGATGGCTGGTTCTCCTCCTTTCTGGTTTCATGTCTAGATCTTGTGAGCTCCGTTCATGATCAAGATCATCTATTTGTAATTCTGCATGTTGTGTGTGCGGGGATCCGATGGATATTGAGATGCTATTTTAGATTGATTATTGATTCTATCATGTCTTTGTTATTTATGATCTTGCATGCTTTTCGTTGTTAGTAGCTATCTTGGCCAAGTAGATGCTAGCAACTCCAAGAGTTAGTATTTATGCTCGATAGTGGGTTCATGCCTCTAGTAATCTGGGGAAGTGACAGAAATCTCTAAGGTACTAGATGTGTTGTTGCTACTAGGGAGAAAACAACAATCCTTTGTTCATAGAACAATTGTATTGTTTACTTTACACGCAATTCGTAATGCAATAATCTGTTGCTTGCAACTTAATACTGGAGGGGGTTCAGATCATAACCTGAAGGTGGATTATTAGTCATAGATGCAGTTGGATGACTATCTATGTATAATGTTGTAATTCCCAATCGAATCTCAAAGGAGTCAAGATGATTAGTATATGCTTGTATGCTTTCTCGATGTTTGTCAATTGCCCCGCTGTAATTTGTTCACCCAACGTGTTATCTATTTTAAGGAGAGCCACCTCTAGTGAACTATGGACCCTGGTCCTTTCTTTTACACACAATCTACAAACTGTTTACTGCTTTGTGTTTACTTTCTTCAAACTATTACTTCCTTCCATTCGATAGGTTTAATCCTTTGTTTTCAGCAAAACCGGTGAGATTGACAACCTCATCGCAAGTTGGGGACAGAGTTCTGTGGTTGTGTTGTGCAGGTCTCCACGTTGCTACTAGCACTGGTAGTGCGCCCTGCCAAGGCTTAGCTAGCAACACCTTTGGGGTGTTTCGTTGCTCCTACTAGATTGATAACCTTGGTTTCATAACTGAGGGAAACTTACTACTGTGCTCATCATACTTTCCTCTTGGGGTTCCCCAACGAGCTCGTTAGTACACGAGTCAGCAATCCACTTCAAAGTGCAAGTCCAAAGGTATTAGTATTTGACTATATACACTTTGTACTATGTGTCATGTGAATGACACCACTATTGATGTTGATAGATTCTTTTAAAAGAAAAGGAATTGCTGAAAGAGAAGCTATAAAATATTTGGCAGAAAAGAAAAGGTTGGAGATGTCCAACTTAGGTATATAAAAGATATACATGTTATTGGCTGTATTCCTTGCTTGTTAAATAATGTGGTTCTTAGGTATTGGATACGGAATTGGTTGGTGTGAAGTGTCATACAGAACAACACAATTCATGAACTACCACGGCCTAAGTAACTAGCAAGAGAATAAGTGATGATGTTCATCTAAAACAAATAATGTGTTATTGTGTTTTTCGTTGTCGTCAAACCTAGCCTTCAAGATTTGTTTTAATAATTGTTATTTTGTTCCGGAATTACGAGAACAATGGTTGTTCAAATAATTACCGTATTCCATAAAGGATGGATGAACTTTTACAAGTCTAGTTGGAGAAATCACATCCATAAAACTATTGCTAAAATGTCGTAAGACAAATGATTGGAAGATCACTTATGAAGTGACATCACTGTTTGAATTTTATTGGAAAGAAAACATGAAGAAACTCCATGATGATGGATTTTTGGAGTTTTTTGATTTTGATCAATTGACGCTTGTAAAACTTTCCTCGAGATAATTGAAGCTCCATTCATAGGCCAAAGAGGAACGGATGACTAGCTTATTGGAAATTGTGCATGTTGATGTGCATAGTCCATTATGTGTAGCCATATGCGATGGACCTTTTTGCTTCATATGCTTTCTCTAGAAATTTGAGTGAATATATCTATATATTTACTTAATAAGGAAGAAGTATGAAACATTTGAAAATTGTTCAAAGACTTTCAAGATGAAGTGGAAAATCATTGTAACAAGAAAATAAAGAGTTTATGATTCGATCATAAAGTAAGATATTTGAGTTACATGTTTTGCAAAACACCTAAGATTTGAGGAATTGTTCCATGATTTATGTTTCCCGATAAACCATAGGAGTATGGAATATTCGAGAGATGAAATCAAACCATGTTTGACATAGTAAAATCAAAGGTGTCATTTATAAAACTGCCATTATGTTTTAAGAATTAAAGCTTTAGAGACTATCGCTTTTCCACTGAAAAGAGCACCATCGTGATGCGCTGAAATGACACCATATGAGTTATGGTTTGGGATAAAACCCGAATTGTCTTTTCTTAAATTTTGGTATTCTATGCATAAGTAAAATGTTTACAACCAAAGTAGAATAAGCACGTCTTTGTAGGTTATCCCAAAGAATTTGTTGGGAATTCCTCCATAACACCAAGGACAAAAGAATTTGTCGCTTGAAACGTCAAGTTTCTTGAGAAGGAATTTTTCGCGAAAAGTTAAGTGGGAGGACAATAGAACTTTGATAAGGTTGTTGAACCTTAGCTATATGTGCTAAGTAGCGCAGCGCCGGAAAGTGTCCTGGTGGCGGCCACAATGCTCATGGTTCCCATGATTAGAAAGGGTGTGATCTTGGAAATTAGAGTTCCTATTTAAACCATATGCATCGGGTAAGAATCAAATAGTGAGATTTGATAAACAGGTCATTATTGTTTTGACAATGATGAACCGACTACATGCAAAGAAGCGATGATGGGCCCTGACTCCATAAAATGACTAGAAGTCATAGAATCCGTGATAGTATCCATACACGAGAAATCAAGTTTTTGAATTTGGAAGACCCTTCGGAAAGGCATGAAGCATATCGGTCGTGTTTGGATCTATAAAGAAATAGACATGGATGTTTAACATCTCTGAAATAGTCGACATGTTGGAAAGAAGTTTACGGCAATGTTCAAGGAGTTGACTATGACAAGATTTGATCTTTCATAGCGATATTTAGTCTTGATGGATTAATGTAGCAACCACTACATATAATTTGGTGTATGGTAGTTGAACAAACAAAACAATATTCTTCTAATAGAATGGTTACCTAGGACATGTACAAGACATGGTCCAAAGGATTTTGTTAATTCAAAGGGTGCTAAAAGTGCATGCAAACTTCAATAGTTGAAGTGAGCATAGTGGAGTTGGAATCTTCATCATGATGAAAATGTTAAAGGAGTTTAATTTCATCGGAGACGATGAAGATGCTTGCATTTACAAGAAATTAAGTGGGAGCGCTGAGACAAATTTCTAGTACATTATGTAGAGTACATATTCTTGATTGGAAATATGTATCTTTTATTGACACAAGTTAAGAATTTCATTAAAATAGGATTTCGATGAAAGACTTGGGAAAATCGGAATATTTGGCATCAATATCTATATGGATAGATTGAGGTGATAATATGGTTGTGCCATACGTACATATATGAGATATTGAAAGGGTTCAATATGGAAACAACAAGAAAGGTTCTTGCTGCATGGAAAGGATTGTATCAAGATTCAAGTGTTTCAACACTTGGTGAGTAAAATCACGTGAAGATTTGATCGATTATACCATGATATGTATATATCCATATATGTCCTATGCTATAAATGTTATGAGCACTGATGGCTCAATGCACGGCGCCCAGAAAAATGCTTGATGGCGGTGTTGATGTAGAGCTCATTGGGAACCCCAAGAGGAAGGTATGATGAGCACATCAGCAAGTTTCCCTCAGTTAAGAAACCAAGGTTTAATCGAACCAGTAGGAGCAAGGAAACACCCCAAAGATGTTACTAGCTGAGCTTTGGCAGGGCGCACTACCGGTGCTAGTAGCAACGTGGAGACCTGCACAACACAACCACAGAACTTTGTCCCCAACTTGCGATGAGGTTCTCAATCTCACCGTGTTTTGCGGAAAACAAAGGATTAAACGTATCGAGTGGAAAGAAGTAAAAGTTTGAAGAAAGTAAACACAAAGCAGTAAAAGTTTATAGATTGTATGTAAAGAAAAGGACCAGGATACATAGTTCACTAGAGGTGGCTCTCCTTAAGATAGATAACATGCTAGGTGAACAAATTACAGCGGGGCAATTGACAAACATCGAGAAAGCAATACATGCATATACTAATCATCTTGACTCCTTTGAGACTTGATTGGGCATTACAACATTATACATAGACCGCCATCCAACTGCATCTATGACTAATAATCCATGTTCAGGTTATCATCTGAACCCCCTCCAGTATTAAGTTGCAAGCAACAGATTATTGCTTTACGAACTGCGTGTAAAGTAAACAATACGATTGTTCTATGAACAAAGGATTGTTGTTTTCTCCCTAGTAGCAACAGCACATCTAGTACCTTAGAGATTTCTGTCACTTCCCCAGATTACCAGAGGCATGAACCCACTATCAAGCATAAATACTAACTCTTGGAGTTGCTAGCATCTACTTGGCCAAAATAGCTACTAACAATGGAAAGCATGCAAGATCACAAATAACAAAGACATGATAGAATCAATAATCAATCTGAAATAGCATCTCAATATCCATCGGATCCCCGCAAACACAACATGCAGAATTACAAATAGATGATCTTGATCATGAACGGAGCTGACAAGATCTAAACATGAAAGCACAAAGGAGGAGAACCAACCATCTAGCTACTACATGGATCCGTAGTCCAAGGATGAACTACTCACCCATCACACCAGAGGCTTGCATGGTGATGAAGAAGGCCTCCAGGGTGAATTCCCTCTCCGGTAGGGTGCCGGGAAGAGCTTCAGATCCCTCCCGATCTAGGGATGGAGATGACGGCGGCTACAAACTCTTTCGTGGATTTCTGATCGGGTGCTTAGGGTTTACGTCCCGAGGGCATCTTATAGTCGGAAGGGGAGGCCGAGGGAGTTCCTAGGCTGGCCACACCACCCCCTGGCGCGGGCCAGGCCTGGCCGCACGGCCAGGTGGTGTGGCCGCCCTCCGGCCCCTCTCCGTCTCGTATTCTGGCACTTGATGACATCCAGAAAAATAGGCACTTTGGCTTTTGTCCTGTCCAATTCCGAGAATATTCATTTTCTGACTTTCCTGGAACCAAAAACAGCAGAAAACAAGCAGCTGGCACTGTGGCTCTTGTCAATAGGTTAGTCCAAGAAATCATATGAAAAGTACTCCAAAGTTGGAACAAAACACAAGAAAGTGGATAAAACCAAGCATGGAACATCAAAAATTATAGATACATTTGCAATGTATCAACATCCCCAAGCTTAACTCCTGCTCGTCCTTGATTAGGCAAGTGATAAAAAGAAAGAATAATTTTTGAGGTGACATGCACCATCAAAAACTTGATCAAAGTATTTGTAAAACATTCATAGCTGGGATCATAGTACTTCAATCATAACATGAAAGGCAAAGTTCTAGCAATAATACAAAGCAACTAAGTTGCAACATGAAAATGCACAAACAAAAGATTCATGAATAACAATGCTTTGCAAGACGTTTGTTTGTTTCACATAAAGAAAACATAGCATAGTGGCATTCAACTTGTCCCTCATAGATTAGCAAACATAAATGCATAGGACACCTTCAAAGTTCATAAGAGTGACTAGATATAAATAGTTTAAAACAAGCAATATCAAAGTTATGCATCAATCAACAAGTCTTGGGACAATGCACATAGAACTAAGAATGGCCACTATGATCTCAAAGTAGGTGCATAAAGGTAGAATGTGGAGACTCAATATAATGGTGGAAGAAAGGCCTTTATAAAAGGAAGTAGGGATTCAAGTCTCATAAAGAGCTTCCAAAAATTATGGTACTTATAGCTTTCAGCTCTCATTGCCCCTATCATAAGCATCTTTAAGGTGATTAAGGTTAAAGTGACACAACTAAGAGGATATGCTTGACAAGTTATAAACCGAAATCTCATGCCCCTTACTTACGAAGATCGATCCTCATGCTACTCAACTTCAGTCACGAGTAAGCTCTTGTCATTGTAAGTACATGTGTATCATTAAGAACCGCCAACGAGGTACCCCTTGCACATGCTACGGGAGCTTTCCCATAATAAAAATGACAAGGCAAGCAGACAATGAGCATCTCAATGATCTTTTTATTTGCTATTTGCATAGGTTTTTATTGAGGATGCTTCATAGAGTGCTCATTATGGTGATGCTGCAAGTTTCCACCATGATTAGGCATGGCTTAGGCTAGCGGCCCAGGCGTTTCTCTAACACACATACAAACTCCATGATCTTACAAGTTCCACTTTTATTTCACACCGTCGGGATCCGTAAGCAAAAGAACATGATATCAACGGGGTACAAAGTACAAGTGCAATGTTGAAAGTGTTCCCCATGATACATGGTTCTGCTAATTTCAACTTATAAAGCGCAAGAATATACGCAATAAAGAAGGACCCAATGGTTCAAGTTTATTAGATGCAAAAAGTAAAGTATGCCATCAAGTTTGTGAGAGCTTTAATCACTAGTTTCTCATAACAAGTTAAATTTATAAGGTAAACAAAAGCATGAATATACTTGGAATAGCATAAGCTAGTAGGTAGGTATGGTGGGCTCTTTGGAATAACTTGGTTTAGGGAGTTGGATGCATGAGTGGAACTCATACTTGGTTGTGGAGGCTAGCAAAAGACTGGGAGTGACAAACTAAGAGAGCAATAATGGCCATAATCATGCAGAGCGACAAAACATCATTGATCAAAGCATAAAGTGATACTACACGTTGAAAACTAAAGGATCATAAAGGCTATGGTGACTTGAGATAGTCATAACATGGTGTGAGCATGCGCCAAGTCACCCCAAATAAAGCATCAAAGGAGAATACCACTATACTATGCTTTAATATGCTAAAACAACGCATGATTCATCCAAGGCACATTAAGCAATCTCAATTGTTTTAAAACGAGTCATGCCACAGCAAAGAATACTAAGCATAAAGGAAAAACAATATCAAGCATGGCATGACAAAGCATAGGCCACCGTCAAAAACAAGCTCTTTTTACCACATAAGCATGAACTTTCCTACTCTTTTCCAAACAAAACCGAACTATTTGCAAACCAATGTATGAAAGAGGGGGTCCAACCAATTTATTCTGAAAACTAAGCAAACCAAGCAAACTAAAAACAAAAACGAAAAAGAAGACGCTCCAAGAAAAACACAAATGTGCATGAAACAATAAAAATGAAGCGTTTCGAAGAAACCTGGGATTTTTATTGATGAAGAAGGGGATGCCTTGGGCATCCCCAAGCTTTGACGCTTGTACTTCTTGGATATTTCTTGGGTGACACGCGTGGCATCCCCAAGCTTGAGCTTTATTCCATCCTTCATCTCATTACTCATTCCTTCCATACACCTGAAATTTTTCCTTCATACAAAACTTCACACAATCTTTATTAGCAACATTAGTGCACTTAAGATAAATAAGTCTTAAGGTTCAGTTCTAACACCAAATAAACTTCCATTAGAACACTAGCTACTGTAGCACTTCCCTCAAAAAGCTCAATTCCCCAAAAGAACTCAAGAACGAACCAACAAGAAGCAAATGTAGAAAATGGCAGAAATATGTCAAAACAGACCAGCAGGTAAAGACGAATTTTTTCGAAGACCTTCTGTTGCTCAAATCAAAAAGTGTTGAACTAACGAAAGTTATATAACAACCTGGGGCAGAAGCACAAAACTTCACGCCTCAAAAGACGTTCAGAGATTTTACACGAATGTTTACGGGGAAGCACAAAAATCTGTTTCGAGACAGCAACTTTCCCAATCATTACTTCTCTCTCATTAGAGGTTACTCTTGGAACAAAAAGCAAATAAAAAGGATAAGGAGAGGTTATTACAGAGGTAATAACTTCCAAGACTCATCTAAAACTTTTGGGTTATCTCCAATAAGTACTTTTCTTTAACGCCTTTAAGTTAGGCATAAGAAGCAAAGAAAGAATCAAGTGTTCTCAAATGAAGAAGCATTAAGACCAAATTTTGTTTTCATAGGAGAAGCAAAAGAAATATTTTCTCTCTTTTTAGGGAAGTGTTCTATACCTTTCTTGAGTTGGAGTTGATATTTAATGGTGCCTTCTTTCATATCAATGATGGCACCAACAGTTCTAAGAAAAGGTCATCCCAAAGTAATAGGACAAGAAGAATTGCATCCGACATCCAAAACATAGAAATCAATGGGGACATGGGAATTGTTAACCATAATAAGAACATCATTAAGACTCCCCATGAGTTTCTTTTTAGCATTATCATCAAGTGGGACATTCAAATAACAATCTTCAAGTGGAGGCAAATCAAGCATATCATAAATCCTTCTAGGCATAATAGAAACACTACTATCAAGATCACATAAAGCTTTGAAATCAAAGTCATTCACTTTCATATTAATGATGGGTTCCCAACCATCTTCTTGTTTTATAGGAATAGAAGCTTTATGTTTCATCTTTTCTTCTTTAATCTTTATGAGAGCATCAGTAATGTGTTTTGTAAAGGCCATGGTCATAGCACTAGCATTAGGACTTTTAGCAAGCTTTTGTAGGAACTTAATAACTTCAGAGATGTTGCAACCATCAAGATCAAAATCAAATTTATCATCTAAAGTAGTAGAACTATTACTAGCCTCAACACTAGTGGTGGTAATAGTAGAAACACTAATGTATCTAGCAATTTCATCTTCTCTCTCGCACTTAGCACGTAATTCAGCTAATAGTCTAACATTTTTATCAATTCTTACTTGTATAGCATTAGTAGCTGCAAAGGGATTGTCATTAGTTTCAGGTTTAGCAGCCATTTTATTCAGAGAAGATTGAGCTTCAGCCAAAGATGCTATATTTCTTTCAGTATTAGAGAGTTTTTCCTCAATAGTTTTATTAAAAGCAGTTTGTTTACTAATAAACTCTTTAAGCATAACTTAAAGTTCAGAGGGAGCACTCTTATTATTGTTGTGAGAATTTCCATAAGCATTACCATTGTTGGGAGGATATGGCTTATAATTGTTGTTACCAATTTTTTTCCTATAAGCATTATTACCATAAGCATTGTTGCCAAAATTGTTATTTCTTATGAAGTTCACATCAACTTGCTCTTCTTGAGTAACCAAAGAGGCTAAAGGAACATTATTTGGATCAATATGGGCTTTCCCATTAACAATCATAGACATAATAATATCAATCTTATCACTCAAGGAGGAGGTTTCCTCAACAGAATTTACTTTCTTACCTTGTGGAGCTCTCTCAGTATGCCATTCAGAATAATTAACCATCATATTGTCCAGAAGTTTTGTTGCAGCACCCAAAGTGATGGTCATAAAGGTACCTCTAGCAGCAGAATCCAATAGGTTCCTTGAAGAATAGTTCAATCCTGCATAAAAAGTTTGGATGATCATCCAAGTAGTCAGTCCATGAGTGGGACAATTATTTACCAAAGATTTCATTCTTTCCCAAGCTTGAGCAACATGCTCATTATCAAGTTGTTTAAACTTCATTATTTCACTTCTCATGGATATAATCTTAGCAGGAGGATAGTATTTTCCAATAAAAGCATCTTTGCACTTAGTCCAAGAATCAATACTATTCCTAGTTAAGGAATTCAACCATTCTTTAGCTTTTCCTCCCAAAGAGAAAGGAAACAATTTCAGCTTAACAATATCACCATCTATATCCCTATGCTTTTGCATCTCACAAAGTTCAACAAAGTTATTTAGATGAGAAGCAGCATCTTCATTACCAATACCAGAATTTTTTTCTCTCATAACAAGATTGAGTAAAGCAGGTTTTATCTCAAAGAAAGTATCTTTAGGCACAGGTGGAGCAATAGGTGTGCTCATAAAATCATTGTTGTTGGTGCTAGTGAAGTCACAACTTAGTGTTTTCAAGAGTAGTCGTTTTTTTGGGTTTTCAAATAAGAAAGCAAATAAGTAAAACTAATTTTTTGTGTTTTTTGAATAAAGAAAACAAGCAAACAAAGCAAAAAGAAACTAAGCAAAACAAAAACAACAAAGTAAAGAGATTGGTTATGAGGGACTCCCCTTGTGAAGATGTCCTTGACTCCCCGGCAACGGCGCCAGAAAAATGCTTGATGGCTCAATGCACGGCGCCTAGAAAAATGCTTGATGGCGGTGTTGATGTAGAGCTCGTTGGGAACCCCAAGAGGAAGGTATGTTGAGCACAGCAGCAAGTTTCCCTCAGTTAAGAAACCAAGGTTTAATCGAACCACTAGGAGCAAGGAAACACCCCAAAGGTGTTACTAGCTGAGCTTTGGCAGGGCGCACTACCGGTGCTAGTAGCAACGTGGATACCTGCACAACACAACCACAGAACTTTGTCCCCAACTTGCGATGAGGTTTTCAATCTCACCGTGTTTTGCGGAAAACAAAGGATTAAACGTATTGAATGGAAAGAAGTAAAAGTGTGCAGAAAGTAAACACAAAAAAGTAAAAGTTCATAGATTGTATGTAAAGAAAAGGACCGGGATCCATAGTTCACTAGAGGTGGCTCTCCTTAAGATAGATAACATGCTGGGTGAACAAATTACAGCGAGGCAATTGACAAACATCAAGAAAGCAATACATGCATATACTAATCATCTTGACTCCTTTGAGACTTGATTGGGCATTACAACATTATACATAGACCGCCATCCAACTGCATCTATGACTAATAATCCACCTTCAGGTTATCATCCGAACCCCCTCCAGTATTAAGTTGCAAGCAACAGATTATTGCTTTACGAACTGCGTGTAAAGTAAACAATACGATTGTTCTATGAACAAAGGATTGTTGTTTTCTCCCTAGTAGCAACAACACATCTAGTACCTTAGAGATTTCTGTCACTTCCCCAGATTACCAGAGGCATGAACCCACTATCGAGCATAAATACTAACTCTTGGAGTTGCTAGCATCTACTTGGCCAAAATAGCTACTAACAACGGGAAGCATGCAAGATCACAAATAACAAAGACATGATAGAATCAATAATCAATCTGAAATAGCATCTCAATATCCATCGGATCCCCGCAAACACAACATGAAGAATTACAAATAGATGATCTTGATCATGAACGGAGCTGACAAGATCTAAACATGAAAGCACAAAGGAGGAGAACCAGCCATCTAGCTACTACATGGATCCGTAGTCCAAGGATGAACTACTCACGCATCACACCGGAGGCTTGCATGGTGATGAAGAAGGCCTCCAGGGTGAATTCCCCTCTCTAGCAGGGTGCCGGGAAGAGCTTCAGATCCCTCCTGATCTAGGGATGGAGATGACGGTGGCTACAGACTCTTTCGTGGATTTTTGATCGGGTGCTTAGGGTTTACGTCCCGAGGGCATCTTATAGTGGAAGGGGAGGCCAAGGGGGTGCCTAGGCTGGCCACTCCACCCCCTGGCACGGGCCAGGCCTAGCCGCGCGGGCCAGGCCTGGCCGCATGGCCAGGTGGTGTGGCCGTCCTCTGGCCCCTCTTCGTCTCGTATTCTGGCACTTGATGACATCCGGAAAAATAGGCACTTTGGCTTTTGTCCCGTCCAATTCCGAGAATATTCATTTTCTGACTTTCCTAGAACCAAAAACAGCAGAAAACAGGCAGCTGGCACTATGGCTCTTGTTAATAGGTTAGTCTAAGAAATCATATGAAAAGTACTCCAAAGTTGTAACAAAACACAAGAAAGTGGATAAAACCAAGCATGGAACATCAAAAATTATAGATACATTTGCAATGTATCAAGCACATACCAGAATGATTCATAAGATGATCATTGGACGATAGTAATGATATTCATATGAGCTTTGGAAGAACTAAGAATATATCATGTATAAGTGACAAATAGTTGAAGGTAGTTCATTGTAAAGTGTTACATTGATACTAGTTTTGTCACAAGATACAAATTAAATTTATCTCAATTTAGACTATGGGTGGCACAATGTAATGGAAAAGATGTTCCATGATGGATTTGGATGAGTTCCAAAGTTGAGACATTGTGACAGATATTACAACAAAAGGCTAAGTATATGACTACTATAGTAGCAGCAAAGGAGGGCATTTGTGTTAAGTAGTTTGGTGTCAAACTAGGTGTGGTTCAAAGTGGGCTAATACTATGAAGATATATTGTATGACAATAATATCAACATATTTTAACCCAAACAAACTAAAGGTCTCACCAAAAGACGAAATTTATACAATGCCATCTCATTTGAGAATGAGTGATGCGTAGAGACGCAAACACATGCAAATACATACTGACCTAAAATTTTCATATCCGGAGATTATGTGAACCACTAGCAATCACGTATATGCAACACCAGAAAGCCATAGGTCTTCAATACGCAAAGTTTTTCAAACAAGATTATTGACTCTAGTGCAAGTGGGAGACTGAAGGGAATATGTCTGAGAGGCAATAATAAAGTGGTTATTATCTTATTCCCTGTTTATGATAAATGTTTATTTTGCATGCTATAATTGTATTAATTTGGAAACGTTAATACATGTGTGTTTAATAAACAAAAAGGAAAGCTCCTAGTTATGCCTCTCTTATAAACTAGCTCGTTGATTAACAAGATGATCAAGGTTTCCTGATCATGGATATTGGATGTTGTTAATAACGAGATCACAACATTAGTGGAATGATGTGATGAACATTCATCTGATGTATAGCATTACGATCAAAGTCATTGTGTTTATATTGCTATAACATTATACGGAGTAATCCTAGTCCTTAGACCATGAGATCATGTCAATCACTAACACTAGAAGAGTATCTTAATAACATCAAACGTCACACCGTGAAAGGGTGATTATAAAGGTGGTTTCAGTGCTACGAGAGTGTTATGTAGAGTCTCATGGATCAAGAGTGGGATTTGTTCATCCCGATGACGGATAGATATACTCTGGGCCCTCTCGGTGATATCACATTGGTTAGCTTCCAAGCAAGTGATGAGATCACTAGAATGTTATATCACGAGAACGAGAAAAGAGTGCATGTCGGTAACGAGATCAAACTAGGTATGGAGATACCGATGATCGAATCTTAGACATGTAATATATCGCGAGACAAAGGAATTTAGTTACTAGCGTTAAAGGTTCTAATGATCACAAAAATCATCGTTGAATGTGTAGGAGTCAGTATGGATCTCTAGGTCCCACTTCTGATTATTGATCTGAGAGGGGTCTCGATCATATCTGCATTATTCGCGAACCATAGGGTGACACACTTAAGGGATACCGACACCATTTGGAGCAAATATATTTCAGATAAAGATTTAAGAAAGCGCTAGAATTATTTCAATAGACACCAAAACTGTTTCGGGTGAAATTCCTAAAATTGTTTCTGCATGTAATATTGAAATGTTGCAGGGGGTTTTATGTGAATGTTTGTTAATTAAAGTAATTAACAAAATTCTGAATAAAATTAATAAAATAGTTTTATTAAATGAGAGAGCATTAAATTTGGAGAAATTTAATGCATTTAAAGTGGAGACTTTAATAGAGAATGTGAAGGGGCATATTTATGTGGAGGGGGTTAGCACCACATGAATGAGGGAGGTGTAGGGACACCCTCCATGGGCGCCGGCCATGGGAGGGGTACCCTCCCCTCCTCCTATAAAATGCCCCCCTCTCACACCTTCACACTTACACCTCCTCGTGAAGGATCTCTCTCCCCCTCTAGTATTTTTGCCATGGTCTCGGATTAGCGAGATACATGTTCCGGTGGCTTTATCTGGAAAGGAGTTGTTGCTTCCGCTGCTTTGCTGGAGCGAGGGATGGAGGTTGTCGGGGTACCGGACGTGTGTGCGATCACGGATGCGCCGCTGCTTTGCGATGCTCGACTTGGTGGTGCTGGACTTGCTGGAGCTGGATCTGATGGACGTGCTGGAGCTGGACCTGCTGGACTTCATCACGATCTTGAGATCGGCAAGTGTACGACTACATCATCCACGAGTTCCATCTCGTTAACAAAGCTTTGTTGTCTTCGAGGGTATGTTCTCTATGGATGTATATCCACCTGTTGCTTATATCTAATAGATAGATCTTGGCATATAATAGTTCCCATCGTAGGAAAACTGTTGTTTTCTATGCTGCGAACCCAACACATGTATGCTGTGATTAACTTTAGAGGGGTCACTCCAGTTTACTTACTAGCAGTGTGGTCTTTGAAAATCCCCCCTAGAATACAGGTCTTCCTTTGGTTGTTTCCCAAAATAAAATCATGACCAGGGATAACTTGAGAGCAAGAGGGATCCCTAAATCCCTAGAATGTAACTTCTGTAAAGAAATAGAATCTATGAAACACCTTTTCTTTAAATGCACTGTCTCTAGAATCATTTGGGATGATGTTCTCGAAGTTTTTGGTATCACAGTAGATAGTTTCTTCTCCATTGCCTCTAAATGGCTTGCTAACAAGAAACATATGCACTTTAATGTAGTTTCTACTGCAATCCTTTGAAGTATTTGGAACAATAGGAATAACTTAGTTTTTAATTCTTGCTCTTGGATTAATATGAAGCAGATTTGGCGTTTGGTCCTCCTATACCTTCGGAACTGGAAGGTTCCTTTTAAGGAACTGGAGGGTTGGAAGCTGGAGATGTTCATGAACAGGATGACAAACAGACCAAAAAAGCCCCTGGTGCTCCCGACGAACTGAAGTGCACTGGTTTTGAGTGGATTGTCACCTGGAAGACCAGTGCTTCGTCTAAACATGATGGGAGAGCTTCGCTTGAGTACCTGAAGGCACACCCTGAAGAGGAAGATACGATTCATGTTATCCTAGGATAGTGCTTCCTGGTTCTCGGCGAATGTGTGGGCTGTGCTGTTCTGTTTTGTTCCTGTTTTCTATGTTCATGTCCTAACTAGACTGTAGTTTGTTTAAGCTCCTGGAGCTTTTCGTTTGGTGTTAGTTCAGATCTGGCGTGTGTTCTGTGTTGTTGAACTCGGGTGGTTTCATTTTATATAAAATGGAGCCGAGAGAGTGATCCCTTTTCATTAAAAAATAAGGGAGGGCCTAGATCTCAGGCGCATGAGAACTTCTTATGTCTAAGTCGCTGATGTCATCCTAATATTTGTGCTAATTCTCAGTTGCAACATAGTTGTATCTCATAAGATTTATACTTTTTAAATTCTCAGTTACACACTAGTTGTAACTCATGTATAACTTTTACTTTACACGAATCACGAGGTAAATCAAACAGGAAGAACTAGCAAAACCGAAAAAATAATCTGGGTGTCCTGGTCGTCCCTCCGTACTAGCTAGTGGATCAGATACGACCCTATTTCATACCCCAAAATTTGCACGGACATGCTTGTATCCATCGATCATCCATCCGTACTAGTGATGTGAAATTTGCTTGAACACTGACGCCTGACGGGGCTTCTCCACATTAGTTAAAGGCAAACACCATGCTGTTCTCATCGACTAAGCAACTACTAGTAATAATATGGTGGATCAGGACGACAGACAAGGCAAGCCGATCGGTCGATAGCTAGCTAGCTAGCAAGCCTGTCTGCAACTACTACGGCAGAAGGTGGACCTTGATTCACCAATGAATCAATGATGCACCGACGACCTCTTTTTTTCTTTTGGTTTGCTTGTTTATTTCTTCCAAGTTCCAGTTCTTATCTGCAAGTGTGAGGCCGGCTGCGTAGCCAAGAAAACATAGTAGACTTCGTTCAGTCGGGCGAATGACGAGCGAGGGAGATGACAGCTGCTGCTGGCTGCACGTCGATCGGCGGCAAGTCAGAGGGCGTACACGTCATCACATAGCCAAAAAAGTCCAACCCCACACCGTACCGTACCACACGGCGGGGTGTACGACCCGGCTAGCCCGTCACAGAGAGGCAGCGTCACGTATCCCGCCAATCCGCTCCTCCCACCTTCCTTGATAAGTCGGCCAACCTCTCTCTCAAAGTCTCAAGTCAGATCTCTCGGACACGTAAAATTCCCTTTCTGCCCCCGGCGATGCAACTGTACAAGTAGAGGTAGCAACGTCAACTCTTGAGGTGCATTATATATTGGCAAATCAACTGTAGAAAAAAGCTACTCCCTCCGACTCATATTAGTTGATTTGGAGTTGTCTAGATTCAGATGTGTCTATATATTTTATAGTACTATATATATCTGAATCTAGAAAAATTGAAGTCAACTAATATGGGTCGAACGAAGTACTACTATAGCAACGTTGCGCGGTGGGTTATCGTTCAAGATATACTCGGCTGCTCTGTGACAGTTAAGACAATGTCAACGTTGCCAAGATACTCCCATGCATGCATGAGCGGGTCCAAGGACAATGTTAGAAAAAAAATAGGCGTTGCTTTTTTATGCGTAAGAGCCATGTTAAGTTCATGCTGCAAATGTCTTTTTGTGTGGTGCCGCAAGCATTTTCCTCCAAGTTGCGTACCCATAGTGTTGATTTTTCTCGGAGTGCCCTACGAACTAATGGGGATTTGCTACATGCATATACTGCTTTGTTGCATGGATGTTTCTGAATTGCTGCCATTTTGTTTGCATATCTTTGGCACACATAACAAAATTATATGATGACCATGTGGCAAACGTTGCGCTCGGAGGCTCGGGGGTTATGCAGACAGATAGCACCTAGTAGCATTGTAGACATAAGTTAGATCAGACGGTAAAAGGGGCGGACTCTCTCTGGGCCCGACCGACTAGGGCATGCCAGTGGCGAAAAACGTTTCAAAAGTTTGGTAGAGCGAGCACATACACATGTATCACTGTTGAACTAGAACCATGGGAGGGGGGCCTCTCAGGTATTTGTATTGCATAAAAAACAGTTTTGTCGGCTATTCAAAACCTACAGATCTACCTAGGCAATGGCAAATTTCTAGCTTCTTTTTAAAATCTTTTTAATTTCACATGGAGCAAGACTTTTGAATATCCCTCACTCGATGTCACACACTCATAAGAACATATCTATGTAGTTTGAAGTTTATTTTCCTACTATTTATGATATTTGATAAAAAAAATTAATTTAACGGGACTAACATATTAATAGTTGTAAGAGTTCAAAAGTTTTTCGTTTACACTTTGTCGTGTAGAGTAGCATGAATATTAGACGAATCGCGAAACAGCCTGCTACAAAATTCAGAGTTTATCAAAAATTGTTCCTCTAAGACTAATTCATAGATATCGCCAAAAGACTTCAAGAAGATGGTGTCAAATGAAAAAGAACCAAAACATGAAAGTTAAGGGCCTTTTTCAAATCTTTCATTTGGCTATTTAAACTTCCAAGTCTGCGTTTGTATGCGACCAGAAACTCCGTTCTACTGAACAGAAAATAGTGAAAAGTATATACACAAAAGAAATGTCTATATATTTGTATGCGGGCCTATTTAAACTTCCAAGTCCGAGTTTGTATGCGACCAAAAAAGTCTGTTTTACTGAGCAGAGAATAGTGAAAATTGTATAAACGAAAGAAATGCCTATATATGTGTGTATTTTTTTTGTGTGCCAAAAATCAATGTAGGTACCTTGACCTAAGGCGAGCTCCGTCCCTCTTGACACGCCCTTAAGTCAGATCTCCACTTGTACTAGTACCATTTTCGAGTTGAATATATACATGATTCGGCACGCAGCCAATTAGCAAAAGCCAAAGACCAAACCGTACATGTACCTAGCTGGCTGGCTTATCATTCCTCCGCCTATATAAGCACGCGAGCGTACAGGCTAGTGTACATCACACCGTACGGACACCGGCAGTACAACTAGCTAGCTAGTTTTACTCGTATCTTTTCCGTACGAGCTAGCAAAGAGCCAAAGAGCTAGTAGTAGTATAAGCTAGCTAGGTGGCCGGCGGCGAGATATGGCGGGCGGCGTGGCGTCGCACGGCGCGTTCCAGGGGGAGAACCCGCTGGACTACGCGCTGCCGCTGGTGATCCTGCAGATCTGCCTCGTCATCGTCGTCACCAGGGGCCTCGCCTACCTCCTCCGCCCGCTCCGCCAGCCGAGGGTCATCGCCGAGATCATCGTAAGAAACTAACCGACCTGCCATGGATCCGCCCTGGCCCATGCATGATGGATATACAGTACCTTGATTACTTCCAAGGTTTTAATTATCGATGCACGTCCAAAAAAGTGCACACACCCATGCATGCGAGCTTTTAATTCATGGACTGCGACGTTTAGGATTGATTGCATGAAACTGTCAAGTGACACGTATGAATGGTGATGCAGGGCGGGATCCTGCTGGGCCCGTCGGCGCTGGGCCGGAGCAGCAAGTTCCTGGACGCCGTCTTCCCGGAGCGCAGCATGACGGTCCTCGACACGCTGGCCAACCTGGGCCTGCTCTTCTTCCTCTTCCTCGTCGGCCTGGAGCTCGACCTCAACGCTATCCGCCGCACGGGTAAGAAGGCCCTGGCCATCTCCCTCTCCGGGATCGCCGTGCCCTTCGTCTTCGGCATCGGCACCTCCTTCGTCTTCCGCTCCTCGGTCCCCGGCCTCGACGACTCCCCCAAGGCGCCCTTCCTCGTCTTCATGGGCGTCGCGCTCTCCATCACCGCCTTCCCGGTCCTCGCGCGCATCCTCACCGAGCTCAAGCTCCTCACCACCGACCTCGGCCGCATGGCCATGTCGGCGGCGGCGGTCGACGACGTCACGGCGTGGATCCTCCTCGCGCTCGCCATCGCGCTCTCCGGGAACGGGTCCCCCGTCATCTCCCTCTGGGTGCTCCTCACCGCCGTCGGCTTCGTCGCCGCGGTATTCGTGCTCCTCCGCCCCGTGCTGGCCTGGATGGCGCGCAGGTCCCCGGACGGGGAGCCCGTCAAGGAGGTCTACGTCGTCGCCACGCTCGCCATCGTCCTCGCCGCGGGGTTCGTCACCGACGTCATCGGCATCCACGCGCTCTTCGGCGCGTTTATGGTCGGCATCGTCGTGCCCAAGGACGGGCAGTTCGCGGGCGTGCTCATCGAGAAGGTGGAGGAGCTCATCTCCGGCCTCTTCCTCCCGCTCTACTTCGTGTCCAGCGGGCTGAAGACCAACGTGGCCACCATCAGCGGGGCAAAGTCGTGGGGCCTCCTCGTGCTCGTCATCGTCAACGCCTGCGTCGGCAAGATCGGCGGCGCCGTCGCCACCTGCCTACTCCTCAAGATCCCGTTCCGGGAGGCCATCACCATCGGCTTCCTCATGAACACCAAGGGGCTCGTGGAGCTCGTCGTGCTCAACATCGGCAGGGACCGCAAGGTGCTCAACGACGAGGCGTTCGCGATCATGGTGCTCATGGCGCTCTTCACCACGTTCATCACCACGCCCATCGTCATGGCCGTCTACAAGCCGGCGCGGCCTTCCTCATCTGCGCCGTACAAGCGCCGCACCATCGCCGGGGAAGAAGACGGCGACCTGCGCGTGCTCGCGTGCTTCCACGGCTACCGCAACATCCCGTCGCTCCTCAACCTCGTCGAGCTCTCGCGCGGCACCGGCGGGCGCCACCGCCTCGTCGTCTACGCCATGCACCTCGTCGAGCTCTCCGAGCGCTCCTCGGCCATCTCCATGGTGCACCGCACGCGCCGCAACGCCATGCCCTTCTTCAACAGCAGCAAGACGGCGTCCACCACGGAGGTGGCCTTCGAGGCGTTCCAGCAGCTGAGCACCGTGAGGGTGCGCCCCATGACGGCCATCTCCGACCTCGAGACCATACACCGCGACATCATCGACAGCGCGGGCAACAAGCGCGCCGCCGTCGTCATCGTGCCGTACCACAAGACGCTCCAGCACGACGGCACCTTCCAGACGCTCGGCTCGCGGTACCACGCCGTCAACAAGCGCGTGCTCCGGGAGGCGCCCTGCTCCGTCGCCATCCTCGTCGACCGTGGCCTCGGAGGCCACTCCCAGGTCGCCGCGCAGAACGTGGCCTTCTCCGTCGCCATGCTCTTCTTCGGTGGGCCCGACGACCGGGAGGCTCTGGCCTACGCGGCGCGCATGGCCGAGCATCCAGGCATCACCGTCACCGTCTCACGCTTCCAGCCCAACCGCGCTACTGTCCTGGAGGAGGACGCCGCCGCCGACGAGGCGGCGATCGAGGCCTTCAAGGCCAGGGTCGCTGGCGCGGGAGCGGCGGAGGACGACGGGTCCGTGCGGTTCGAGGAGAGGCAGGCGCGGCGCAGGGAGGAGGTGGTGGAGGCAATCCGGTTGCTGTCCAAGTGCAACGTGTTCGTGGTGGGGAGGATGCCGCCGATGGAACCTCTGGTGGAGAACGCCGACGAGCTAGGCCCCGTGGGGAGCTACCTTGCGTCGCCGGAGTTCAGGACATCTGCGTCGGTGCTGGTCATCAAGAGGTACGACCCGATGACGAACCCGAAGAGCAGGAGGTTCGACCCGAAGGCGAGACCGCCGGCGGCGACTGATGAAGACACGGTCGACGAGGAGGCTGGTGATGGCGGAGCCGCGGTGGTGCCGGTCCCGTGGACGCCGTCGCCGAGCGAACTCGCATGAGTGATGAGTCGATCCATCTGTCACGGGTACGGAAGAGCCAAGCAGGTG
This sequence comes from Avena eriantha, assembly GCA_910589775.1. Classification (NCBI taxonomy): domain Eukaryota; kingdom Viridiplantae; phylum Streptophyta; class Magnoliopsida; order Poales; family Poaceae; genus Avena; species Avena eriantha. The sequence goes on along the minus strand of OU342743.1, from coordinate 112,835,282 downwards.
GAGCAGGTACGAGTGTGATGCCCAAAGCACAAACCAGTTACGACTTAAGTATTACGAGCGTGTGTATATTTTTCTTGTTGCCTCGTAATGCAAATGGAGAAATGTTCATTACAGTTTAAATATAGTACTTCCTCCGATCGATATTAGTTGATTTGGATTTGTCTAGATTCAGATGTATATAGACATGTTTTAATGCTAGAGACATCCGAATCTAGACAAATTCAACTCAACTAATATGGGTCGGAGGGAGTACAATTAATGGTAAACTTCCCCTTGTCCCTTTGGCCTATTATTTCAAATCTGAGGGGATCAGGGGACTGGCAAATGGACATAGTAGTTATTTCGAAGGTTTTTGCTAATTCTAATTCGACCGAAAATTAAGTTAGAACTTAGTCAGGTCCTAAGCCATTGAATTTGCATCGTGTGTTATGTGAGTTACAACTTACAAGTGTGGTTTCAACTGACTTTTTTTAGTTTCAAGTGAGATATTTCTAGTTGCATATGGGCTTGCAACTAAGATTGGATGGCATCACCTAACTAAGAATTAAGCTAATTCTCTACCACTGAGAACTAGACACATCGTATTTCTAAGTCGACTAGTTATTTTCAAACCGACTAAGCACCTCGTGGAGCTCAATTTTGCTCTGGAGCTGCCTCCATGGAGCCCAGTATTTTGATTTCTTTTTGGAAGGCTCTATAAAAAACAATATTATTTTCCATTGATATAAATAGATGTGCTCTACTACCTTGTAAAGTTTTGGTAAGACATAACATTAATTTATAGAATACGCAGTATAATTTGTGGCTCCATAAACAGAAATACATCTGTACTTGGGTACAAGACCTATCTAGCCGTCCACATACTGGATGTTGCTTTGAGGTCCGAAAATAATAGCCTAGCAGAGCTAATTTATGTGCATCTTATGTATTTCGTTAAAAGGAGGGAATTCTGGAAAAGTGTAGTAGAGAGCATCAACCGGATAAATCGGAAAAAGTGACTAGCACGTGATGGGCTGGGCAACAACTAGACTAGGCTTTTCCGAACCCAACGTGCCTAGCTTGCATCCGTACGACTTTGCATAATCATTCTACACAAACTAGTACCCTTTGATCAAAACGAGTCTATATGAAATTAAACGGATTACAATCAAGACAAACTTATTTGATTTCTTTCTGGAAGGCTCTATAAAAAACAATATTCTTTTCCATTGATATAAATAGATGTGTTCTACTATCTTGTAAAGTTTTGGTAAGACATAACATTAATTTATAGGCTACATAATAAACTTTGTGGCTCCATAAAATCACAAAATAATTATATTTTTATCCACATGTTTCCCCCTTTTTCCTATTCACCTAGAGATGAACATTCATATTGATGCTAATTTGTACATACATGCTATACATCTACATATATATTTAGAATTTCCATGGTTTGGAATTTGTTTCCCCTTTAACTAGGGCCCATTCTAGTGTAGGCACCGTTTCGGCTTCACTTACATAAACAGGCATCACACATAAACCTTTCTTGTACCTTGGATGTGCATACTATTAAAATGTTCTGCAGTTTCTTACTATCTGAACCAACTCGGTCCACGTCTTCTAAACACTTGGAAGTTTTTAAATACATAATATTAGATTTAGACATAAGTGTTAGAAGCTCTGGACAAAGGATGGTAGTGATATTTACGGCTGTTGTACTGGCATGGTAATGAAAACCAACTTGGCAACTAGTTGTTGGTTAGGTGGGAAGCGTCATGTATGATGCAACAAGGGTATCATTGTATCATTTCAAAGAAGACTTTTATGTATACATACCAATTTGCTACTAGTTTGCTAGGATGATAAGTTGAGAATAACTCGCTAATGAGTGGACTTCCTCTACCTCCCCAATAGATTTGTGCACTTATTGCCCCCTCTTGTAGACAAATATAAAACTGCCCATCAATTATTTCGTTCTTTACTGATTACTATCTATTTGAAAGGCCAGAGTCAAACCTAGTAAGGAGCTAAATAAACAAAGAAGCAATTGATGTGCTTATCTATTGCTTCATCCCGATGCATCTTATCCTTATGGTACATACTACAATAGAAAATAACTTAATTATCATGAGAGATCTTGTGTCCTTATATGGAACAACTGGTATACGTGGGCTCAACTTTGTTTATTGCAAGTAAGAAAGAACCGAAGATAAATACACATTTAATGTAGAAATATGTATGAATGCACATTTTTATGCAGCAGCGTACATGAAAAATGGAAAATTACTTTTTGTAGGATGTAGCTTTGTAAAGAACAAATGCTTCGTTTCCCAACACCTTTTTTTCTTAGAAAAACAAAATATTACGAAAATATATACTAATATGTATGCGCGTGTGTGCGTGTATGTATATTTGTGACAATATGTATGCATGTGTGAGGGGGTGTCCAATGTTTGCATCTAGAAATCATCGGGACTCCTATAAATTACAGAAAATTTGCGTAAATTTTAAAAAAGTAAATTCGATGCGGGTATAATAATCGATGGGGCCTTTCACAAACACATTGCTATATTCTCTTCCCTCGATTTGTAGGTAGTACATATTATGAACCAAAATATAGGACCTTTTAGTTTTTTTCCTTCTTAAACATATCTAAACTTGACCATCTAAAACAAAACAATGGTAACAAAGTTGGATGCTCCTTAAGATCAACTACCTAGATTTCTTATATACCACACTTTACAAGGCTAAAGTCAAACCTAGGAAAGAACTAAACAATGGATGTACTTATCTCTTACTTCAGTGCAATGCATATGACCCTTGTGGCGCACATATAATAACCTATCTCACGAGAGATGATGTATCCTTACAGAACATATGCGAGTTTGCTTATTATAAGTCATGATCATATTGAGAACAAGTATGCACCGATACGATAAATATATAAGGAAGAACCTTTCGTGTTAGTGCGGAGCTAAGTTGGGGAGAGAGATGGCCCATGCCCTCCTTGGCCCCGGCTTAACATTCAGCAAAGCTCCGCGACCGTCTTGTGTAGTGACATATAGGAAAAATGGTAGGAAATAATACATGCATGTGTATGCTTGTGTTTATGTTTAGGGTGGAGTTTATGTGAGGATGCGTTGAAAATCACTAGGATCCTAGTATAACATAATCTATAGAGAATAGCATCCCCCCCCCCCTCCGCGCAAAAATTATGATGCGTGGAGGATTTCCATAGCCCTAAACCCTAACCTGAACAATATATGTAGTCTACCCCTTCTTTTGTAGGTATTATACGCTTCCGATAAAAGAACTATGTATTAGTATTTTTAGTGGTGAAAACATTTGTATATTTGGCCATCCATAAGGAGATACAATAACATAGAGATCAACTGCCTAGCATTTTAACAAAAGGAAAAGGGCAATGATAGAGCGGGTGTCTGGAATCATCTTGGATCATAATCCCTGGAAGAAATTAACAGATCACATCGAAGAGCGTGAAATCAGCTATAACTCCAGAGACGACAGTTGTGTCCTAATCTAAATGGAGCGGGCACCAAGTTATATGCCTTTTTAGTACTACTCTTACTGGCCAACATTTTTCAAACTCGACCGTCTATAATAAAAATAATAAGGAAAACAACGAGACCTGACATATGCTTGTTTGAAGTGAAGTCCCTAAAAGAAGATCAACTGCCCTGTAGTAATATAAAGTCCACTTATGTAGAGAGGGTGGCAGCTAGGAATCATTTTGTAATGGAGAACCACCGTTCATGAGGATTCCAACGAGTGGTCTTTGAAGTGGACCGCGCGCTGTTCTGGTTAAGCATTGGAATAATCGAGGTTCCGGTCATTCTTTGATCAAACTTTTACTCGATGATATTACTGAGTTAAGTACTGGAGTAGTTTGTTTTCTTTTAGTGTTGCTTTTGCCCGTCGTGAAGCAAACCATGCGGCCCACTATTCTTTTGAGAGTAACCACTTATTTCATTAATCAAAAAATAAGTTACAATAAGCAACACAATTGGAAACTAAAAGACAAACCGGGATAAAACGATTATTCTAGATTTGCAGATAAAATTCTAAGAGATCAAGAAATACAAATGGTTCCTTCCTGCAATCGCCGAAGCCATCTGCCGCCGTCCAACTCTAGCGCCGCCGAGACAGACACCGTAAGGGACGCCGAGCCTCCACCATTTCCAGATCTAAAAAGGCACCATCACTAATGAGGCTTTGTAAGTCGACACGGCACATGTTGTTGTAGCACGTCGAGCGGATGACGTCCCCGTACTGTCTTGGACCAAGATCTGCCGCCTCCCATTGAGAAAGTCGGGGAAGAAAGGCAAACCCAGCACCTCCGGACTGCCAAAGGGTTCGTTTCCTAAAATGTTTTACCACCGGGGTTTTCAGTTCACGGGTTAGATGCTGATTGTAACTCTGCAGGTTTGATGATTTGAATGAAGTCGGCGATTTCCCTAGAAAAAAATTAAAAATATATACTATCAGCTACGCAATGAAACGGGTTCCACGTTGTTCCGACCCCTGCGCGCAGAGGATCATCGTCGACGGTTTGTGGATCGAAAGGGTATACTTAACAACTGCAGGTTAGTAAGTAAGCACCTGCAATGTCAACTATGAATAGGTTCCATCACTCCATCAGAGGGCAATGTCAACTCCTGGGACGCATTATTGGGCCTAGAATATTCAGGAAAGCAGACCCGATTATGAAATCCATTCGGTAGTAGTATTTTATTTTTTATTTTTCATGTCTGTTCACTCCTATGGGGGCTCGATCGGGCGACTTACGCGCAGTGTGTATGCTACGGTTGTATCCATCCGGTATTCACGCGGCGACCCATCCCGGCCTCGATCGCGGTTGCTGACGTGTGGCCCGCCTATCCCCACCCACGCTATATATAGCCGCGCCCGGGGCTCCCACCTGCAACCCCACCACCGCCGTCGCTGCCTGTGTGTGTAGCAAAGAGATCGAGGCGAGCGACACGTTTAAACCCCCGGTTGGTTGGTCGAGCCAGGCGGCGCGGCGCGGCCGAAACACTGCGAGTCGAGTGAGGAGAGGAGAGAGGGATGGTGACTGCGGAGGGCGCGGGCGTGTGCCCGAAGCCGATGCAGGCGACGTCCCACGGCGCGTTCCAGGGGGACAACCCGCTCGACTACTCGCTGCCGCTGGCCATCCTGCAGATCTGCCTCGTCGTCGTCGTCACGCGGGGGCTCGCCTACCTCCTCCGCCCGCTACGCCAGCCCCGCGTCATCGCCGAGATCATCGTAAGCCTCCTCCTCCTCCTCCTTCTTCACCGGCGGTTGCGCGCGCGCCCAGCGCTGTCTTGTCGTCTGAGGTTTAGTTAGTTCTGCCGGAAGGCCGGTGAATTCCGTGCGGGGACGACGGAGTGGGCGGCGGGCCGGCGAGTTTCGATCGTCTTCGCGTCCTGTGCCATATCCCCGTCCCGCGACGCGACGTGTGCGCACGACGCGAGCCTCAACTCCGGAGTCCACGGGGAGGTTGGTTGGAACTGGACCGACGGGCGCGGCACACGGTCCACTCTGACTTGTCCGTTGCGATCCAGGTCGGCCGGGACTCAGTCGGGACAAACCAATCCTTTTCTTTCCTTTCCTTCCTTGCTGGGCTTTCCGTCGCTTTCGCATCCCCACTTCGATCCATCCATGTGCTGGCCTGGCCCAAACCAAACAGACTAGTAGTAACTGAAATTGGTTTATTATTTATTAAGTAGCACTGCAGTAGCTGGATTTTGTGGGGCTGGTTGTGGAGTACTGTTTAGTTCCAAATAGTAGTACTAGTAGTAGGACCTGAACTGTCTTAGTATTAAGTTTCTGGTGTGTACAGTACTGTTTAGTTTCAAATACAAGGACCTGAGCTGTCAAATAGAAGGACCCGAGCTGTCATTTTTTCTCATGTTGGCTAGCTAGCTACCTACCTGACGGGCTGTTGTTTACCACGCATGCATTAATCAGGCCTTGGACCTACTACTAGTACTACTACTAGCTAATCTGTCACTGGTGTAGCTAAGCATCTTATAGGAGATTATTATTACGAACAAAAAGAAGAATCTCGTGCAGTAGGATCGTGGAGGGAGGCCGGCCGGTGACGGTTAATTTGGAGCACATGAAAACCTGCCCATCATCTGGATGGCTGGATTTCAAACCTCCTCCAGTTTCCGGTCGTTTTGGATCCTTCTTCTTCTTTGAAATGGACTCGTGCGGACCGACGGCACCGTGGAAAAAATTAAAAGGCTTTAGCGATTCTGAAACCCCTGTCGTACGTACGTACTGTAGCCTGCCGATGACTGGGAAGAGATTTGCAAACGGTGGTAGGGATGGTTACAAGGGGAGATGTGTAAATGTGGGTCGATCTGGGATTATGGAATAGTACTCTCCATCAGATTAATTAATTTAATTAACATCAGATTCGCCAAATCGAGAAAGGACCAAGGATCTTTAGCACGGTGCTGCTGCCCACGTGTGGGGGCCGGATCCCGACTCCCCTGCAGGAGGCTGGACCCAGATAGAACCTGCTCTGCTGCAACCTGATGGATCGCCGACCAAATGTCAGTTCATATAATTTAGTAATTGTAGAAGTTTAATTAGAGAAGATTAATTAGATCTGTCCGCTTACTTAGCCTGGAGAAAGAAGATTTCGTAGCATCTCCTAAACCTTATGCTAAGTCCCTTCAGGACAAGGGACTACAACCATGCTCCCCACCACGTTTCCTCGGGAGAGAGAGCAGAGCAGTTCGCTAGCGTGGCCAGAAGGAAGAAGATTTCTTAGGAGTAGTATCTCGTAAAATAAGTACTACTAGTCCTGATTCCTAAGCGATACATAGTCACTTCAGTTTCAGGAGTCGTGCCTTGCACTGCTTCTCCACACGTTCAGACAGCCCCCCTCTATCTTGGAATAATAGGGCACATCCTACCTCGGCTAGTGGTTCATTTAGAATTGGTCAAGAAGATGAACATGGACAGACATGCAGTGCAGCAATTGTTCGCAGCTTAGTTAGTTATAACTTGCTTCTGTTTCTTGCCTAGAAAGGTTAGAGCAGTTCGCTGGTGTGGCCAGAAGAAAGAAGATTTGTTACTCCTTCCGATCCAAATTAACGTTCTCACAATTGTCTAGATTCGGATGTATCTAAGCATGTTTTAGTTCTAGATACATCCTAATATAGTCAAATATGGTAACATTAATTTGGATAGGAGGAAGTACTAGGATTATCTCGATAAAATGGAAGTAGTACTAGATCAGTTCCTGATTTCTAAGCGATATGCTCCGTAACTGCGCCGCGTCCGGTGGTAGTACGGGCAGAAAACATGTGACCTCTCATCACAACTCGCACCAAATAACCTAACTGTAAAGCTTAATAGTATTAACCTGTAATGATTTTCAGTTTGGAGAGAACAGCTACTACTAGATTACACGTGGTTTCCTTCAAATTGTCCAGGAAAAAGAAATATAATGTATATATGCTTTTCTACGGGGACATTTTGAGATTTTTGTACACTTGAACAATCCATAAGTCAATGACCCGTGTGTGCTCTGTCTTCGAAATGACCTACACAAGTCTTGCACTGCTTCTCCACACCTCCAGGCAGACTCTCTATCTTGGAATTGGTCAGGGAAATGAACATGGACAGACATGCACTGATTGTTCAGAGCTTACTTAGTTATAACTTGCTTCTGCTTCTTGCCTTGCCCAGCTAGTCAAAGGAACCGTAAGATATATGGTCATGGAAGAATAAGGTCCCTTTGTTAAGTGCATTATTGGCTGAATGTTACTCCTGCATGCTAGCCTTCCATTGACTTGCAGGCCTTGCTTGCTTAAGCAAGAGAAAGTGCTCCCAACTTGTTGTAGCAAACTAGCTTACTCATGCAGTCATGCAGGACGTAGCTTGTAACAGCCTGTCTACACGTGTTTGCAAGCTTAGCTAGCAATTCGAATACCTTGCCCTGATCTTCAAACAGCTTGACAATTGCTTGCTAATTAAGATCACATGTCTGGTTCTGAGTTTTGACATCTCGCTTAATGAAACACACACTATACTGTACCTATACCTGCTATTGGTGACATAGTATAGTACGTATTTTGCATGACTGTTTTTATTTTCTACCAACTGAATCTTATGATCGTATATGGCATTGGCCACTGCTCACATAATAATCACAAAAAAGCATCAATCTGGTTTTCTATATTATCTCTTGACAAGTGAATAAATATGAGTTTCCAATTTGACAAAATGGATGGAAATATTGCGCGGCTTGCTGACTGAAATGGATGGAAATTTGGCGTGGTTCCCTGACTGAAACTAACGGCAACGAATGGCTGGTCGATGCAGGGAGGGGTGTTGCTTGGCCCGTCGGCGCTGGGCCGGAGCAACAAGTTCCTGAACACGGTGTTCCCGGCCAAGAGCCTGCCGGTGCTGGACACGCTGGCCAACATCGGCCTGCTCTTCTTCCTCTTCCTCGTTGGCCTCGAGCTGGACATCGCCGCCATCCGCCGCACGGGCAAGAAGGCGCTGGCCATCGCGATCGCCGGCATCTCCCTCCCGTTCGCGCTCGGCATCGGCACCTCCTTCGCCTTCCGCGCCACCATCGTCAAGGGCGCCCCGCAGGCGCCCTTCCTCGTCTTCATGGGCGTCGCGCTCTCCATCACCGCCTTCCCCGTGCTCGCCCGCATCCTGGCCGAGCTCAAGCTCCTCACCACCGACCTCGGGCGCATGGCCATGTCGGCGGCCGCGGTTAACGACGTCGCCGCATGGATCCTGCTCGCGCTCGCCGTTGCCCTCTCTGGAGACGGCTCCCCGATCATCTCGCTCTGGGTGCTCCTCACTGGCGCAGGCTTCGTCATCGCCATTATTGTCCTCCTACGGCCGTTGCTGGCGTGGATGGGCAACGGGTCTCCTGAGGGCGAGCCGGTGAAGGAGGTTTACATCTGCGCCACCCTCGCCATCGTCCTCGCGGCCAGCTTTGCGACGGATGTCATTGGCATCCATGCGCTCTTCGGCGCCTTCATGGTCGGCATCGTCGTCCCCAAGGACGGGCCCTTCGCTGGCGTGCTCATCGAGAAGGTGGAGGACCTCATCTCGGGCCTGTTCCTCCCGCTCTACTTCGTGTCCAGCGGCCTCAAGACCAACGTGGCCACCATCAGTGGAGCAAAGTCGTGGGGGCTGCTGGTGCTCGTCATCGTCAACGCATGTATCGGCAAGATCGGCGGCACAGTGATCACGTCGCTGCTGGTGAAGATCCCGGTCAGAGAGGCGGTCACGCTGGGGTTCCTGATGAACACCAAGGGCCTCGTGGAGCTCATCGTCCTCAACATCGGCAGGGACCGCAAGGTGCTCAACGACGAGTCATTTGCCATCTTGGTGCTCATGGCGCTCTTCACCACGTTCATCACCACGCCCATCGTGATGGCCATCTACAAGCCGGCCCGGCCGTCGGTGCCGTACAAGCGCCGCACCGTGGAGGGCTCCACGGCATCCGACGCCGACAGCGAGCTAAGGGTGCTCGCGTGCTTCCACAGCAACCGCAACGTCCCGTCGCTGCTGAACCTTGTCGAGTCGTCGCGCGGCACGAGCCGGCGCCGCCTCGCCATGTACGCCATGCACCTGGTGGAGCTCTCGGAGCGGTCGTCGGCGATCTCCATGGTGCACCGCACGCGCCGCAACGCCATGCCGTTCTTCAACAGCGGGGACAAGGACGGGCAGATGGTGGTGGCCTTCGAGGCGTTCCAGCAGCTGAGCACCGTGAGGGTGAAGCCCATGACGGCCATCTCCGACCTCGAGACCATCCACCGGGACGTGATCGACAGCGCCGCCGAGAAGCGCGTGGCGATCGTGATCATGCCCTACCACAAGATGCTCCAGCACGACGGCACGTTCCACTCGCTCGGGTCCCAGTACCACGCCATGAACAAGCGCGTGCTCCGCGGGGCGCCGTGTTCCGTCGCCATCCTCGTCGACCGTGGCCTCGGGGGGCACTCCCAGGTCGCCGCAAAGAACGTGGCCTTCTCCGTCTCCGTGCTCTTCTTTGGTGGACCCGACGACCGCGAGGCGCTGGCGTACGCGACCCGCATGGCCGAGCACCCCGGCGTGGCCGTGACACTGACGCGCTTCCGGCCTAGCCTCCCGCCCCACGACGAAGAGTCCGACGAGGCGACGGTGGAGGCGTTCAAGGCCAAGGTCGGCGCCGTGAAGGACGGGTCGGTGAGGTTCGACGACGTGGAGGCGGCCGGGAAGGAGGACGTGCTGGAGGCGATCAACTCCATGTCCAAGTGCAACATGTTCGTGGTGGGGCGGATGCCGCCAATGGAGCCGCTGGTGGAGAGGCCCGAGGAGCTGGGCCCCGTGGGGAGCTACCTGGCGTCGCCGGAGTTCAACACCTCGGCGTCTGTGCTGGTCATCAAGAGGTACGACCCGGCGACGAACCCGGCCAGCAAGAGGTTCGACCCCAAGGCGAGGCCGCCGGTGGCGACCGACGTGGAGGGTGACGACGAGGAGTTGGGCGGCAGCGCCTCTGGCAGCGCCTCCGTCATGCCTGTGCAGTGGACGCCGACGCACGACTCCGCCTGATGAGTGAGCCGGCGGCTTAAGCTCGTTGTCGATCGCCGGCCGTACGTCGTTCGGGCCTGTATCTTCTGTGTTAATTTGGGTGCTCCTCTCGTACGTACGTGTGATGCGTGTGCAGTCGCGGCGCTTAACAACATGAATGTTGTAAGTGTATATAAATGTTGTGTTGTACAAGTACTGCGGCCAGCCTTGGATTTGGATAGGACGCATGCTGCTGCTGCTGCTGTATGGGTTGTATTGTTGTATCTTCTGCAAAATTCGAGGAGTTATCTTGTTTATCCAGCCACATGGCGTGATTGTTACTTCGGAGTATGACTTATATATTCAGATTTTCAGCACTAATCAACACAAAGCTAGATTTTTCTTTTCCTCCCAGGGTAGGAGCGGAGGACTCTTCATCTGGTCCTATAACTTCAGGGAGAATTGGATTGTATATATATGTCAACCAATTTTTCTTCAAACTGACCAAAATTTACATACTTTGACTTTTCAAAAAATTATACATAAACTCGTATTTTCAAGTTTGAAAAACTTACCAAAAGCATCGTGCATGTAGAGAATGGATAACATCTATGCCGTGTATAATGTTCTAAAAATAAAAATAAAATTCATGTTGCATACTAAGTTTGTAATTGTGTAATTTAAACACAAAGAAGTGTGCTCTTATGATTTGCCCACATTTTAATAACGTGTTGTATAATTTTACACGAGTACCTTTGTACTTCGTATCCACATAGTTGTTTTTCGTGTAATATTTTAAAGCCTAGAACTATGACTTTCAGAAGTATTTTCAACGTTAAGATCAACCGTACCTCGTACCTGGGTACCACAAATGACTCTTGTTGTAGCGTGAATATTTCCTTTTTCTCTATTATACTTTTTATTCTTATTACTTTCATCTTTTCAATTGTAACACCCTAACATTTAGAACCAAACGAGGGGTAGAAATAGATTTTGTTCATTTGCATTCATGCATCTGGAATATGAGAGGATTTTTCTCGTGTGTTATTAAAACACAAAGTGACCAAAGTTTCTCTTATTCTAGCGATTAGGTTTAAGTCATTACATGAGTGATATGAATTTCGACATAACCTTTGTTGAATTATTATGTTTTAGGGGAGTAATTTGAATTCAAATTTAATACTTGAGTACAAATAACTGGAACAAAATTTAAATTAGAATTTGAATTCAAAATAATTCTATAAACTACACGAAATAATAAAAATTTAAAATAAAATAGACACAAGTAAAGAATTTAAGTCTTTATTGCAATCATATTTTGCTAACATTTCATAACCATTTGGAAAATAAAATAAAATAAAATACAACAATAAGATAAAGAACAATGTTGTTTGTTATATATATCCTGCCAATGTTTAACAAGTCACAAATAAGTAAATAAAATTACAAGAATAAAAAAGAAAAAGGGCCTAATCTCATATTCTATGAATTTATTCTTCTTGAGCTTCATACCTGCAAAACAAACAAGGACACAGACAAACAAATAATTTTTGGTACGGTAAAATGTCTGCCAACTTTGGGACCTCGGTATCAGAAGAACTCCCAAGATCCACAAGTGAACCTTGGATCAGGTGAAGTATGCACTTGATGAAGAGAGACAAGAACCAGGAATAAAGGAAATGGCAACCAAAGATTGATCCAATCACATCTTATGCATCAGATGGGTTACTCTCTAGATTTAGATTTGCTCATTGCAAAGAAAAGGGGAACAAAGCAATGGAATTTTTTTTATCTTAACACTAGTACTCAAGATGAACAAATGTTTAACAAAGCCAATCAAGATTTATTAATCTAGTCAGCTAACGAGATCATCTCTATGCCCACATGAACAAGTAAAAGGTTCACTCAATAAGCATCAACCACTTAAGGAACAACCAATGTGTAATCACACTTGGCGGCACAATGAAAATGAATAGAACAAGATAATATGACCATAGAGACATCCACATGAACAAGTTTAGAAACTTGAACTCTATGGGATCCAACTGCCCGCAGCTCACACATGACAGTAATATTGTGTTGTCAACAACAAAAGGGAAAACACATGGAGATATAAAAGAAACCACATAGGCGCAACACGTCAGCTACCAAAACCCACATGTCCACTTCACCATCTTACCATTAGTTCATCTCCATTTCCTCACTAGACCACCACAAATCACCACCAAAACCTGAAGACCAATCAAAATTATCATGGTCACCTCGGGGATTTTGCAGCCAACTTGATACTAACATCAAACATAACCCATCCAAAGCATTACCCCTATCGTGTAACCACTAGAACTAGTACAAACTCGTTATTTAGAGACGGTGCACTCAAACGGTTTGTCCCAAGTTCCAAAAATCCTGCATCTGTTCGCCATCCTCAGCCGATTGTTATTAGACGACCATCTCTACTAACTTTAGAAGTGGTTGATTACTCTAACCGGCTCCAAAAATGGCCCAATGGGAGGCAGCTAATGAAAAAGCGACTTGGATTACAACCTAGAGCATCTCTAACCGTGCCTGTAAAAGGCCTAAAACTGTAAATAAACCACTAGTTTACCGTCTCCGCAAAAAACTATTGCTCTAGCCATACCTATTGCTCTAGCCATACCCGTATAAGGTGTCGAAATTGTAAACACTTTTATAGTCCGCGGGGCAACCCGCCTACCGAACACTACATGTGAGGTGTGCGAGGCTGAATTGAGCCCTATCCTGTACTACTCGAGCCGTTCGCGCGGGAGTGACATTTCAGCTCTCTCCTTCCCGCTTCCACGCCGTTGCCACCATCGATCTCCTTCTCCCCTTGTTCTCCGACACTGCTGCTCATCGGATCCGGCCCCATGGACCCCATCGATCTTTTGCAGGCCGCTGCAGATGTGGTGATGCCCCCTCCAAGTGTCGTCGCTCGATTTGGATCCGTCACGAACCTGATTGGGGTGCCATCCCATCAAAGAGGAAGCAGTTGGGGAACAATGGCGCCCCACTGGTAGCTGCTGCATCGCCAGCGACCCAACCTTCCTCCGCCAAGGCACCCAAGCCAAAGCCGTGTGTGAGTGCAGCGGACAGGAATAAGTCCAAGCAGGTCGTGCACCGCATAGGCCCGCCTCCCGTCGCTGCTCTGCCTCCTCCCGACGCCGCTTTGCCTCCTCACGTCACCACTCTGCCTCCACCCCGAAGGTATGACCTCTCTCTTATCCATGATGTGGTGCTCACGATTTAGGTTCTTGTAGTACATAATCTTGCTCCGATGTAGCTACAATGCTCATGCGGACACGGAATCATACGTGGATATGCTCAATGATAGAGAGGTTGACCTCACCGCCAAGCAACTTCTGTTTGGAGGAGAGGATGACGATGTTGAGGAGGGCGAGGCTGAATTGGAGGAGATCGAAGAGGAGGTCTTCGATGCTTCCCAAGACAAGAAGATGAAGAAGAAACACGCTGTCAACTACACCAAGATCGAAGACACTTGCTTGGTGAGGGCATGGTCACAAGTGTCAATCGATGCGTTGACCGACATGGACCAAACCGGCAAGCACTATTAGCAGCACATCAAAGATAGGTTCTTCCAACTTATGCCTCGTGTTGCCCAACCTGTCTATCGCTCGTATCAGTCTCTACAAGGCCAATGTGATGTGATCAAACCAGCTTGCATCCTTTGGTCCGCATGTATGGCACAAGTGTGTATAATTACTCAAAGTGATGTCACTGCCGATGAATATGTGAGATTATAGTCCTCTCTTTTTCATTACCTAGTTGAGCATGTTCCAACATTAATTGATCATCGCATTGGTAGGAATGTTATGCCAGGGAGAAATACAACGCAATGAAGGGATCACATGGGAAAACTTTTGTTTTTGACCATTGTTGGAAGTTGATTGAGCATATTCCAAAATGGACTTTGAGAGACTGAGAAGTTCCACCGAAGAAGGGATCCATGAAGGAAATGGATGATGCAAGTGTTGAGGAAGGAGGAAGGAACAACCTTAAGCCGGAAGGCAACAAGAAGGCTAAGGAGAGGATCAATCTTGAAGCCGAATCATCATCTTTGAGGGATAAGATTGACAACATGGTGAAGTCAAAGGAGATGTTGACGACCAAGACGTTGGAGATGAGGATGATGATGCATGATAAGAAGATGTTCATGAAGCATTCAAGGTGGGACGAAATCCAAAGTGATGCCAAGTACAAGGTCGAGCTAGAGGAGAGGAGGCTCAAGATAAAGGAGGCCAAAGCAATGAAGGAGCTCATGGCCGAGGAGAAGGAGATCATGATGATGGACACCACCAACATGAGTGGAGCACAATTAGAGTTTCATCAAATGATGTTTACTGACATCTTGGAGAGGAGGATGCAAGCATGCCAAGGCGGTGATACATCAACAAGTGTCCTAGGTGAGTCTCCTATGAGTGGTGGTGGTGATGGGGTGGTGATGGTCATGTGCATGATGATGAGCTTGGCAGCAACGGTACGGCTTGATGATCTGTTTCATTCATCAAGCCAGATGTGTATTTTGGTTCGTATGGTTGAATGTTGCCCAATCTATGTTTGGGTAGCGGCAATTTGATGTAAAAACTATGTTGGATTGCATCATTGATTGTTCAAAATCGATCAATGTAGGTTGAAATTGCTGAAAACAGGGTGTTCTACCATTTCGAAACAAGCTGGCATAGAACCACGTTTGCGGGCTCCGTTCTGCGCTAGCTCTTTTCGAACGGTAAAAAATGAGTTTGGTGCCATGTAAACATGTTTTATAGTTCGAGACTTTACATGCACGGTTAGAGATGCTCTTAGATGGTCAGAACAAACAATCATCTCTAAGCCAGACGATCATTATTACAAACCACCTCTACTTGGTTGCCTGACATGTGCAACTACAGTAAAACTGGTTATCCTGCCACGTGCAGTCCCAGTGAGTGGACCTTAGACGGGTGATAATAAGAACCTCCTCTAAGAGTGGCCACGGGGAAGCGATTAGGTTTTTGAACCGTCTCCTAGATCTAAAAATGGGAAAACTGAATCGGTATACCCAACAGGCAGTTCCAACAGCAGAGTACAGAACTATCTTACTCATGCAGTCATGTAGAACGTAGCTTGTATTATCCTATCTCATGCAATGAATCGGCACATTTCAATGAACTCACAGGAGATAGTGTGTGATTCCGAGCTTGTGGATGGACATACACGGTTCAAGTGCAAAAATGGCTAACTAGGACTCGATTGGGAGGTGGAGAGTGGCGTCGGTTCATTGTTGATAACCATCTCACCAGATATGGTCAGTTGGTGTTCTTTTCCTTGCAAGGATACAAAACTAGGATAATTGTCATCTATCTAAACAATGTTGGTGATGAGGAACAAGATGACGAAGAAGAGGAAGAAGTTGCAGAACCGCCTATAGACCGGTTATCTCCAATTATATCCTAGAGATGCAAACTTACCGATGGTGAGAATGATCACCTCAAACGAATCATCTCTCCAAGTAATTCCTTTATTGGGGTGCCATTTATCACCCGCTAGATAAGGACGAATGTCGAGAGGCACCTTATGGTACGTATATCATGCCACTATATAGCTATATATATTGCTATATTACTTTATTTTTTCTTGTGTTCATAACTTATGTTAATAGTCGCGTGTAACATCGAGTTATCTTACTTTTGTATCGTAGAAATTACCTAAGGACATGTTTATCATCTTGATACCCCTCGAGATGGCTTGGTTAGACTACGCGTTAGAGCACGAGGTGGCATCAACACCGTCGAGTACATGATAGATTTTGCGGCCGCATCTCCTTCACCGTCGACAGGTGGAAGAACTTCTTCCAAAACAAGAATCTCCAGATTGGACAAGCCATACTCATCACTACGAGGTTGACCGCGCGTAGGGCCTCACATGATGTTCATCATCGACATCATCAATGATTTGGTGTCGCCATCGGATTCGGAGTTGTCATCGGACTCGGGCTCATAGGAGTGATACTCGGAGGAGTACTCCATATGACCTTAATAATATTGTTTGCTATATTGTTTGAACCAAATTGTTGCTAGTTAAGCTATAGCTAGTTTCATCTCTATGTTTTGGACCAAATTAATGTTATCTTTTTATTGTATGATAAGTGTTCTAGGGCGCCGATCTCATCTTCCAAATATTTCAATCTATAATGTGCCTCGTATCCCTATACTTCCTTTGTGTAAATATAACCTATAATTAAAACGAATAAAGTTTCCCACAAAATGAAATTTGAATTAATCATTTTCAAATTTCAAAAGGAATTTGAATATTGTTGACATAAGCATGTAAGAAACATGTATTCGATATGGTTGTAATTCCTATCTATCCGAGGGAAGTAATTGGTGGAAAAATAAGAAATATTCAGACAACGGAGGTTCTCACATACGTTTTCCCTTTGCAGTCGTCTAGGGTGGTACTTGAGGGCAAAGATATGAAAATATTTGGACAAATATTTAAGATCTGTGCCATATTTTTCATTCCCGCCTGCCCAGACCCCCCACTGTCCACCGCCATAGATGTCGCCGCCCTCCACCACCACCGCCACCCTCCACCACCACCGCCGGCGGTCCCCTGCCTCTCCTCCCTACTGTCTCCGGTCCCCTGCGGTGAGGATGCTTTCCCTCGCCTCCAATACGTAAGTGTGAAAACCAAACCCCCAAAACAGTAAGGTGGATCTTTGGTTTAGAAATTTTGGCATGAAATTTGCCATTTTGCTTCTAGAATTTAGAGTTCAGGGTTTTCGGTCTATAGAGACTCGACGGCGGCGTCAGGAGAGCCTCTCCTAGCCGGCCTCTATCTGTCCCACCTATTTTCCCCTTATATATATATATCTCAAAATCAGTAATTTTTATTGATTCCTCATTGTTTGTTGTCCTTCTAGCAATATATTTTTAATTGTCACTTTATTAGTCTACTTGCATCTTGTTATTCGATGAATTTCAAATTCTAGAAACGTGTATGCTTTTTATTAGCTTAGATGTATATGTACTCAAATATTTTACATATGAATATGATTAATGGACGATAACAAGAAATGTGCTTCTGTTTTCAGTCTAATCGATTCTTATATTTGATTGTATTAAGATGCTAAATGCCTATATCTATTTGACATATGGGAACTTATAGTGATGATGCAATAATGCTCTCTATCGATGATAGTGTTGCCATTATCTTTGGCGGTTTTGAATTCCAGCCATCAGATGAAGAGCCCACTGAGAGGTTTGAGTTTAAACATATCAAAGAACATCAAAAATCCAGTCATTGTTGTGTATGTGTTTAAAGGTAGATATGAATATTCTACTGCGTTGAAAATTTTATGTGTTGTTGCATCAGGGCCTCAACACAAGGGGACACTTATTTTGATAAGGAGAGATTTTTTGAAAACGACATGTATCTAAAAGAAATTCATTTAAACTTCCTTTTAGAATGGTATGATTGTGAATTTCCACCAAAAATCAAGTACTATGTCTACAAGTTGCCCTATTCATCTGTCATGGAAAAGAAGTGCAAGATGGTAAGATGGTATATTCTTGAGCATATGATCAACAAGCTCGCATGTGATATTTAATTACTTCCGGTAATCACAAGCATGTTAATTCTTCAATTCTTTATACTTGCACAAACATTTGGAACTGAGTTCACAAAAAAATACTTAAAGAATCGCCTTGATGAACCTATTGATGTTCATGTTTAGCAAATGAACAACAAGAAGCCAAAGTTAGTTAGGATGAAGATGGGAGCTGAGTCAAATGCAATCTTGATGACTGGATGGGAGAAGGTTGTGAGAAGCTTCAACTTAAAGCAGCATAGCATTGTCCTTTTTTGCTTTGACAAAAAGATAACGGAGAGATACATATTCTGGCTGAGCAACTTCCACCGGGCGGCCCATTATAAATGCAATGCTGGTTCTTAGAGAGTACTAGTTATGCTTGTCTGATATATGGACTCCATTTTGTATGTACTATGATAAAGTAATGGCTACATATGTATGGATTTCTCCAACTATCTAGCTAAGGTAAATTTTTAGTATAATGGTCTTATTTTGGCTAGCTGCTACGTACTTGAGCTAATTTGTCTATCTATTTTTTGGCTAGATTGAGTTTGAATTAGCATGGTGTGTACTATGTACAGGGGTTTATACATACTAGAGACGGTCATTTTAACCAGCCGCCTCAAGTTACATACTGTTGGAGGTAGCCATGAATAACCACCACTTCAAGGCGTCCTTGTTCTAGAGGCGGTCTTGATTTGAATCCGACTTCGGGTGACTTACTATTTGAGACAATCCATACTAGGAGCCGTCTGAGGGTGTGAAGTTCTTGCAGGAGGTTACTTGCAGGAGGTAAGAATGGTTCTACCTTCAAAATCCCTAAGCCACGTAAAAACATGCAAAAGATAAATTAGAAGCGTCTAGTTTAGTTGTTGCTGCGCAAGTGTCATGATATGGTAATGTTATAATTTGTAGTATGGTCTGATACTCTTGGAAATTATAACATACCAAAGTGTAAGTTCCATAGACCTTGGCCTTACACATATAGGAATCATGAAGATCACACCATGATGCACAAGATAGTGATCAAGTGCAAGAACCATAGCATATCGCTTTTTGCATATGATGTTTGTCTACATCTTATATTGCTTGTATGACACTTTAGTAGCATTATAAGATTATCCCTCGTTTTAATATCAAGATAAAATGTGTTCTTAGTTTAGTATGCACCGTTAAGAAAGTCCGGTGTTTTGAGACACACGTGATTATCGGGTGTGATAGA
This sequence comes from Avena eriantha, assembly GCA_910589775.1. Taxonomy (NCBI): domain Eukaryota; kingdom Viridiplantae; phylum Streptophyta; class Magnoliopsida; order Poales; family Poaceae; genus Avena; species Avena eriantha. Next base: position 112,815,918 of record OU342743.1, on the reverse strand, counting down.
CTCTACGTTCACATACAACAGGTGTAAGACAGTTTTACACACGAGGGTACTAAGGTTCTTACTTGGAGAGCCTAGCATGTACAAACATGGCCTCGGAACATGGATCGAAAGGTAAAGCATGAGTCATATGGTTGATATGATGACCATCTAGATTCTCGCATTTGAAGCTACACCAATTCAAGTGATGATCGGTCTTGGTGGAATGGATCTGGTTCATGTAATCACCAAAAAGACACGAGGGATGTTATTTTTGAGTGGGAGTTCATTTGTAATTTGGATTAGTTGAACTTAGTCTATCATAAACTTATTCTAAATAAACTTTGCAAATTCTATTGTAGATGGAACCACCTTCTTTTAATTTCAATGTGTTCATGGAGAAAGAGAAACTTGCATAGAATGATAGAAACTTTACCAACTGGGCCCTAAACTTGAGGGTTCTCCTCACTGCTTCACAAAAGTAATATGTGCTATAAGCGTCGTTAGGCCGCCCACAACATAATGATGATCCTAACGATGTAAAGAATGTTTACTTAAGTCGTTAGGAGGACCACAACATGGTTCATTGCGGCATGCTGTATGGGCTAGAGCCGGAACTCCGAAAACGTTTCGAGAATGGCAATGCCTTTGATACCATGGGTGAATTGAAAATGATTTTCTAAACCCATGATGCCATAGAGAGTTATTATGCTTCAAAAAAGTTCTTTATCTACATGATGGAGGAGAACAGCTCGTTAGTGAGCATGTACTCAAAATGTCTGGGTATGTCGATAAGCTTGTAGCTTTTGTAATACCGATTCCCATTGACTTAGGCATACATCATGTTCTCCAATCTCTCCCACTAACCTATAAGAGCTTCGTGATGAACTATAACATGCAGGGTATGAACAAGACTCTCACTGAGCTTCTGTCAATACTTAAGACTACTAAAGTGGAGATTAGGAAAGAACATCAAGTGTTGATGATCAATAAGACCATCGGTTTCAAGAAGGATAAGAAGGGTAAATAGAAGGGTAACTTCAAAAAGGGAGGCAAATATGTTGCTGCGCCTGAGAAGAAGACCCGGGCTGGTCCTAAGCCTGATACTGAGTGCTACTATTGTAAGGTGACTGGACACTAGTAGCGCAATTGTTCCAAATATCTGGTAGACAAGAATGTCAGAGAGATGACCAAAGGTATATTTGATATACATGTTATTGATGTGTACTTGACTAGTACTCATAGTAGCACCTGTGTATTTGATACTGGATCGATTGCTAATATATGTAACTCGAATCAGGGGTTGCGGAGTAGGCAACCACTAGTAAGGGATGAGTTCATGATGCATGTTGGCAATGGATCAAGAGTTGATGTGATCGTCGTCAGAACATTGCCTCCCATTTACCGTCTGGATTAGTTTTAAACCTTAATAATTGTTATTTGGTGCCTACGTTGAGCATGAACATTATATCCGGATCGTGTTTACTCCAAGACGGTTATTACTTTAAGTCGGAAAACAATGGTTATTCGATTTATATAAATAATATCTTTTATGGTCATGCACCTGTGATGAATGGTTTATTTCTTTTGAATATTGATAGTAGTAATAGACATATTCATAATGTTGATGCCAAAAGGATTAAACTTGGTAATGATATATCTACATATATGTGGCAATGCCGTCTAGGTAATATTGGCGTAAAACGCATGAAGAAGCTCCATTCTGATGGACTTTTAGAATCACTTGATTTTGAATCATTTGATATATGTGAGCCATGCCTTATGGGCAAGATGACTATAACCCCATTTTCTGGTACAATGGAACATGCGATAGATTTATTAGAAATTATACATACTGATGTATGTGGTCCAATGAGTGTGTTGGCGCGAAGTTGATATCATTATTTTGTTACTTTCATGGATGATTTGAGTAGATACGGGTATATCTATTTGATAAAACACAAGTCTGAAACTTTTGATAAGTTCAAGGAATTTCAGAGTGAAGTGGAAAATCACCGTAATAGAAAGATTAAATTTCTGCGATCTGATCATGGAGGTGAATATCTAAGTTACGAGTTTGGCACACACATGAGAGAGTGTGGAATAGTTTCACAACTCACACCTGCCGAAACACCATAGCGTAATGGTGTATCAGAGCGTTGTAATCGTACCTTATTGGATATGGTTCGATCTATGATGTCTCTGACTGACTTGCCATTCGTTTTGGGGTTATGCACTAGAAACCACTGCATTCACTTTAAATAGGGAACCGTCTAAATCCGTTGAAAAGACACCATATGAATTATGGTTTGGAAACAAACCAAAGTTGTCATTTCTTAAAGTTTGGGGATGCGATGATTATGTGAAGAATCTTCAACCTAATAAACATGAACCCAAAGCAGAAAATGCGTCTTCATAGGATACCCTAAAGAAACAATTGGGTATTCCTTCTATCACATATCTTAAGGCAAGGTTTTTGTTGCCAAGAATGGATCCTTTCTAGAGAAGGAGTTTCTCGCAAAAGGTGTGAGTAGTCAGACGATAGAACTCAAAGTGGTTATTGAACCTTCTCTTCATGAAACGACGAGTGACGCAACGCCGAAAATTGTTCCGGAGTTGACTTTGCCGGATGAAGAGGGAACTAATGATAAAGATCATGAAACTCCAAAAGAGGACACTATCGAACCTTATAGGTCAAGCAGGACACGTGCAGTTCCTTAACTGTACGGAATCATGTCATGAATTTCATGGTAGATGGAAATGATGACCCTGCGACGTAAGAAGAAGCGACGATGAGTCCAGATCCAACCTATGGCTAGAATCCATGTAATCCGAGATGGAATCCATGTACGAAAACTAGGTTTGGACCTTGGTGGACTTACCTCACGATCGAAAGGCCGTCGAGAATAAATGGATTTTCAATAAGAAAATGGATGCTGATGGTAATGTGACAATCTATAAAGCTCGACTTGTCGCAAAAGGGTTTTGACAAAATTCAAGGAGTTGACTACGATGAGATTTTCTCTCCCATAGCGATGCTAAAGTCGGTTAGGATTATGTTAGCAATTGCTGCATTTTTCGAATTTGAAATTTGGCAGATGGATGTCAAACCCGCGTTCCTCAATGATAATATGGAAGAAGAGTTGTATATGGCATAACCAAAGGGTTTTGTCAATCCTAAGGATGTTGGAAAGGTGTGCAAGCTTCAGCGATCCATCTATGGACTAAAGCAAGCATCCAATAGTTGCAATCTCCGCTTTGATGAGGTGATCAAAGGGTTTGGATTTGTCTAAACTTATGGAGAACCTTGCATTTACAAGAAAGTGAGTGGGAGCTCTGTGGCATTTCTAATATTATATGTGGATGACATATTATTGGTTGGAATGATATAGATCTTTTAAATAAAGTTAAAAGTTATCTAAACAGCAAATTTTCTATCAAAGATCTTGGTAAAGCATCAGACACACTAGGCATCAAGATCTATAGAGATAGATCAAGACGGCTATCACAAAGTACATACCTTGATAAGATTTTAAAGAATTTTAAAATGGATGGAAGTAAGAAAGGGTTCTTACCTATGTTGCAAGGCAAGACATTGAGTAAGACTCAATGTCCGGCTATGGCAGAAGAGAGAGAGAGAGATAATGGATAAGATCCCCCTTTGCCTTAGCCATAGGCTCTATTATGTATGACATGCTATGTACAAGACCGGATGTGGCACATGCTATTAGTTTGACTAGCAGGTACCAATCTGATCTAGGTTCAGAACACTAGATAGCGGTCAAGAATATCCTTAAGTACTTAAGAAGGACTAGGGACATGTTTCCTCGTGTGCGGAGGTGAAGAAGAGCTCGTCGCTAAGTGTTATGTCGATGCTAACTTCGACACCGATCTGGTTGACTCTAAGTCTTAATTCGGGTACATGTTTCTCATGAATGGAGCAACAGTTAGTTGGAGGAGCTCCAAACAACCCGTGGTGGCAGGATCAACAATGGAGGCAGAATATGTTGCTGCTTCAGAAGAGGCACATGAAGTGATTTGGATGAAGGAGTTCAGAGTGGAACTAGGTGTGGTTCCTAGTGCATTGGACCCAATGGTGATCTCTTGTGGCAACAATGGAGCCATAGCTAATGCCAAAGAGCCGAAGTCTCACAAGAATTCCAAGAATATCAAGCGCCGATTTCACTCCATTTGCGAGCATGTCAAGGATGTAGATATAAAGATTTGTAAAGTACATACGGGTCTAAATGTAGCAGACCCATTGACTAAAACTCTCCCTAGGGCAAAACATGAGCAACACCAGAACTCCATGGGTGTTAGATTCATCACTATGTAATCTAGATTATTGTCTCTAGTGCAAGTGGGAGACTAAAGGGAATCTGCCCAACATGCAATAATAAAGTTGTTATTATCTTATTCCAAGTATATGATAGATGTTTATTTTGCATGCTATAATTGTGTTAATTGGAAACATTAATACATGTGTGTTTAATAAACAAATATATAGAGTTCCTAGTTATGCCTCTCATATAAACTAGCTCGTTGATAAACAATATGATCAAGGTTTCCTGATCATGGACATTGGATGTTGTTAATAACAAGGTCACAACATTGGTGGAATGATGTGATGAACTTTCATCCGGAGTATAGTAATACGATCAAAATCATTATGTTTAAATTACTATAACATCATGAAAAGTAACTTTAGTCCTTAGACCATGAGATCATGTCAATCACTAACACCGGAAGAGTAACTTGATAACATCAAATGTCACACCGTAACAAGGTGACAATAAAGGTGGGTTCAGATACTCCGAAAGTGTTATGTAGAGGCTCATGGATCAAGAGTGGGATTTGTCCATCCCAATGACGGAGAGATATACTCTAGGCCCTCTCGGTGATATCACATTAACATAGCTTGCAAGCAAGTGATAATATCACTAGAATGTTATATCACGGGAACGAGAAAATAGTACTTTTCGGTAATAAGATCAAACTAGGTATGGGGATACCGATGATCAAATCTCGGACATGTAATATATTGCGAGATAAAGGGATTTAGTTATGAAAGGTTCACACGATCACAAGAGTCATCGTTGAATGTGTGGGAGTCAGTGTTGGAAATATGCCCTAAAGACAAATAATAATATGGATTATTATCATATTTCACGAAGTTTATAGTTAGGTTTTATATCATGATATAAATGTATTGAAAGGAAACGTCAGTACACGTGTGATATGTAAACAACCAGGAGTTCCCTGTGAATCTCCAGTCATTGGTTAATTAGTCAACAGATGATCAAGGTTTCCTAATCATGTGGCATTCATGCAAGTTGACAATGGAGTCACCTCAGTGGGAGAATGACATGATGAACATACCCAGTCTAAGCATCGTAACATGATCATGTCACAAAGTTCTAGTTGCGATAATTAGAAAATGTGGTGACTTGTTCCTCATACCGTTAGACCGTATTTAATCACTGTCACCCGAGAGTGCCTTGCTCACATCAAACGTCACTCGGTAAAACGGTGATCATAAAGGTGTGTTCAAATACATCAAAGGGGCATGTAGAGGCGTATGTGTCAAGAGCAGGATTTGTCCATCCATATGATAGAAAGATACTCTTGGCCCACTCGAAGAAGTTATATCCATAAGATGCGCAGCATGTGACTAGGTCACGGGGATATCACTTGTCGGAACGAGTTAAGTAGCATTCGTCGGTAAGGAGATTGAACTTGGCATGGTGATGTGTTGATCAGATCTCGGACAATGCAAGTATCACAGAGGCAAAAGGAATAGGACACAACGTTGATGGTTCAACGATAAAGATTCCATGGAATGCACAGGGGTCATTATGGGCATCCAGGTCCTGCTGATGATCATTGGTTCGAGAGGGGTCTCGACCATGTCTAGAGTGTTCTCGAACCGTAGGGTAGCACGCTTAAGGGTTTGACGAAGCTCGAAGATCGTTTTGGTATCATCAGAATCACCAAAGTAAAGAGAGGAAGAACTCGGAAGGGTTCCGAGAAGGTCTGGAGGATGTTCGGAGTGGGATGGAAGGAGTTCCATAGCCACAGGAATTGAATGATATGTAAATAGATATTAAATATTGATTTGATAATTTTTTTATATTTATTTAATAATTTTTTTTGTTAAATTCCCTAAGGGGAAGGGCCCATGAGGGAAAAACCGATAGGGAGGAGGTGGCCGGCTGGGCCCTAGGGCACCCGCGTAGGGCCCATAGGGGCCTTGGCCAGCTAGCCATGCCCCTCCCCTTTTGTATCATTTGTTTAGTCCCACATGGCTAGGCCAAGGGATTTTGGGGTCCCCTTCCCCCTATATAATAAGAGGCACATGGAGGCAATTAAATGATCAGAAAATAATAAAAGGCTTCCTAGCTTTGAGGAAAGCTTCCAACTGCCTCCCTCTATCCCCTCTCTCTCCCGTGACTGTGGTCCCAAGTCTAGACTATGTGAACGGGAACTTCTTCACCGCGTAGCGTCATCGCGTTGTGGGGTTCGGCATCTAGAAGATCTACTTCCGTAACCTCTGCTGGATCGGAGGAGCGGGAATCATCGTCAAGCACCAGACGTGTGTGACTTCCTCAGAGGTGCTGCACTTGTGGCGCTAGGAGTTGTCAGAGCCACTGAAGTCATTGGAGATCAGAACGACCCTTAGGTTGGCGTCAGTATGACTACATTGCCAACACTCTCCAAAGTGGCAAAGCTTTTCGTAAAGGTAAGTTTTGCAAAATCCCCTCCTATTATTACATTACTAATATATAGATCCTGTCATTAGGGTTCTTGGCGTAGGAAAAATTATTGTTTTTAGGCGCGCAACCCCCATAGTGGTATCAGAGCTAGATCTATGCGTAGTATTGCTAGTATGGGTAGAACACACGAATTGTAGTGTGTGGGCGTTGATCATATAATTGTTACCCTCTCACGTGTACTTGCGTATACCGCAATACTGCTTGATTGAAGCAGACCCAATCGACATTACACGTTTATTCGCGAGACTGGTCCACACGCTTGACATACGGCTTGCACCATATAAGTGGCTTTGTGGGTGTTAGTTTCTCTTGTAGTAGTTGGTAAACCATTTACAACGGAGGGCCGCGAAAGGGGTGTAATAGAGACAATTATTTAATCAACATTGTGGTTGAAGTTCGTAGGTAAGAATGGTTCTTGCGCGGAAGCCCTAATAGCCACATAAAACATGCAAAGATAAAGTAGAAGCGTCTAACTTTATTTTGCAGGGGCGTTGTGATGTGATATGGTCATAGTCAAGGTAAAGTAGTTTATTTTCTGTTGCTAAGTAGTAGTAACAGTCATCATAATGGTGGACTACAAGCCGGAGGCGCTGGTACTATGGTGCCCACGGCGCCGGAACCCTGGCGCCGGACCCGGAGGCGCAGGACGGAGATCATAGCACAATGGACCATATCACATTGCATTTACATGATGTTTATTGTTTATGCATCTTGTTGTGTGCTAGTATTAGATACTTGATGGTAGCATTAATAAGATAATCCCTAAAACATAATACCAACAAAAGTGTTGTCCCTTAGTGTGCACCACCAAGAAAGTTCTCCATTATGAGGCACGTCGTGATGATAGGGTGTCAGACATATCTGCGTTCGCATACGGTGGGTGTAAGACATTGATGGCTCTGAAATATATCCATCCATGTCCACATTTAAACTAGATATTATTCATAATTTTGATGAAATATCTCTCTAAATCCTGCCACTAATGCCTAATATTCAGAGGGGTGTGCAATCCTTTCTTTTATATTTTTCCTGCGTAGATAATATCGTTTAAAGGAGGGGATCACTATATTAAAGTCAAAGATACAAGATTTCCAACAACCAGAAGAAAACAGAGGAGCCGTAAAGCAGAGGCAGCCACTTTAACGACCAACTATATGACCAGAGCAAAATTTCGGCCGTATAGCTCCGGTTGTATAGTTGGTGCCGCTATCGTTAGGTAAAATAGAACAACTTTCGTGAAGGGACCCCTATATAAAGAAGCCTCGGGCGACGAGAAAACAAGCCAGACCTCGCCAAAATGTCTTTGCCATAGATCACCAGCCACCTCTAGATCTCAAAACCCTTCTCCATCTCCATATACATATTCCACCACTTGTAATAGTAGATCTCTTCTCTGATTGGCGATATTGTAAGACTATTGCCATCAATCTTATGATTTTCATTACAATGTCCGTGATTGTTGATCTCATCTCTATGTGTGAGTAATTCTCCTTGGGCTAAGGGCTTCGGCCTAGCAATGTAGCGTTTGTGCATGTTATTTATCATAGATGGGATCGTGTATTAGTTTGTATGACATGATTATTATTGTATCCTCTCTTGCCTCAATCTAGGACTTCTCAGGTACCCAAGACCTCGAGGGTTGAGCCAGGTATAGGGAGTATGAGTAATGACTGATCTACAGGTTGGGAACCCCAGTGACAGAAGGGGTAGTACGACTGTATGTGAGGGATTTTCTTGGGATTAATGGTGACATCACTATGCATATCATTAGTTCTCTTTCTTCTATGGATGAGACTAGTATGTTATTGCTATAAGCATTGCAGAGGCAATAGCAATTATGGATGCACTGCCCAGATATAATTTATCTTTCTCTAACAAGTACATGAATACTTTATTTCTATCTTTTATTCCCATCAGATATTTTGCACAGCTACAGGTGAAACCAAACGCCCTATGCCCTCTCTCTCCATCATCGACAACAACAAAAAGACGCAAGCTATTGATCCGATAAAAACACAAAAGGAATTCTAAAACTCCAGAAGGTCCGTTAAAGTAACTTCACTATGCATTCGCTTCCCGAGGATTCGATAACCTAGGTCTACTAGGGAAAAATAAGCTATACTACATCCGTAATCCGGATCGAAGGTATCAATCCTTTTTCTGGCGCCGTTTCTAGGGAAGCAATAGCTACTCTGGTGAGGTTATTAGGAACATTGCTAGTTTTAATTCTTGTTTTTAATTTTGTTATTTTGCTTTCAGTCTTTATTAGATAAAAAAAAATTAGTTAGCCTTTAAATTCTTGCTTTTACTATTATAATTCTTTGTTTAAGAAAATCCAAAAACATAGGAAATATGGCTGAAAAGAAGCTTGGGGAGTTTTCTACTCCCAACGATGATTATTTGCGTACTCCTATTACTCAGCCAGCGATTGCTGCTGATGACTATGAAATTAAGCCCCATTATTTAAGTTTGGTTCAACAGAATCAATTTGGAGGCTCTATTGTTGAAGACGCAGGTACGCACTTGAATACTTTCACTGAAATATGTGATATGGTGCGTATTAAAGACCTTGACCCCGATGCGGTCAAATTGCATTTATTTCCTTTCTCTCTAAGAGGGAGAGCAAAAGAATGGTTGCTATCTTTTCCTAGAAATACTATTACATCATGGGTGGGATGTACTTCTTTATTTATGACTAAATTTTTCCCACCTGCAAAGACTATGCAACTGATGACCCACAAGTATAGGGGGTGTATCGCAGTATTTTCGATAAGTAAGAGTGTCGAACCCAACGAGGAGCAGAAGGTGCTGGCTAGTGGTATGTGATGTCTACGCACTTCTATTCTTGTAGACAGTTGTTGGGCCTCCAAGTGCAGAGGTTTGTAGAACAGCAGCAAGTTTTCCCTTAAGTGGATCACCCAAGATTTATCTAACTCAGGGAGGAAGTGGTCAAAGGTATCCCCTCTCAAGCAACCCTACAATCAAGATTCAAGAAGTCTCTTATGTCCCCAACACACCTAATACACTTGTCAGGTGTATAGGTGCACTAGTTCGGCGAAGAGATAGTGAAATACAAGTGGTATAGATAATTATAAGTGTTAATGGTGATAGAAAATAGCTTGATGACGTGGAAGAGACTAAAGGCAAACTGAAATAAAGATGGAAGCAAGCAAACATGTAACAGATCTAATTGTTAACAGTGTATCAATGCTTAGAAACAAGGCCTAGGGATCATACTTTCACTAGTGAACACTCTCATAAAAATATCTTCTCTTTATGATACTATTCTAAACTACTCTCCGATTGGACACTCTAATCGTTGGTAGGGCTATAACAGCACACCTCAAAGTCCATCTTTCCCATCTAGATAACCGCACACTGCCATCTTGAGTACTAGATGAGTCCAACAAACACCACAATTTCATAAAGACATCCAACTCCAAATATAACTCATAACAAGTATTTGTAATCTCTAGCCTAAGTACCACCATGGTGTGCACACTGTCAACTTCACACACATGGGGAGAGCAGAGATCTATTAAAGCACTTGAGTAGCAAGGTTGATCTATAGATTACAAGCTCATGATCTCAATAAGATCATGCATAGAGAGAGAGAGATGAACACATAGCTACCGGTAGAACCCTTAGCCTCGAGCGAGAACTACTCCCTCCTCATCATGGGAATCAGCAATGGCGATGGAGATGGCGGTGGAGATCGATGGAGATGGCTTCGGGGGCACTTCCCCGTCCCGGCAGGGTGCCGGAACAGAGACTTTCTGTCCCCCGAATCTCCCCTTCGGTGGCGGCGGCGATGCGGAACTTTTCGTGGCTGGAGGCTTGATGATCTAGGGTTTTGGTATCGGGAGGCTTCTTATAGGCGAAGAGGCAAGGTCGTGGGCGGCCAGGGGGCCCACACCACCTGGTGGTGTGGCCAGGGCTAGCCCGCGCCACCACATGGTGTGGCCACCCTGTGGCCCCTCTCTGTCTCGTCTTCTGGCCCCGTGAGTCTTCCGGTAAAATAGGAACTTTGGCTTTTGTCCTGTCCAATTTCGAGAATATTCATTTTTTGACTTTCCTGGAAGCAAAAACAGCAGAAAACAGGCAAATGGCATTGTGGCTCTTGTTAATACGTTAGTCCAAGAAATCATATGAAAAGTACTCCAAAGTGTGGACAAAACATAAGTAAGTAGATAAAACCAAGAATGGAACATCAAAAATTATAGATACATTTGCAATGTATCAACATCGCCAAGCGTAACTCCTGCTCGTCCTCGAGTAGGTAAGTGATAAAAATAAAGAATAAATTTTGAGGTGACATGCACCATCATAAACTTGATCAAAGTATTTGTAAAACATTGATAGCTGGGATCATAGTACTTCAACATAGCATGAAAGATAAAGTTCTAACAATAAGACAAAGCAACTATGTTGCAACATGAAAAGGCACAAACAAAAGATTCATGAATAAAAAAATGCTTTGCAAGACGTTTGTTTGTTTCATATAAAGAAAACATAGCATAGTGGCATTCAGCTTGTCCCTCATAGAGTAGCAAACATAAATGCATAGGACACCTTCAAAGTTCATAAGAGTGACTAGATACAAATAGTTTAAAACAAGCAATATCAAAGCTATGCATTAATCAACAAGTCTTGGGACAATGCACATAGAACTAAGAATGGCTACTATGCTCTCAAAGTGGGTTCATAAAGATAGAAGGTGGAGACTCAATATATAAGTGGAAGAAAGGCCTTCATAGAAGGAAGCAGGGATTCAAGTTTCATAAAGAGCTTCCAAAAATTATAGTACTTATAGCTTTCAGCTCTCATTGCCCATATCATAAGCATCTTGAAGTGATTAAGGTTAAAGTGAAAAAACTATGGTGTACATGCTTGACGAAGTATAAGTTAGAAATCTCATGTCCCTTGAATATGAGGGCGGCTCCTCATGCTACTCAAGTTTAGTCACCGGTAAGTTCTTGTCATCATAAGTACATGTGTATCATAGAGAACCGCCAACAGGGTACCCCTTGCCCGATGATACGGAAGAATCCCCATATCAAAATGACAAGGCAAGCAGACAACAAGCATCTCAGCAATCTTCTTATTTACCATGGGAATATGGTGCTTTTTTTCTCTCTTTCCTCTTTTCATAATATCTCTTTTTCTTTTTCTCTTTTTTCTCAATATAGGACTCTTTTTTTATAAGAAGAATGCTTCATAGACAGCTCATTATGGTTACGTTGCAGGTTTCCACCATGTCAGCATGGATTAGACCAGCGGCCCAGGCGTTTCTCTAACACATATACATACCTCCATGGACTTACAAGCTCCCCTTTCATTTCACACCGACGACATCCATATACAAAAGAACATGATATCAACTAGGTACAAGTACCAAGTGCAATGTTGAAAGCGTTCCCCATGAAAGCATGGTTCTGCTAATTCCCAACAAATAAGTGCAAGCATATACAACATAGATGACACAATGGTTCAAGTTTATTAAGGGCAAGAAAAGGAAAGTGTGCCATCAAGTTCGTGAGAGCTTTAATCACTAGTTTTCTCATAACAAGTTTAATTTGGAACGTAAACAAAAGCATGAATATACTTGGAATAGCATAAGCTAGTAGGTAGGTATGGTGGACTCTTTGGAATAACTTGGTTTAGGGAGTTGGATGCATGAGTGGAACTCATACTTGGTGGTGGAGGCTAGCAAAAGACTGGGAGCGACAAACTAAGAGAGCAATAATGGCCATAATCATGCAGAGCGACAAAACATCATTGATCAAAGCATAAAGTGATACTACAAGTTGAAAACTAAAGGATCATAAAGGCTATGGTGACTTGAGATAGTCATAACATGGTGTGAGCATGCGCCAAGTCAACCCAGATAAAGCATCAAAGGAGAATACCACTATAATATGCTTTAATATGCTAAAACAACGCATGATTCATCCAAGGCACATTAAGCAATCTCAATTGTTTATAACAAGTCATGCTATAGCAAAGAATACTAAGCATAAAGCCAAAACAATATCAAGCATGGCATGACAGAGCATAGGCCACAGTCAAAAACAAGCTCTCTTTACCACTTAAGCATGAACTTTCCTACTCTTTTCCAATCCAAACCAAACTATTTGAAAACCAATGTATGAAAGAGGGGGTCCAACCAATTTGTTCAGAAAACTAAGCAAACAAAGCAAATGAAAAACCAAAACAAAAATGAAAAAGAAGATGCTCCAAGAACAACACAATTGTGCATGAAACAATAAAAATGAAGCGTTTGGAAGAAACCTAGGATTTTTATTGATGAAGAAGGGGATGCCTTGGGCATCCCCAAGATTTGACGCTTGTACTTCTTGGATATTTCTTGGGGTGACACGCGTGGCATCCCCAAGCTTGAGCTTTAGTCCATCATTCATCTTGTTACTTATTCCTTCCATACACCTGAAATTTTTCCTTCATACAAAACTTCACACAATCTTTATTAGCAACATTAGTGCACTCAAGATAAAAGGTTTTAAGGTTCAGTTCTAACAACAAAAAAACTTCCATTAAAACACAATATACTGTAGCACTTCTCTCAAAAATCTCAATTCCCAAAAAGAACTCAAAAAGGAACCAACAAGAAGCAAATGCAAATAATGGCAGAAATCTGTCAAAACAGACCAGCAGGTAAAGAAGAATTTTTTAGAAGACCTTATGTTGCTCAAATAGAAAAGTGTTGAACTAACGAAAGTTAGATAACAACCTGGGGCAGAAGCACAAAAATTCACGCCTCAAAAATACTTACAGGGATTTTACACGCATTTTTACGGTGAAGCATAGAAATCTGTTTCGGGACAACAACTTTCCCAATCATTACTTCTCTCTCACTAGAGGTTACTCTTGGCACAAAAAGCAAATAAAAAGGATAAGGAGCGGTTATTACAGAAGTAATAACTTCCAAGACTCATCTAAAACTTTTGGGTTATCTCCCAATAAGTACTTTTTCTTTAACGCCTTTAAGTTTGGCATGATAGTTTGAGAAGATGCTCACATAAGAAATATGAATTGAAGTAAAAGAGAGCAGCAAGAAGCAAATTCAAAGCACATTTAACTCTAACCCACTTTCTATGCATAGGAATCTTGTAAAGAAACAAGTCATGAAAGCACAAAGAAACAAGCATAGGAAAGCAAAACAGGCGCAACTTCAAAAATTTCATCATAAAGAGGGGAAACTTAATATTGTTGAGATACATAAGACCATGTTTCCCTCTCTCATAATAACGTTCAGTAGCATCATGAATAAAATTAACAATATAACTATCACATAAAACATTCTTATCATAAGCCGCATGCATATAATAATTATTACTCTCCACATAAGCATATTCATTCTTATTAATTAAAGTGGGAGCAAATCCAACAAAATAGCTATCATTATTATTCTCATCACCATAATCATCAAATATAGGAGGCATATTGTAATCATAATTAACTTTCTCCTCAATAGTAGGTGGACTGAAAATATCATATTCATCATTATAATCATCATATATTGGAGGTTTTGTATCATCATAAGTAATAAAATAGCTATCTTCCAAAGCTGGAGAACTAAAAAGATCATTTTCATAAACACTAGCTTCCCCAAGCTTAGACTTTTACATAACATTAGCAATAATAGTGTCCAAATAATTCATACTAACAACATTGCTATTAGCATGCAAATAAAGTTCCATAGGTTTTTTAATTTTCTCTTCAAACACTTCATGTCCTAACTCAAGATAAATACTATAAAGCTCTATAATTTTGTTGTTGTTTTCCATTAAGCCTAACTAGTGAAAACAAGAAACAAAAAGACAAAAATGCATAATCTAAAGGAAATAACTTCGAGCACTCACACCAGATGATGTGCGTACCTTTTACCTTACCTCCCCGGCAACGGCGCCATATAATAGGCGTTTGCCGTGGGAGGTTCTTCTTCTTTTATCCTCCGGTGTGAATACCTTTTACCTTATCTCCCTGGCAACGGCGCCAGAAAATAGCTTGATGTCTACGCACTTCTATTCTTGTAGACAGTTGTTGGGCCTCCAAGTGCAGAGGTTTGTAGAACAGCATCAAGTTTTCCCTTAAGTGGATCAACCAAGGTTTATCGAACTCAGGGAGGAAGTGGTCAAAGGTATCCCCTCTCAAGCAACCCTGCAATCAAGATTCAAGAAGTCTCTTGTGTCCCCAACACACCCAATACACTTGTCAGGTGTATAGGTGCACTAGTTCGGTGAAGAGAAGTGAAATACAAGTGGTATAGATAATTATAAGTGGTAATGGTGATAGAAAATAGCTTGATGGCGTGGAAGAGACTAAAGGAAAACTAAAATAAAGATGGAAGCAAGCAAACATGTAACAGATCTAATTGCAAACACTGTACCAATGCTTAGAAACAAGGCCTAGGGATCATACTTTCACTAGTGAACACTCTCATATAAATATCTTCTCTTTATGATACTACTCTGAACTACTCTCCGATTGGACACTCTAATCGTTGGTAGGGCTATAACAACACACCTCAAAGTCCAACTTTCCCATCTAGATAACCCCACACTATCACCTTGAGTACTAGATGAGTCCAACAAACACCACAATTTCATAAAGACATCCAACTCCAAATATAACTCATAAAAAGTATTTGTAATCTCTAGCCTAAGTGCCACCATGGTGTGCACACTGTCAACTTCACACACATGGGGAGAGATCTATTAAAGCACTTGAGTAGCAAGGTAGATCTATAGATTACAAGCTCATGATCTCAATAAGATCATGCATAGAGAGAGAGAGATGAACACATAGCTACCGGTAGAACCCTTACCCTCGAGAGAGAACTACTCTCTCCTCATCATGGGAATCAGCAACGACGATGGAGATGGCGGTGGAGATCGATGGAGATGGCTCCAGGGGCACTTCCCCGTCCCGGCAGGGTGCCGGAACAGAGACTTTCTGTCCCCCGAATCTCCCCTTCGGTGGCGGCGGCGATGCGGAACTTTTCGTGGCTGGAGGCTTGATGATCTAGGGTTTTGGTATCGGGAGGCTTCTTATAGGCGAAGAGGCAAGGTCGTGGGCGGCCAGGGGGCCCACACCACCTGGTGGCACGGCCAGGGCTAGCCCGTGCCACCACATGGTGTGGCCACCCTGTGGCCCCTCTCCGTCTCGTCTTCTGGTCCGTGAGTCTTCCGGTAAAATAGGAACTTTGGCTTTTGTCCTGTCCAATTCCGAGAATATTCATTTTCTGACTTTCCTGGAAGCAAAAACAGCAGAAAATAGGCAACTGGCATTGTGGCTCTTGTTAATACATTAGTCCAAGAAATCATATGAAAAGTACTCCAAAGTGTGGACAAAACATAAGTAAGTAGATAAAACCAAGAATGGAACATCAAAAATTATAGATACATTTGCAATGTATCAACATCGCCAAGCTTAACTCCTGCTCCTCCTTGAGTAGGTAAGTGATAAAAATAAATAATAATTTTTGAGGTGACATGCACCATCATAAACTTGATCAAAGTATTTGTAAAACATTGATAGCTGGGATCATAGTACTTCAACATAGCATGAAAGATAAAGTTCTAACAATAAGACAAAGCAACTATGTTGCAACATGAAAAGGCACAAACAAAAGATTCATGAATAAAAATGCTTTGCAAGACGTTTGTTTGTTTCATATAAAGAAAACATAGCATAGCGGCATTCAACTTGTCCCTCATAGAGTAGCAAACATAAATGCATAGGACACCTTCAAAGTTCATAAGAGTGACTACATACAAATAGTTTAAAACAAGCAATATCAAAGCTATGCATTAATCAACAAGTCTTGGGACAATGCACATAGAACTGAGAATGGCTACTATGCTCTCAAAGTGGGTTCATAAAGATAGAAGGTGGAGACTCAATATATAAGTGGAAGAAAGGCCTTCATAGAAGGAAGCAGGGATTCAAGTTTCATAAAGAGCTTCCAAAAATTATAGTACTTATAGCTTTCAGCTCTCATTGCCCATATCATAAGCATCTTGAAGTGATTAAGGTTAAAGTGAAAAAACTATGGTGTACATGCTTGACGAAGTATAAGTTAGAAATCTCATGTCCCTTGAATACGATGGCAGCTCCTCATGCTACTCAAGTTTAGTCACCGGTAAGTTCTTGTCATCGTAAGTACATGTGTATCATAGAGAGCCGCCAACGGGGTACCCCTTGCCCGATGATACGGAAGAATCCCCATATCAAAATGACAAGGCAAGCAGACAACGAGCATCTCAGCAATATTATTATTTACCATGGGAATATGGTGCTTTTTTCTCTCTTTCCTCTTTTCATAATATCTCTTTTTTCCTTTTCTCTTTTTTCTCAATATAGGACTCTTTTATTTATAAGAAGAATGCTTCATAGACAGCTCATTATGGTTATGCTGCAGGTTTCCACCATGTCAGCATGGATTAGACCAGCAGCCCAGGCGTTTCTCTAACAAATATACATAACTCCATGGACTTACAAGCTCACCTTTCATTTCACACCGACGACATCCATATACAAAAGAGCATGATATCAACTAGGTACAAGTACCAAGTGCAATGTTGAAAGCGTTCCCCATGAAAGCATGGTTCTGCTAATTCCCAACAAATAAGTACAAGCATATACAACATAGACGACACAATGGTTCAAGTTTATTAAGGGCAAGAAAAGTAAAGTGTGCCATCAAGTTCGTGAGAGCTTTAATCACTAGTTTTCTCATAACAAGTTTAATTTGGAAGGTAAACAAAAGCATGAATATACTTGGAATAGCATAAGCTAGTAGGTAGGTATGGTGGACTCTTTGGAATAACTTGGTTTAGGGAGTTGGATGCATGAGTGGAACTCATACTTGGTGGTGGAGGCTAGCAAAAGACTGGGAGCGACAAACTAAGACAGCAATAATGGCCATAATCATGTAGAGCGACAAAACATCATTGATCAAAGCATAAAGTGATACTACAAGTTGTTAACTAAAGGATCATAAAGGCTATGGTGACTTGAGATAGTCATAACACGGTGTGAGCATGCGCCAAGTTAACCCAAATAAAGCATCAAAGGAGAATACCACTATAATATGCTTTAATATGCTAAAACAACGCATGATTCATCCAAGGCACATTAAGAAATCTCAATTGTTTATAACAAGTCATGCTACAGCAAAGAATACTAAGCATAAAGCCAAAACAATATCAAACATGGCATGACAGAGCATAGGCCACAGTCAAAAACAAGCTCTCTTTACCACTTAAGCATGAACTTTCCTACTCTTTTCCAATCCAAACCAAACTATTTGAAAACCAATGTATGAAAGAGGGGGTCCAACCAATTTGTTCAGCAAACTAAGAAAATAAAGCAAACGAAAAACTAAAACGAAAACGAAAAAGAAGACGCTCCAAGAACAACACAATTGTGCATGAAACAATAAAAATGAAGCGTTTGGAAGAAACCTGGGATTTTTATTGATGAAGAAGGGGATGCCTTGGGCATCCCCAAGCTTTGACGCTTGTACTTCTTGGATATTTCTTGGGGTGACACGCGTGGCATCCCCAAGCTTGAGCTTTAGTCCATCCTTCATCTTATTACTTATTCCTTCCATACACCTAACAAAGTACCAATGCAATGTTAAAAGCGTTCCCCATGACAGCATGGTTCTGCTAATTCACAACTCACAAAGAGCAAGCATATACTCAACATAGATGGGCACAATGGTTCAAGTTTATTAAGTGCAAGAAAGTAAAGTGTGCCATCAAGTCCATGAGAGCTTTAATCACTAATTTTCACATAACAAGTTTAATTTGGAAGGTAGATAAAAACATGAATTTACTTGGAATAGGAATAATGATAATAGGTAGGTATGGTGGACACAAATGGCATATGTTTTGGTTTAAGGATTGGATGCACGAGAAGAATTCCCTCTCAGTACAGGTTTTTGGCTAGCAAGGCTGGGTAGCCAGTATAAGAGTTGAAGGAAACAAACAAACATACAAGTGATAAATACAAACATGCAATCTTCCTTGGAAGCACAAAAGATCTTAACAAGAGAATACTAAACTTATGAGCAAATCAAGAAAGAAAGATGATGAAATTATATTTCTTTAGAGTACTTTTATCTTTTCATTCAACTCTCAAAAATAGTGTTGCTACTGACCAAGTCAGGTTTGCCAAAACCAACTAAATTAACTCAATGATCCCAAAGTGATACCAATACTAACAACAATATCAATCATATAGCCAAGAATTGAAAACTAATATAAGATATGCAAAAGAGTAAATGATAGAACTTCTCATTAATATTCCATAAAGGCAACTCACACCAAGGGATACATATCTAACGAGAGAGGGGACACTTCCATAATGCAAACCATCCTACATGATAACTTCTCTATTCATGATATGACTCTACTAAAAAGGTAAAAAGATAGAAGATAGTGATGTGATACCACGGCACTCCCCCAAGCTTGGAACAAACCAAAGGGATGCCAAACCTAATGACGAATTACTCCTTCGGTGTTGGTGGTATCCTCTCGGTTGGCGTGAGGAAATCTTCCAGCATCTTGCGAAGCCTGTTATTCTCCTCTTGAAGCATATCCACCTTCGTCCTCAAGACTCGGTACTTGTCGCAGAACTCATTAGTGACTCATAGAGCTTCCACTACTACAGGGCAAGAACTGAGATCTAGAGTCGGAGGTATTAGCCCCTTCATGCCTGTTGTCATGTCATTTACTTCCTCCTCGCCGTTCCGATCCATGTCTTCGCGCTCAAGATTGTGATGGAGCTCGCGACGGCGTCGCAGCTCGTAATCCTTTGAAAATGAACCCCTGAACGACATCTAAACAAAATAGACCAAAACAAAAACACGACGAGAACTCGATATACGACCCTCGAGGGATCCGGGGGATTATATATTACGAAGTTTTACAGTAAAAGGAAGGTACTGGGAGAAAACGGGCCGGAGACGGAGTCCGAGGTGGCCACACCACCTGGTGGCGTGGCCAGGGGTGGGCCCGTGCCACAGGGTGGTGTGAGCCACCTTGGCTCCATTTGCGTCCCTCTTTCGCTTCGTTGCTTTCCTTGTTGGATAAAAACTGCAAAAATATAATTGGATAGATCTTTTGCGGAACTTTTCTTACTAGAACTGTTACCTATTCGAAAACGGACTCTACAGGTCTCTGAATTTGGTATTTAGTAGATTCTTCCGGAGTCACCACTTGAATAACATCAATATCTCCATCTTCATACACTTATTGATTAAGTCATGAAACCTTTCACTTTCTTATTACACCATTATCTCCACTAACCTGGAAATTTCTTTCACACAAAACCTCACACAGTTCTCAGTAGCAACATTAGTATAAGTGAAGTGATAAAACCTTTTGAGTCCAAATTCAACTGAAATCCATCAAACCATAAGCTACTGTAGCAACTCCTTCCAAAAACCCAAAAATAATTCAAAAAGGAAATCGATTAAAGAGGCAAATGCAAGAGTGGCAAAATCTGTCAAAACATACCAGCAGGTAAAGATCAATTTGGTCGAAAATCTTCTGTTGCTCAAATCAAAAAAATGCAAAACTAACGAAAGTTCAATAACAACCTGGGTTAGAAGCACAAAAAAATACAGCTCAAACCTACATACAGAGATCTCTCACGAATTTTTACGGTGAAGCACAAAAATCTGTTTCGGGACAACAACTTCCCCAAATCTTACTTCTCTCTCATTAGAGGTTGATCTTGACACAAAAACCAAACAAAAGGATAAATAGAAGTTATTACCGAAGTAATAACTTCCAAGACTCAAATAAAAACAATAACAAACCGAAAACACAAATAAATTGGATTGTCTCACAAAAAGCTTTTCCTTTATAGCCATTAATATGGGCATGATAATTTTGATGATGCTCACTTAGGAATATGAATTGAAGTGAAAGAGAGCATTATGAAGCAAAAATACACACGTTTAAGTCTAACCCACTTCCTATGCAAGGGAATTTTGTAAACAAACAGGTTGTTGAAACCAGAGGCTACTAGCATAGGAAGGCAAAAGAAATGCAACATAAATACTTTCAGCATAAAACGAGGAAACTTGATATTATTGAGATGCATAAGAACAATCTTCCCTCTCTCATAGTAACTTTCAGTATCATGCATACATTTAACAATATAACTATCATAAGGACCATCGTAACAATGATCACTTATTCTAACAGAAAACACAAGAATACTAGTTCTTATATCACTACTTTGTGAAACAATATTAGAGGTATCCTTACAAAGGATAGTGTGTCCCTCTTCCACATATTTAGTGACAAAGTCTTTCACATTTACTATTATAGGTTCATCATCCATTTGTTTATCAGGTTCAACAGCTTTATTTGTACTTTCATTACCCATACTAGTTATCATAGAATGTTCCTTTATCTTAACTGGGAAAGGCATTTTCTCAATGTAAGGTTCAGGTAAAGCATGATTAGCGGTATAAACTTCAGTATATCTTGCAGGAACACTCTTAGCAACATCTTTATATGGTTCATGATACTTATTCCACTTCTTTTTAGGCACTTCAATGTAGGAAGCAAAAGCCTTAAAATAAGTTGCAATAGCTCGAGAGTCTAGACCATAAGCATTTTTAATATTTTGAAAGTCATCAGTTCCCATAAAAGATTCAATGCATTCATAATCATAATTTATACCTGACTTCCTTCCTTTTTCATTCTCCCATGCTTCAGCATTGTCTTGAATACGGTCTAGAAGATCCCATTTAACTTCTTCTTCCATGCGAGTGAATGATCCAGCACAAGAGGCATCCAATAAATCCTTATCATGAAGAGAAAGTCTTGCGTAAAAGTTATTGATAATAATATTGTTGGGGATCTCATGAATGGGACATTTGAGCATTAGTAACTTCAATCTCCCCCAAGCTTGAGCTGTACTCTCTCCATCAAGAGGCCAAAAGTTGTATATTTTATTCTGATCTTTATGAATCTCAGTAGGAGGATAAAACTTTGAATAAAAGAGAGGCACTATTTCCTCCCATTCAAGAGCTTGACCATTCTTCAGTAGCTTATACCATTCTTCAGCTCTTCCTTTAGTGATAATGAAAATAACTTCTTCTTGACTTGATCTGTTGTAATACCTGCACACTTGAACAACCCGCATAATTCGTGTATAAAGAGTAAATGATCATCAGGATGGATAGTTCCATCTCCAACATAATAGTTATCCATAACATGATCAATAATTCTTGTAGGTATTTTAAAAGTATCATTCTTAGCAGGTGGTGGTTCATCTACTACCTTAGCAGTGGTAGTAGCATTACGAAATAAGAAACTCAGCGAATTATCCATAATGAAAATAAAGCAACTAACAGAAGTAAACAATACTCACAGTAGAAGTTTCCTTTAACAATTCCACTCTCCAATAGTGCTTCACTCCCTAGCAACGGCGCCAGAAAATAGTCTTGATGACCCACAAGTATAGGGGTGTATCGCAGTATTTTCGATAAGTAAGAGTGTCGAACCCAACGAGGAGCAGAAGGTGCTGGCTAGTGGTATGGATCAGGAATTCTCTGCAAATACTTAGCAAACAGATTTTTAGGGGTTTTTGATAATGCAAGTAAAAAAAGTACGAGTAAATAAAAGACAATAGGAATAAATGCAGCAAGTGGCCCAATCCTTTATTCAGCAAAGGACAAGTTGGTTGTATTACTTAAGATGACCACACGTTCTCGAGGACACATGGGAAGGCTGTCAAGTGCTTTCACTTCATATAGTTGATTAATCTTCTTTAGTTTGCTAAGTGTTGTGTGGGTGAACATGTGCTAATGTACCGACCTTCCTAGGACTAATACATACTTGTGATTATACCCCTTGCAAACATCCGTAAGTACAAGAAAGTAATTAAGGTAGAAACCTAACCACAGCTTTAAACTCTAAGACCCTAACGTCCCTTGTGCAATGGTTTCCTAACAGGGGTTCAGGTTTCTGTCACTCCGGCAACCCCTACGATTAGTAACCAAATACACAATGCATTCCCCTAGGCCCATATAGGTGAAGTGTCATGTAGTCGATGTTCACATGACACCACTAGAAGAAGTACACCACAACTTAAATATCAAACCATTGAATCTTTCTCAACACAATTCCACTACTAACAACATGACTTCTCCCATGTCCTCAAGAACAAAACGAACTACTCACAAGACATCATATGGATCATGATCAGAGATGGAATAATGATGTATAACAATCTGAACATAAACAATAATTCAATGGTTCCACTCAATAGCATCAACTACAAAGAGTAATCAACCCCGAGAAAGTTTCCCCTAAGAACTATGCAAGATTCAACCCAATTGTTACAGCGGTATGGAGATGGTGATGAAGGTGCTGCTGATGATGATGGTGGTGATGATGATGAACCCGATGAAGTCCAGCTTGATGATGGTGTTGATGGCGACGATCTCCCCTCTCCGGGAAGGAATTCCCCTGGCAGAAATCTGCCTGCCGGAGAGATCTTTCTCTCTCGGTGTTTTCCGCCCCATAGAGGCGGCAGAATATTTCTGTCGTCCCTCTCCAGGTATTAGGGTTCTGTGGAGATAATATACGCCAGAGGGGAGAGGTGGACCAGGGCGGCCACACCACCTGGTGGCGCGGCCCAGGGTGGCCCGCGCCAGGGGGTGGTGTGGACCCCCTGTGGCCCATCTCCACTCCTCCTTCTGGCAGTCTTCGTCTTCTGGAAAAATAGGATTTTCCATATATTTTTCCCGGATTTTCTGATCTTCGCGATTTTTGCCTCCAAACAGCACCTTTTCCATCAGAATCCTGACTGCAGCGGTCCATGCTCCAAAGTCATCAACCATGCAAAAACAGATGAAATTACATAAGTATCACCTCTTAATATGAAATATATCAATGAATAATAGTAAATTATGATATAGAATAGTAATGCAAAATGGACGTATCAGCAACTCAGATCTAATATTACTGGCTTTAGACAGGAAGAGCGTGAGCCACTAGCGCTTGCATGGGAGAGGATGAAAGAATGCTTAAGAAACTGTCCTAGTCATGAGATGGAAGATTGGTTAATCCTCAAATTATTTTATAATGCTCTTAATCCTGTGTCTAAGTCTATGCTTGATACTACAGCTAGAGGAACATTTATGGGTAAACATATTACCGAAGCAAATCAGCTGTTAGACAATATGCAAGACAACCATGCCCATGGGCATGTGGAAAGATCAAACACAAAGAAGGTGAACTCTGTTTCACCACAAGAAAACGAAGAACTCAATGATAAGTTGAATGAGCTCATACTAGCCGTAAAAGGTAAGGAAACCCAGTAAGAGCCACCCCTGAAATAAATATTGAAGAAATAGACTTCGTAGCTCGTAATGATTATAACCCTGCTTGGAAGAAGAGTTGCAATCCTAACTTTTAGAAACATTATCCTAGTCCTACAGGTAACTCTAATAATAATATGGGTACTAGTAATGATAGTCTCTAAGAAACACTTAAGTCTTTTATATACTCACAAAATGAACAAAACAATATTCTTGTTAAAATAATGGAGAACAATGATGCCATGCTTGGTAAATTATCTAACCAAGCTATTAGTTTGAGAAATGATTTGCAGGCCCCCCAAGAAAGATCGAGGATCATTGAGGCACAACTAGGTAAGATAACCGGGAGTCAAACTTTCATTCTAGCTAAATTTGCAGGTAAAGTTGAGCCAAATCCTGTTGAAGACCTCAAGATGATGAGAGTCCAAAGGGGGGAGCCTAAAGAACTTGACTATAGTAATGCTCCTTCACCAAGCTACACCATTGAAGATCTCGTAAAAAGGATCAACGTCAAGATTCTGGTGAGTGAAGGTAGTGAGGAAGCTATGTACCAACACTTCGTTAATCACGTAGAAATAAAGGTATGTGAGCTTGAGGAAGAATATAAGGAAATTGCTAAAAAATTACCTGTGAAGTTAGATGACATATTTGAGCCTACTATTAAGATTAAAATTGGAACCAATGAGATAGCTGCACTTTGTGATCTAGGTGCAAGAATCTCAACAATTCCAAAGAGTCTTTTTAACAAGCTAAATCTTGTCTCCTTTGAAATCTTTGAGTTAAAATTGCATCTAGCAGATTCTACCTACAAACAAGCTATAGGAATTAAGGAGAATACTTTAGTATACATTAAAGGCTGTCTTTCTTTTATCGATTTTGTTATTGTTGACATGCCTGAAGATGCTACTGCTCCTATTATATTAGGCCATCCTTTCTTAAGAACTATTAAGGCTTTGATTAATCTACATGAAGGGAACGTGAAGCTCCAATTGCCTTCGCGGGATCCTTTTGTTATTCATTTCCCTAGGAAGAAGAAAGCCAAGCATGGTGAAAAGGAGGCCATCACTTTGAAGGACAATTAGTTTGGAGTGGGTGTTCCACTCATCTGGCCTATGTAAGCAACATTGAGGTCAAGTTATTGACCATAAAAGAGTGCTCCATGTGAGGCAACCCATGTTAAATAAAGGTTTGAGTTAAGTTTTTAGTTTTAGTTTAAGTTTATGTTTAATAAAGAGTGCTAGGAAACTCCATTTGAGGAGAAGAAGTTCGGTAGTACTTCAAATTCTGCTTTGTTCATGCTATTGTTGGTCGACAATATTTACTGTCAATTTTCTGTCATAAACAAGGTATATCACTAAGTTACAGGAAAAGAAGTAATTTTCAAAGAAACAATTTTTTTGATGCACACGGAGAGTTTAACGACCAACTATACAACAGGAATAAAAATTCCAGCCATATAGTTCCGGTCGTATAGATATCTTTGTCATCAACAATTTTTCTTCAAAATGTGCTGAGAGTTTAACGACCAACTATACGGCAGGAATAAAAATTCCGGACGTATAGCTCCGGTCATATAGATATCAGTACCTCCGTACAAATTCTTTTCCAATGTGCTGATACGACGGGAATAAAAATTCCGGCTGTATAGCTCCGGTCGTATAGATATCAGTACCTCCATACAAATTCTTTTCCAATGTACTGAGGGTTTAACAACCAACTATACCGCGGGAATAAAAATTCTGGCTGTATAGTTCCGGTCGTATCGATATCAATGCCTTTGTATATTTTCTTTCCTAGGGACAAACAGTTTAACAACCAACTATACGGCGGGAACATTTTGTTCCGGCCATATAGTTGCTCACGTATAGCTGCACGGCCAGGAGGAAACCCTAATATTTTGACAGAAAGCCAACTATATGGCGGGAACACATTGTTCCGGCCATATAGTTGCGCTCGTATAGTTGCGTCCGACGACAAAATCGCACGAGAAGGTACCTCCAACTCCAAAACTTCAATCCTTTTTCTCTCTTCTACCTCCAAACTCTCTCAAAACCTCAAGAGATCTTCATCTCTACTCAATTTCGTTCGATTTCCTCGCACAAAAGTGATCTATATCCTCCAATTAATTTTTGCAAATTCATCTTTGATCTATTGACATTATCAATCTAGGGTGAGACCTACTATGAACCAATTGCCATGATTTTCTTGCCTAGATTATTATTTTGAGGAGATTCTTTAGTGTGCTATGATGAGGAATATTATGTACTTACTATTGTTGGATCAAAGAGTTTTATTTTTTCCTTTCTTCAATGTTCTAGATGATGAACACAAGGAGCCAAACTCGTGCCCGTGCCACCGCTAGCGCTTCTCGGGCTGTCGCTCAAGAATGCATGGGAATAAGGTTCAGGGATGAGCCCCATCGTGATCGCTTCAACAGGATCAAGAACCGCGAAGTGAAGACCACCAAATGGGCTTGCCCCATTATATTGAACCAACTCGGTATTTCCGATGACTTCAATTTACTTTGCAATAGAGCTGGCCTGCAAAACTTTGTGTACAATGATGTGCCTACTTATCGCCGCTTAACCATTGAATTCCTAAGTTTGTTGCAAAGCACCGTTAAACAATGGCAAGGAGAGGACACTCTTTCTTTTCAACTGATGAACAACAACTACACTTTAACTTTAGATGAATGGTGTGCATGTTTTATTTTCCAAAGAATGATGTTCATGTCTTATGCCCATCCTTTACTGGCTTAGAACCTACCCCTGAAAAATAGTATAATGGAATGAGTTTCACTAGTAGAGTGAACAAGGGGAAGAATATTCAACATCATGCAATTCGCTATTTGTTCTGTGTTATTGCTAACACCTTGTAGGCACGTAATGACTTCATGAGACTCAGCAAGGAGGACATCCTAGTCCTCGCAAAGGCTGCTTACATCAACTGCGGCTTGTCACTCAACTTGGACGCCATCCTTGTGCGCTACCTGGAGCACCAAGCATCCCAAAGCCAAGGACCAATCACAGGTGGGGGCGTCATCACCGTGCTTGCCACTGGCCTAGGCATCGACCAAGGTGAGTTGCAGCCCATGCTAGGTGAGACACATGTTGGTTTCTCCACTTTGAGAGCCTATGGAATCCTCATTAGGAGAGGTGATGTTTATTATCTGCATATTGCTGGAGCTGGGTGATGACCCACAAGTATAGGGGGTGTATCACAGTATTTTCGATAAGTAAGAGTGTCGAACCCAATGAGGAGCAGTAGGTGTTGACGAGTGGCTTGGATCAGGAATTATCTGTAAATACTTAGCAAACGAATTTTTAGGGGTTTTTGATAATGCAAATAAATAAAGTGCGAGTAAATAAAAGACAATAATAATAATTGCAGCGAATGGCCCAATCCTTTCTTTAGCAAAGGACAAGCCGGTTGTATTACTTAATATGATCAAACATTCTCGAGGGCACATGGGAATATTGTCAAGTGCTTTCGCTTCATATAGTTGATTAATCTTCTTTGGTTGGATAAGTGTTGTGTGGGTGAACTTGTGCTAATGTACTGACCTTCCTAGGACTAATACATACTTGTGATTATACCCCTTGCAAGCATCCGCAACTACAAGAAAGTAATTAAGATAAAAACCTAACCACATCCTTAAACTCTGAGATCCTACACTCCCTTGTGCAAAGGTTTCCTAACAGGGGTTCAGGTTTCTGTCACTCCGACAACCCCGCGATTAGTAGCCAAATACACAGTGCATTCCCCTAGGCCCATAAAGGTGAAGTATCATGTAATCGATGTTCACATGGCACCACTAGAAGAATAACACCACAACTTATTTATCAAACCATTGAATCTCTCTCAGCGCAATTCCACTTCTAACAACATGACTTCTCCCATGTCCTCAAGAACTAAACGAACTACTCACGAGACATCATATGGATCAAGATCAGAGATGGAATAATGATAAGTAACAATCTGAACATAAACAATAATTCAATGGTTTCACTCAATAGCATCAACTACAATAAGTAATCAATACCGGGAAAGTTTCCCCTAAGAACTATGCAAGATTCAACCCAATTGTTACATCAGTATGGAGTGGTGATGATGGTGTTGGTGGAGATGATGATGGAGATGATGATGATGATCCCGATGATGTCCAGCTGGATGATGGTGTTGATGGCGATGTTCTTCCCTCTCCGGGAAGGAATTTCCTCGGCAGATTTATGCCTGCCGGAGAGCTCTTTCTCCCTCTATAGTTTTTCGCCCCATAGAGGCGGCGGAATCTTTCTGTGGTCGCCCCCCCGAGGCTTGGGGTTTCGAGGGGATTATATGTGTCAAAGGGCGATGCCAGAGGTGGGCCAGGGTGGCCACACCACCTGGTGGCACGACCAGGGCTGGCCCGTGCTAGGGGGTGGTTTGGGCCTCCTGTGTCCCATCTCCACTTCCCCTTCTGGCTTCCTTCGTCTTCTGGAAAAATAGGATTTTCCATATATTTTTCGACATTTTCTGATCTTCGCGAATTTTGCCTCCAAACAGTGCCTTTTCCATCAGAATCCTAGCTCCGGTGGTTCATCCTCCCAAAATCATCAATCATAAAAATAGATGAAATAACATAAGTACCATCTCTTAATATGGAATATATCAATGAATAACAATGAATTATGATATAGAATGGTGATGCAAAATGGATGTATCAACTCCCCCCAAGCTTAGACTTTGCTTGTCCCCAAGCGAAAAATGACCTCAATAAACGTGTCCATAGGTTTATGGAGTGAAGTTTCGATAAAGAGAATACGGATAAGAAGCATCACATTCATCAATACACAAATCATAATAGAAAACAACTCACTATTATATAACTTAACTTGCAATGAGTAAGGGAAACACAATAAAGATACACAAAGTAAATCATAATTGGTAATGACAAACCTTGTTCTTGGTCAAAGAATAGTTAACAATTTGCAAGAGTCAAGCATAATGGGATTTTCAATGATAGCTTTCAAAGTAATATTCACTAAGATAAGAGCAGTGTGCAAAACAAGGAAAACAAGAAACATGATTGAATAAATCATCATATGGATGATTGAATCACAACAACTCAAATACTTGCTTAAGATAGAAATGAATAGGTTTACTGACTCAACTAAAATGTAAAATATAGGCCCTTCACAGAGGGAAGCATGGATTTCAAGTTTCATAAAGAGCTTCCAAAAATTATGGTACTTATTAGCTTTCAGCTCTCATTTCCCCTATCATAAGCATCTTGAGGTGATTAAGGTTAAAGTGACACAAATATGAGGATATGCTTGACAAGTTATAAGTTGAAAATCTCATGCCCCGTTCTTATGAGTACAGAACCTTATGCTACTCAACTTTAGTCACGAGTAAGTTCTTGTCATTGTAAATACATGTGTATCATGGAGAACCGCCAACGAGGTACCCCTTGCCCCATGATACAGGAGCTATCCCATATCAAAATGACAAGGCAACAGACAATGAACTTCTTAGTGATCTTTTTATTTGCTATTTGCATAGATTTTTATTGAGGATGCTTCACAGATTGCTCACTATGGTTATGCTGCAAGTTTCCACCATGATTAGGCATGGCTTAGGCTAGCCGCCCAGGTGTTTCTCTAACACATATACAAACTCCATGAGCTTACAAGCTCCCCTTTTATTTCACACCGCCGGGATCCATAAGCAAAATATCATGATATCAACTAAATAAGTGCAATGTTGAAAGCGTTCCCCATGGTAACATGGTTCTGCTAATTCACAGCTTATAAAGCACAAGCATATACACAACATAGATGGACACAACGGTTCAAGTTTATTAAGTGCAAGAAAGTAAAGTGTGCCATCAAGTTTGTGAGAGCTTTAATCACTAATTTTCACATAACAAGTTTTAATTCGGAAGGTAGATAAAAACATGAATTTACTTGGAAATAGCAATAATGCTAATAGGTAGGTATGGTGGACACAAATGGCATAGGTTTTGGTTTAAGGATTGGATGCACGAGAAGCATTCCCTCTCAGTATAGGTTTTTGGCTAGCAAGGCTGGGTAGCAAGCAATAAGAGTTGAAGGAAACAAACAAACATATAAGTGATAGAAACAATGATGCAATCTTCCTTGGAAGCGCAAAAGATCTTAACTAGAGAATACTAAGCTTATGAGCCAAACAAGAAAGAAAGATGATGGAATTATATTTCTAAAAGTACTTTTCTCTTTTCCATTCAATTCTCGAATAGTGTTGCCACTGACCAGACCCAGGTTTGCCAAAACCAACTAAATTTACTTAATGATCCCAAAGTGATACCAATACTAACAACAAGATCAATCATATAACAGAAATTGCAAACTAAAATAAGATGTGCAAAAAGTAATTGATAGAACTTCTCATTAATATTCCATAACGGCAGCTCACACCAAGGGATACATAGATCACTAGCTAGAGGGGAGATACTTCCATAATGCAAACCATCCTATATGATAACTTTTCTATTCATGATATGACTCTACTAAATAGGTAAAAAGATAAAATATAGTGATGTGATACCGCGGCACTCCCCCAAGCTTGGAACAAACCAAGGGGATGCCAAAACCAAATGAAGAATTACTCCTTCGGTGGTGGTGGTGTTCTCTCGATGAGATTTTCAATCAATTCCCTCAAATCCTCAATCTGGAAGGTGAGAGTACGAATCAACTCCAAATTGTGCTCAATGCGGTTCATGATCACGTCAGGCTGTGAATCCCAGCTCTTGCGGTTCTTTCCCCACTCTTCCTCTTTGAAGTATTCTTTTCCTGCATGGTTAGAACGAGGTATATCCCAATTGGAGGGTAGTTTTTCCTTGCGCATATTTTGGAATTGCTGCTCATGAATAAGGGTATGGAAGGGATTCTTGGTGCGTGGAGGAGGTGACCATGAAGCCAAGCAATGATGCGGAACCTTCCCTCTGGTGGACATCCGTGCAGTCCTTTTGAACTTGGCAGGATTTGCTACCTCTCCAATGCTTGCAATGGTGGTGCTGGTGTGCGGATGCTGGTCTTCCTTTGCCTCCTTTTCAACTTCACTCTCGATCTCCTCCTCCTGCTCAAAGTCTTGGAGATCATCTTCCGCGGGCTCCTTGCCTTTATCGTTGGCTGAGACCATCGTGCTTCTAAACTTGAGAGCAGTTCCTGACAGAAACAGATCGAAACGAAAACATGATGAGAACACGATATACGAACCTGGGGAGATCCGGGGGATTATATATTACAAAGTTTAACAACAAAAGGAAAGTACTAGGAGAAAACAGGTCGGAGATGGGCTCTAGGGTGGCCACACCCCCTGATGTTGCAGCCAGGTGGGCCCGCACCATGGGGTGGTGTGAGCCACCCGGGCTCCGTTTTCGACTCATTATTTTCCATGTTAGATAAAAATTGCAAATATATAACTTGGAAAGATTTTTGCGGACCTTTTCTTACCAGAACTGTTACCTATTCAAACACAGACTCTGCAGGTCTCTAAACTTAGCTTTTAATAAATTCTTCCAGAGTCACCGCTTGAATTATATCAATATCTTCATTGTGAGAATCTTCAAAAATTTAGTGCTTAAGTCTTTGACCATTATTCATCTCATTACATCATTTTCTTCTACCCCTTGAAAGCTTCTTTCATACAAAACTTTACGCATTCTTCATTAGCAACATTAGTGCATGCAAGATAATAAACCTTTAGGTTCAATTTTAACTGAAATCCATCAGAACATAAGTTACTGAAACAACTCCTTTCGAAAGCCCAAAAATAATTCAAAAAGGAAATCAATTTAAGAGGCAAATGCAAAAATGGCAGAAATCTGTCAAAACAGACCAGCAAGTAAAGATTAATTTTTTAGAAAACTTTCTGTTGCTGAAAAAGTGTAAAACTAACAAAAGTTAAATAATAACGTGGGGAATGCATAAAACAAATTACAGATCCGTACAACATTCTGGGATCTCTCATGATTTTTTATGGTGAAGCACAAAAATCTGTTTTAGGATAGCAACTTCCCCAAATCTTACTTTTCTCTCGTTAGGATCTTGACATAAAAACCGAACAAAAATGATAAGGAGAGGTTATTACAGAAGCAATAACTTCCATGACTCGAATAAAAATAAATAAACTGAAAGTAGAAATATATTGGGTTGTCTCCCAAGAAGTTCTTTCTTTATAGCCATTAAGATGGGCATGATAAATTTCAATGATGCTCACATAAGGGTATGAATTGAAGTAAAAGAGAGCATCAAGGAGCAAATATACACATATTTAAGTCTAACCCACTTCCTATGCAAGGGAATTTTGTAGGAAAATAAATTATTGAAACCAAAGGCTACTAGTATAGGAAGGCAAAACAAGTGCAACATAAAGACTTTCAGCATAAAGCGAGGAAACTTAATATTATTGAGATGCATAAGAACAATTTTCCATCTCACATAATAACTTTCAGTATCATGCATAAATTTAACGATATAACTATCACATGAACCATTGTAGCATTGATCACTTATTTTGACAGAAAACACAGGGACACTAGCTTTCCTATGTCCATTAGGATTTGAAACAATATTAGAAGTATCCTTATAAAGGATAATGTGCCCATATTCTACATTTTTAGTGACAAAGTCTTTCATATTTGCTATTGTAGGTTCGACATCTATTTATTCATTAGGTTCTACAGCTTTCTTTGTACTTTCGTTAACCATACTAGCTGTCATAGAAAGTTCCTTTACCTTAACCAGGAAAGGTATTCTCTCGATGTAAGGTTCATGTAAAATATGATCCATAGTATAAACTTCGGTATTTCTAGCAGGAACACAATTAACAATATCTTTATATGGTGCATGATACTTGTTCCATTTCTTTTTAGGAATTTCAATATAAGAGTAACCTGGACCGGAGGATGTCCACCTAACTGAGTCCCGGCCGACGTATGTCGTATGCCGGCAGGATTTATGTAACTTGTATGCAGGTACCCGTGTGGCCGGATTAACTAGGCACGATCCGGGTTATATCAGGCTTGCAAGAGAAGGAAGGTATCTCACTGGTCAAAAGGTGGTCACTGTACGCTAGAGCATGAGCGAAGCGGACAGAGAGAAGGACCACCGAGGCGTGGCTGACAAGGGTGACGCGCCTGTGTCGGATGATGCTGGCGCCATAGAGGCTTACATAGCCTCTGCATGGCTTACGATGGAGAAAAGAGATCCGGTCGGTTTGCTATTTTGGGAAGAGGCATATTCCCAGGAATATGCCTCCACGTATGCCCTAATTGGAGACCTAGCCTCCCCTTTATAAGGAGCACTAGGGCCTCTGTAGAAAGGGTTGGCATTTGAGTAGTTGGTTCCTTGGAGATAGGTAGTGGTGAGAGTAAGAGAGCTCCTTCTTCCTCCTCTCCCCAATACAGCTCAAGGAGCATTGTAAACCTTGTGAACCAAGAGAATACAAAGCATCTGTGTGTGGAATCACCACACTATCCCTCCCTGGATTCCTCTAGTGCATATTGGCCCCACTTTTAGCCTATCCATGGCATCTGCCGTGACACCACCACGACAGTTGGCGCCCACCTTGGGGCTAGCGGCACTAGCAGGAGTGAAGATCCGGACCGGAAACCTCAACGGCAACGGCGAACGCATCGTCTCTAGGCTCGTTCATCGCTTTGGAGCATTGGACTACGTTAGCGACAATGATGGTTGCTTCGGCAAACGACCTCTTCCACACAACGGCCTCTTCGTCAAGCTTGGCGCTCACAAGATCTATGTCGCTATCGATGTGTCGTGCGTTCACCCGCGGCACGTCGTCGAGGGAGGCGAGCCACCCCTTAGCGCGGCTCACAGGGCGCGTATCACTCGCTCCCCTAACCGCGATGATGTGATGATGACGGCGCTTGGCGCTGGCGTGAGCAAGGATCCGACACCAGATCTAGAGGTAACACCCAAGGCACCAAGGAAAAGTAGAGGTCCTCCACTAGAGAGGCCAGAAAATGTGCTGCAACAAGCAATAGATAGCTTGGCAAGTCCCATAGCACATGTGGTAGATCCGGCTTAGCCACAGGCCGAGTTAGAGGAAACTAGGCAGAAAATATTAGAGTGTGCGAAAAAGATAGCCGCGGCTCAGTAGTCGTTGAACATGACACTACGCGAGTACGCAAGAGCAAATAAGGTAGATGCTGTGAAAGTAAAGGGGAGAAACCTCATTAGTGAAATGAACAAAGAGGGTGATACTAGAGTCGAGGAATCAGAGAACATTCTGTCCATGGGGCTGCCAAAATACAGTACCCCGGCAAAGAACCTCAGAGTAGTGGATGCAGCTACGTCCGAGTTAGAGGGTTTGACGGGTGAAGCCTGGCAAAGACAGCAGGATAGGGTCAATGAGTTAGTTCGGATTGCAAACAGACAAAATGAAGAGCTGCTTAGGGCTAATCCAGCAAGGGCTGGGGCTTCCAAAGTCGTCTATTCAGCGATAGGTAACCCGGAGAAATCTGCTGGAGCTGCATCGTCCCCTCATGGTGGCCCAAGAAGAGAGGAAGTGGTAACCTCGGCAAGGAGAAACAAACAGATAGTCCCCTATGACCCGGCAAGGGCAGGGAAAGGAAACGCAGTGCAGGGAAATGAGGATCGACAAAGTGTCAGTCGAGGTGAAGCTGTCCGAGGTAACCGTGACCAAGGCAATGCCGATCAGGGAAATGTTGTGAACGGCAATGCCGGACAGCGCAACTCGGCGGGTGCAGGGCAACCGCAGCAGCGGAATATACCACAGCAAGAGCGAAGTGCCGACCAAGGTATGCAACAGAGAGCCGCTCCACAAGAGCAAGATAGATACAATGATGGTGATTCGGAAATGGTGAGCACAGGATACCCTAGGCCGGACTATCACGTGATAGGGTCAAGGTTGGGAAGCAGGAACTTGATGCCTGATGACGCCAGGTCAAAACTGGATCGGCTCTATAGGTCGGAGCAGATTGAGGGGCAAGGTCCTCCCGGTCCAGCGTGCTTGGGCCCCGGATCATGAAAGAACCTCCAGTACCTAACTTCCAGTTACCCAGAGGCACGAAAACATATGACGATAGCACAAAGCCAGAGGATTGGTTGATCAACTACGCGACGGCAGTGAAAATCGCTACAGGCAACTTGAGATGGGCTGTGAGATATGTACCTCAGATGCTGGAAGGGCCAGCGAGGGTATGGCTAAACAATTTACCACCTGGTAGTATCAACTGTTTGATCGATTTTGAGGAAATGTTCGTCAGTAATTTCTCAAGCACGTACCAGAGGCCCAATAGGCCATAGACCCTAGCAATGTGCAAGCAAAGACCAAATGAGACAGACCGGGAGTTCTTAACCCGTTGGTGCACTGTGTGAAACTCGTGCGAGGGCGTGATTGAGTCACAGGCCATAGCTTGGTTTGCGCAAGGGTGTAGATATGCAAGCATTCTGTGGCAAAGATTACAAAGGGATATGCCAACTACACTGGCAGAGACGATCCAGATTGCTGATTCATATGCCTTGGGTGATCCGACTCAACCTAGGCTTGTGTCAAACGAGTCAAATGAGGAGTACTACCAGCGAGATGGAGCCGGATCATCCCGGCGGAATGATTACCGGGGTAAGAGAAGAGATGATAGACCAGATTACAGGTACAGTTCGCAACAAGTTGCTGTTGTAAATCAAGATCAACCCGGAGCAGGGAGTAATCAGCGTCAGAAGACTGGAGGGCAACAGTGAACCCCGAGAAATGATGGCAAGAAAACTTGGACGCCCGAGCAAAAGAGACAGTGGCAAGAAAAGAAGGACCGACCGAGGTATACGTATGAGGCAATGCTGGACCAGCAGTGAAAATTTCACACGCCAAATCCGAGTAACCCGACGGGTCACACGACTCGACAATGTGAGTGGATGAGGAAGATAGAACAAAGTGGTTCAGGGAATGCTCAGGCTCCTCGGAACGATCAACCTCGGCAGGAGTTATCCCGGCAGCAACTACTCTCCGGAGCGAACACGCAACAGCTAATGTTGCCACCACCTCCGCCGAGGTATGAAAACCATGAGAGAAGGGATGCAGTGCATCAGGTGGAAAATCAGCATCAGCCAGATCAAAGATATCCCGGCAATGAGGGGAGAAATGAATACAGAGAGCATCACTAGAGTTACTGTGTCTTTACCACAGAGGAGACAGATAGAAAAAGCTTGCAACGCCGACATATGGAGGTGAATGCGGTACTGACGGCAGTGACGAGGTATATGCCTTGGTCGGATTAGGAAATTACGTGGAGTATAAAGGACCATCCCAAGCTTATGCATAGTCCTGGTTCGTATGCACTGGTGCTGGACCCAACGTTCATCGGGCCAAATATCAATGTAAGATTCTCTAAGGTGCTGATTGATAATGGCAGCAACATCAATATTATGTACGTGGATACAATGCGCAAGTTGGGTATCTCGGAGAACATGCTCCAGGCCATGAGAATAACTTTCCATGGTATCGTGCGAGGTATTTCCTGTGAACCCATCGGCAAGGTCCGGGTAGACGTACTATTTGGCACAAGAGATAACTACCGAACTGAAAATTTGGAGTTTGAGGTGGTAAACCTAGAAAGCGCATATCACGCGTTACTCAGCAGGCCTGCCCTCAACAAATTCATGGAAAGTTGTCACATCAGTTACCTGAAGATGAAATTGCCCGGGCCAAATGGAGCAATTACCATAGCAGGAGATTTCCGACGTTCCATTGAGTGCGCGTCAGCCGGGTCTAACCTGGCCGAGTCACTCGTGATTGCACAAGAGAAGAGAAAGATCCAGGAGGTGGCGGCATTGGCTCAGTCCGCACAGCAATATATGCCGGCGCT
Source organism: Avena eriantha (assembly GCA_910589775.1). Classification (NCBI taxonomy): domain Eukaryota; kingdom Viridiplantae; phylum Streptophyta; class Magnoliopsida; order Poales; family Poaceae; genus Avena; species Avena eriantha. Next base: position 112,778,930 of record OU342743.1, on the reverse strand, counting down.
GAGTAACCTGCATGGAAGTGTCTCATTTCAAGCAACGAAAGATACAAAGAAAGTGCCAATTGATGATCTATTCCCAGAGCGCACCGTAACGATTGGTGCCGGGTTAAATGACAAATAGTAAAGCGAGCTCGTCAACTTCCTCCGTGAGAATCAGGAAACCTTTGCTTGGTCCACACAGGACTTGCAAGGTGTTCCGAGGGAGTTGGCCGAGCACTCTTTGAATATGAGACCCGGAGCAAAGCCGGTGAAGCAACCCCTCCGCCGCTTCGCCGAAGATAGGAGAAAAGTCATTGGAGATGAGATAGCTCGGCTCCTAGCAGCTGGGTTTATCATGGAAGTGCTTTACCCGGATTAGCTATCTAATCTGGTGCTGGTGGAAAAGAAGAAAGATGATCCGAATGTAGAAGTGGTTTGGCGTATGTGCATCGATTACACGAACCTGAATAAGGCGTGCCCAAAACATCCATTCCCACTGCCAAGGATAGATCAAGTCATAGATTCTACTGCTGGGTGTGAACTGTTGTCATTCATAGATGCATATTCTGGTTTCCACCAGATACCTCTGAACCCAAATGATCAAATAAAGACTGCGTTTATCACCCCGTATGGGGCTTATTGCTATCGCACCATGCCTTTTGGTTTACGTAATGCAGGGGCAATGTACCAAAGATGTATGCAAAAATGTTTACATGACCAAATCGGCCGAAATGTGCAAGTATATGTGGATGATGTGGTTATAAAAACCAAGGAAAGCAAAACGCTCCTTGATGATATCAGGCAAACGTTCGCGAACCTAAGAAGGTTCCGAATGAAGCTTAACCTAGAGAAATGTACCTTCAGTGTCCTGGCTGGAAAATTACTCGGATTTCTTGTCTCCAGCCGAGGTATCGAAGCTAACCCAACTAAAATCCGAGCCATAGAGCGAATGGTACTTCCGAAGTGTCTTAATGATGTCCAGAAGTTCACCGGTTGCCTGGCATCTTTAAGTCGGTTTGTATGTCGGATGGGAGAAAAGGCATTGCCTCTCTATCAACTAATGAAAAAAGCGGACAAGTTCGTATGGACGTCACAGGCCAACGAAGCCTTCATCCAATTAAACAAAATCTTAGCCACTGCACCAGTACTAGCCTCTCCACTATCAAAAGAGCCAATGTTGCTCTACATAGCCGCTACTAACGGAGTTGTAAGTGCAGTGGTGGTGGTAGAGCGCGACGAAGAGGGTAAGTCAGTGCAAAGTCCAGTCTATTATCTGAGTGAGGTACTATTAGCATCAAAGCAAAACTATCCTCACTATCAGAAGATGGCGTATGGTGTGTATATGGCAGCAAAGAAACTAAAACATTACTTTGAAGAACACCCAGTAAAAGTGATATGTGAAGCCCCCATATCTGAGATAATGAGCAACAAGGATGCGAGCGGCCGCATCGCAAAATGGGCAATTGAGCTAGCCCCTTATGCTCCGCAGTACGACAGGCGAGATGCGATCAAGTCTCAGGCTGTGGCCGATTTTTCGTAGATTGGGCTGAAATGCAATATGAGCCACCATTACCAGATCCGAACTACTGGAGAATGCATTTTGATGGATCAAAAACAAAAACCGGGTTAGGCGCCGGAGTTGTACTTACCTCACCAAAGAACGACCAGTTGAAGTATGTGCTGTAGATCCATTTCGCAGCATCAAACAATGTCATCGAGTATGAAGCACTTGTGCATGGGCTCAACGTGGCAAAATAAATTGGAATACGTCGGATCCAATGCTTTGGCGACTCGGATTTGGTAGTTCAGCAAGTCTCGGGGCAATAGGACGCTTTGGATGCAAACATGGCATTATATAGATTTCATGTGCAAAAAATATCAGGGTACTTTGAGGGATGCGAGTTTCACCATGTGCCCCGGCTGGAAAATGAGGCTGCCGACGTATTGTCGAAGCTCGAATCGACCCGACAAGCAATTCCACCGGGTGTAGCTCTAGAACACCTCAGAAAACCATCTATCACGCCGTCCCCAGGAACCGACTCAATCTACATCTCGGCAGGTCCTAAGTCCGGAGCTGTACCCATGGACATTGACGTGGGAAGTGGTTCAGGAAACCCGGGGACTGCTTTGCAGAACCCGGGGACTGCGCAGCGCGATCCGGCCGAGGTTATGTCGGCGGATCCAATGGAAATTGATGAGGATGTGTTTCCAGTGCGAGCTATACCAGCCTGGGCACTGCCCATATTTCAATTCCTGAAGGATGGAACTTTGCCCAGTGAAGAGGTGCTTTCTAGGCAAATTTAGAGGCGCACAAAGGCATACACGATTATCAATGCCAAACTATACAAGAGGAGTGTCACAAACGTCCTCCAACGATGTGTTGACCCGGAAGAAGGGCTTGACTTCCTCCGAGATATACATCAAGGGGAATGCGGGCATCATGCCTCATCTAGAGCTTCAGTGGCAAAAACTTTCCGGCATGGGTTCTACTAGCCAAGTGCCTTGGAACAAGCAGAGGATCTAGTAAGAAAATGTAATGGTTGTCAAAGGTATGCCACCAAGACACACATGCCAATGTCGGAGCTCAAGACCATACCAATTACCTAGCCATTTGCCGTATGGTGTCTGGATATGGTTGGTCCATTTAAGCCCGCAAGAGGAAATATGACCCATATCTTAGTTATGGTAGACAAGTTCACCAAATGGATTGAAGTGAAGCCAATAAGAAAATGTGATGGAGCTACAGCCATCGCATTCCTCAAAGATATCATTCTGAGATATGGCTATCCTTACAGTATCATAACAGATAATGGCACCAATTTTGCTGAAGGAGCATTTGCGTGATTCTGCCAAGATAAGAAGATCCGGCTGGACGTTGCTTCAGTAGCCCACCCTGCATCGAACGGACAAGTGGAGAGATCCAACGGATTAGTATTATCTGGGATAAAACCCTGGCTCATTGAGCCGCTGCAAAGATCAGCGGGGTGCTGGATAGAAGAAGTACCAGCAGTACTGTGGAGTTTAAGAACAACTCTGAATCGATCAACAGGCTATACGCCATTCTTTCTGGTATATGGGGCAGAAGCTGTACTACCAGCCGACATAGAGCATGATTCGCCTAGGGTCACCCAATACACATAAGCCGAAGTGCAAGAAGCCCGGCAAAATGATGTTGATCTGCTGGAAGAAGCGAGAGAATTGGCATTGTCCAGATCCGCCATATATATCAGCAAAATCTCCGACGCTATCATAGCCGGAAAGTTAACCCCCGAGTCTTCCGAGAATGTGATCTGGTACTCCGGTTGGTACAACGTACTGCTGGCATGCATAAGTTATCCCCCTCAAGGGAAGGGGCATTCATTGTGAGCAAAGCATTGCACAATGACTCATATTATCTCATCGATGCAAAACCACAGGAGAAGAACAAGGCGGATAGGTCCGGTGAGGAATCTAAGCGTCCACAGAATGTAGCTCTACTTCGTCCCTTCTACACTTAACAAAGAAGTGTGTGTATCCGAGTCTCTCATACGTCGGTATGTATGCCGGCAATGAGTTTATCAATGAAATCTTGGCACCTCGAGTAGTAACTCGGGGACTGCCTTAATAATATTTGTTATCGTCTATACTTATAATTTATTTTTATGTCGGTTGGCTTAAGTTGCTTCTGCCTCAGCCGGTTTAGTAGTGTGTGAGCACCAAAAACTCAACTCTTCGATTTGCTGCTATCCAACAAGATTTGGCTTCATGGCAAGCAAGAGAATAAGTTTGGAATTGCATAGCACACGAATACGACTAAGGAGACGAACGTAATCGAGACGACGTTTGTTATTCGGACTAACTTTATGTTTACCTTGTTTTTACTATGCTGAATTATTTTGAGCTAGTCCTAAAGTTTCCAAGTATTGTTAAGTCAATTTTTGAAACTCGGACTCGTAAGTCACAAAACCGAATCAAGGTAGACACGAGCCGAGCCAGGAAATTGGAGAAACAAGAAAATGAAACTCGGGGACTACGCCCAAGTTAATCCGGCATGAGCAACTTAGTAGCAAAATATGATCTGTGTGCTTAATACATCTGCACCTAGCATACTGGGGATCTAATAAATTTCAAAGTATTTTTTTCACGCTCAAGGAGCAGCAGCAGGTGGAACTCCGGCTTCAGCCTCATCTTCATCTTCATCCTCTTCAACATCTGAGGCTTCGTCCTCTTCCTCGTCTCCCGAACCATCTTCTACGTATTCGTCATCAATAGCGCCAAGGAAACTTGGTCCTTCATTCCATTGATGGATGGGAGCAAACTGGATGAGGTTGTGGGCGCAAGCCTTGCGCTGGGTTACCCAATCCGGGTCATTTGACCACTTGGATCCGGTGCGCAGGCGCTCGAGAAGCTTCAGATCCAACTTTTCATAGCATGTGAGGACAAAATGGAGAATAGTTTCAGCTCCGGCGCGGGCAGCGGATTCCCTCCAGAGGTCAAGCTGGGTCTCGCACTCCATTAACTTGGTAATCAGAGCAGTGGACCCCTCCAGAGTATCTTCACCAGGCCAAAGGGCACGGAAGATCCGGACTGCTGTGTCTAGGAGACCCGAACCGTAGTTCTTCACAATCTCGATGCGAGAGGATATGCTGACCAACAAGTCCTCCATGTCATAGGGAATATTTTCAGCGCCAGGACCAGTTGGGGTACCCCTCTGCTGGCGGAACTTGGAAACTGCCGCAGCCGCGATAGCATCGCCCTCTGGAAATTTGCCTGAAAACAAGACAAGTGAAATAAGTAAAGGAGGTTGACCCGGAGAGATTCATGTCGGCTAAAGGAAAAGAACTTACGAGAGATATGACTGTGGATCTGGGTCAGCTCTGTGGTGCAATCAGCACACCTCTTCCGGAGTTTCTCAAATTCAACATTTGCCGACTCAAGCTTGACGTCGGCCTCCTTCAGCAGTTCTTGATCTTTGGAAAGTTGAAGATTGAGACGTTCTCGTTCCTCGGTGAAGTCTTGGCCAGCTTTCTCCATTTCAGTCTGGTGGAGCGCCTTGAGCTTTTTCATTTCAGCCTTGAGCTTGGCAATTTCATCATCCTTGGCCCGGAGAATGGCAAGTTCATCGTCCTTCTTCTTGAGCTCAGCCTGATGTTGCCCTGCTTGTTCGAGAAAATGCAGCATCATATTAGGCACGGGCACACTATTTTCAAGGGATGATGCAACGGTGTGTTAACCCGGCAGCCGAGGCATAAATATCTACCGAGCCAAGAAGAAAAGGAGAGAGAGCGCATAAGAAGATTAATCAAAACTAACTTACCTTTTATCTGCTCCAAGTTCTTCCTCATGATGGTGTTTTCGGCCTCCACTCCGGCTGCGCAATCCGAATGACTAATTAATCCGGCACGGAAAGACAAAGAAAGATGGGGAAAAAGGCAAAGAGAAAACTTACCCCTTTTGTCGAACTCAGCAAGAAGTACAAAATGTTTCGTGCGCAGCCCCTTGTGTGTGTCCAAGAGGCGCTGAAACTCAGCACTCCGACGATTGGTGGTAACCTGAGAAAAGCAAAGTTGACTTAATTGTGTGCATATTCAAACTGTACAAAATCCGGGCCAAGTGGAACTTAACCCGGCTCTAGGTATGTGCATATTCGAAGTGTACAAGATCCGGGCCAAGTGGAACTTAACCCGGCTCTAGGTGTGTGCATATTCGAAGTGTACAAAATCCGGGCCAAGTGGAACTTAACCTGGCTCTAGGTGTGTGCATATTCTAAATGTACAGAATCCGGGCCAAGTGGAACTTAACCCGGCTCTAGGTGTGTGCATATTCGAAGTGTACAAAATCTGGGCCAAGTGGAACTTAACCTGGCTCTAGGCGTGTGCATATTCTAAGTGTACAGAATCCGGGCCAAGTGGAACTTAACCCGGCTCTAGGTGTGTGCATATTCGAAGTGTAAAAAATCCGAGCCAAGTGGAACTTAACCCAGCTCTAGGTGTGTGCATATCCGAAGTTACTAAGGAGCTACGCTAGTTCTCTAAGGAGCATCCGGCCGAGTAACAAGTTACTCCCCCGGAGGCTCGAGGACTAATGGATATATCTCTAAGCACTTGTGCATGCTAAAGAAAAGACAAAGTAGCGTACCTCCATCATCCGGCTGGCAAGGTTGATAGCCTTGGCTACTGTGTTCATTTGAGCGCTAAACTCCGTGGGCCCAAATTTCTCCGGAAGATCGTCATTGGGATTGACGAACTCTGCTTTGTTCCAGTTATTAGCATATTCAATTAGGCCCGGGGGATATCGCTCTCCACTAAGCATGTGGGGCACAATCAAACCCTTGGCGTGGGCTTCCCTCCTTTCAACTTGGGCAGCAGCAGGGCTGGTGTGCAATGTAAGCTGCGTGCTGGCTGACCCGGGGGAGGCATGTTTCGTCGGTGGAGTTTTCTTCGAAAGCATGGACGCAAGCGTGTGCTGTCCAGCCTCGACGGATGCTGCCCTAGTGGCGTCAGAAGTTTTCTTGGCCTTAGGCTGCTACTAAGAGGTTGAGGTTTGAGATGCGGATTTGGTCTTGGGTGCAGCCTTGGTGCTAACTGGGCCTTCTCGCCGAGTCTTGGAAGACTCGGATGAGGCGGAAGGAGTTGGTGCTGCTACTGGTACTTGTGGCATTGCTGTTGGTGCTGTCGATGGTGCTTGTGCTGGTGCTGGTCTTGGCGGGGGTGTTGTTGGTATCTCGGAGGTGGCAGGTTGCGGCTGAGCCGATGAGGAGCTGGGAGCATCCATTGCCTCGGCAGAGCCACTCCCCCTGCTCCAAGGTTGCCCTCCTCTGGACGAAGTGGGCTAGAACCTGGAACAGCCGCTGAACCCTCCTGAACGGGGCTCAAGGGGCGTGTATCATCGCCACGAGGGGGAGATGGGCTGTGCCGGAAGGAGGAGGAGATGCTTGAGCCGCTCTGAGGAACCTCCACCACAGCCTTGCCGAATCAAACGACGAACAATAAGTTATAACAAAGGAAAAGCATATGAATAGCAAAGCACGAAGCAGAGAATTGGACGAAGAAGGAGGTGACTTACTCATCAGAAGTCAATGGCTCCTTGGGCTTCCGAGCTCTCCGAGTCGTGGCCTTAGTCGGAGGCTTGGTGGTGGCTTTGTCTGTGGACTTCTTTCGCCTCTTCATTGGTTTAGAGGGTCCAGAAGAAGCAGCAGAAGCGGCCGCCCGTTTCTTTGACGTGGCTGGGACCGCCTCACCCGTGGCAAGAGGAGGATCTTCGTGGATCTTCCCAGCCGGGTTAGCTGAAGCCGGAAAGGCGTAAGAAATGGGTACAACGTCAAATGCTTCCATCACCTCAACGTCGGAATCATCTTCATCATCATGCCAATCTCTTAAGGAAGAGAAGTTACCAGTGGGTCGCTTGGTCGCATCGGGGAACGGCAGGAACATCTCCTGATCCGGCTCCTCCTCGTCCGAGACAAGTCGATCCTTCGCCCATTTGAGCGAAGGCTCGGTGCCATCTTCGAGGGTTTGTTGAAGAAACAACTAAGAAGGAAATACAAAAGGATCAGATAAACAACATACTCCGACATAGAATATAACTCGGAAAAAGATTGAATCACGAGATTTACCATAGGAGGAGGCTTGTCCCGGCAATAATGCTCCAATCCCCACTCCCAATCAGCGGAGAACTCCTTGTTAGTTGTAAAAAGGGCCTTGACCCGGCGGAATATCTCTGTGTTGTTCAGCTCAAAGGAAGAAGTCTGGTTGGGGTCAAGTCACCAGCTCATATAGCAAAGCTTATGTGTGCGCTTCTGGAGAGGGGAGATCCGGCTACGGGCGAAAGTGATCATCACGTCCTCGTTGCGTAGCCCCAAATCCTTCAACTCCTTGAACCGCTTGTTGACTTGATTCGCCAAGACGGTGGGTTTCTTGGAAACCCGGTCCCACAAATCCGGATTAGGAGGACCCAGAGCATAGGGGCGCAGCCGGATCAAGTCTTCATCCGTGCCATTTCTGACATAGAAGAAAGTTCGAGCCCAGCCCTTGCAGGAATCAAGCCCCGTGACCCGGGGAAAGACGAATTGTTTTCGGGGACAAATAAAGGCTACACCGAATTGTGTGAGATGTTTGTCCTCCGGGTCAAGCAGTTTATTCGGAATCACGTTCCTTCGTAGACCGAAGAACCAGATCCAGAGCTCTTTAGTGGGCCACAATCCAACATATCCTTCTACGGTGGAGGCAAAGGAAGAAAGGGATGTGATGGCGTTTGCCGGGAGATGGTGAGGTTGAAGTTCATAGATATTGAGGAATTCATGGAAGAAATTTGCTGACGGGGAGGCCAAAGCCGCGTTAAAAATGGGGGAGGAACACGATGAACTCACTCGAATTGGGTGAGGGAGCGAGCTCCTCGGAGGCGAGGCGGGCAATCACGCCCTCGAGAATGCGGCGGGTGCGGTAGAGCCAGTCTAGGTCGTCCTGGCACACCCAGGAACCAGCCCAGGCGCTGCGCTCTGTGTTCTCAGCCCCCTCCTCCATCTCCTCTTTCGCGATGGTGAGCTCCTCTTCAGTCATGTCTAGATCGCTGTCCTCACCGGCCCTATCGGAGGTGGGGGCAGAGCCTTGGACTGGCGCGGACCCATGGCGGCGGAGCTACGCGGGAGCGGCAGCGATGCTGGTGTGAAAAGGCACGGTGCGGCGGCGGTGTTGCTAAGCAGATGCGGCTGCGGCGGTGCTGTCGCTAGGAAGAAGAAAGGGCAGAGAGGCGAAGGGGCGCGAGAAGTGGAAAATGGCCAAGGGACGCGCCCCCCTCCCCTATTTAACCACGCCCCAGCAGGGGTAGTGGGATCGCATTGCGCGTCGAGGCCACACGGTGTGGTCGTGTATCTGCCGGGTCAGCCAATCACAGGCAAGCCACAGGAAGGGCCACAGGGCGCAGGGGATCCCATGACGCGACGTGGTGATACAGTTAATGAGGAGACAGACACGACGTGACATATGCAACAGTAACACCTGACATTAAGTGTTGTAACTGGTGCATGCCCTTAAAATGAGGCAAGATAATGATTACCCTCCATGTGGGGAAGCGTACGAGAGAAGGAAGAATAACCCGGAAAGCTAAAGGGTGACCCGGCCAGCGAGTGAAAACTCGGAATGTGCCAAGGGAAAAGCTAGCCAATGAAATCCGGGCTATGAGGTAACTCGGAAAAGGGAGCAAAAGGCTCGGTAAATTGAAACCTGCCGTGGCCTTAGCAGCTGAAGTTGCTAAGACCGCACCAGCTTCGGGGACTAATGTTGGGGGGATACCCCTGGGTAGGGTCACACCGGGGTATAAAGGCCGAGTTAGCCGAGGTACGGCAAGGTCAAAGCAAGTGCTGGCCGAGTCACCTCAAGGCAGGCCGAATCACAGAGTAACCCGGTCCGGAGGATGTCCACCTAACTGAGTCCCGGCCGACGTATGCCGTATGCCGACAGGATTTATGTAACTTGTATGCAGGTACCCGTGTGGCCGGATTAACCAGGCACGATCCGGGTTATATCAGGCTTGCAAGAGAAGGAAGGTATCTCGCTGGTCAAAAGGTGGTCATTGTACGCTGGAGCATGAGCGAAGCGGACAGAGAGAAGGACCACCGAGGCGTGGCCGACAAGGGTGACATGCCCTGTGTCGGATGACGCTGGCGCCACAGAGGCTTACATAGCCTCTGCATGGCTTACGATGGCGAAAAGAGATCCGATCGGTTTGCTATTTTGTGAAGAGGCATATTCACAGGAATATGCCTCCACATATGTCCTAATTGGAGACCTAACCTCCCCTTTATAAGAAGCGCTAGGGCCTCTGTAGAAAGGGTTGGCATTTGAGTAGTTGGTTCCTTGGAGATAGGTAGTGGTGAGAGTAAGAGAGCTCCTTCTTCCTCCTCTCCCCAATACAGCTCAAGGAGCATTGTAAACCTTGTGAACCGAGAGAATACAAAGCATATGTGTGTGGAATCACCGCACTATCCCTCCCTGGATTCCTCTAGTGCATATTGGCCCCATCTTTAGCCTATCCATGGCATCTGCCGTGACACCACCACGACAAGGATCCGATAGATCCTTATCATGAAGAGAAAGCCTTGCATAAAAGTTATTGATAATAATATTGCCAGGGAGCTCATGAATAGGACATTTGAGCATTAGTGACTTCAATCTCCCCTAAGCTTGAGTTGTACTCTCTCCATCACGAGGCCAAAAGTTATATATTTGATTTCGATCTTTATGAATCTCACTAGGAGGATAAAATTTGGAATAAAAGAGAGGTACACTTTCCTCCCATTCAAGAGACTGGCGATTCTTTAGCAGCTTATACCATTCCTTAGCTCTTCCTTTCAGTGATAATGAGAATAACTTCTTCTTGACATGATCTGTTGTAATACATGCACACTTGAACAACCCGCATAATTCGTGTATAAAGAGCAAATGATCACCGGGATGGACAGTTCCATCTCCAAAATCGTAGTTATCCATAACACGATCAACAATTCTTGTAGGTATCTTAAAAGTATCATTTTCAGCAGGTGGAGGTTCATCTACTACCTTACAAGTGATAGTAGCATTACGAAATAAAAAACTAAGTAAATTATCCATATTGAAATAAAGTAACTAATAAAAATAAACAATACTCACAGTAGAAGTTTCCTTTACCAGTTCCACTCTCCAATAGCGCTTTAATCCCCGGCAACGGCGCCAGAAAATAGTCTTGATGACCCACAAGTATAGGGGGTGTATCGTAGTATTTTCGATAAGTAAGAGTGTCGAACCCAACGAGGAGCAGAAGGTGTTGACGAGTGGCTTGGATCAGGAATTCTCTGTAAAAACTTAGCAAACGGATTTTAGGGATTTTTGATAATGCAAATAAATAAAGTGCGAGTAAATAAAAGACAATAATAATAATTGCAGAAAATGGCCCAATCCTTTCTTTAGCAAAGGACAAGCCGGTTTTATTACTTAAGATGACAAAACGTTCTCGAGGACACATGGGAATATTGTCAAGTGCTTTCGCTTCATATAGTTGATTAATCTTCTTTGGTTGGATAAGTGTTATGTGGGTGAACCTGTGCTAATGTACTGACCTTCCTAGGACTAATACATACTTGTGATAATACCCCTTGCAAACATCTGCAACTACAAGAAAGTAATTAAGATAAAAAAACTAACCATAGCCTTAAACTCTGAGATCCTACACTCTCTTGTGCAAAGGTTTCCTAACAGGGGTTCAGGTTTCTCTCACTCCAGCAATCCCACGATTAGTAGCCAAATACACAATGCATTCCCATAGGCCCATAAAGGTGAAGTATCATGTAGTCGATGTTCACATGACACCATTAGAAGAATAAAACCACAACTTAATTATCAAACCATTGAATCTCTCTCAACACAATTCCACTACTAACAACATGACTTCTCCCATGTTCTCAGGAACTAAACGAACTACTCACAAGACATCATATGGATCAAGATCAGAGATGGAATAATGATAAGTAACAATCTAAACATAAACAATAATTCAGTGGTTCCACTCAATAGCATCAAGTACAACAAGTAATCAATACCGGGAAAGTTTCCCCTAAGAACTATGCAAGATTCAACCCAATTGCTACAACGATATGGAGTGGTGATGATGGTGCTGGTGGAGATGATGATGATGATGATCCCGATGAAGTCCAGCTGGATGATAGTGTTGATGGCGACGATCTCCCCTCTCCGGGAAGGAATTTCACTGGTAGATTTCTGCCTGTCAGAGAGCTCTTTCTCCCTCTGCAGTTTTCCACCCCGCAGAGGCTGTGGAATCTTTCGTTGGTCCCCCCCCCCCCGAGTCTTAGGGTTTCGAGGGGTATATATGCGTCAGAGGGCGATGCCAGAGGTGTGGTGGTGCGGCCAGGGCTGGCCTGCGCCAAGGGGTGGTGTGGGCCCCCTGTGGCCCATCTCCACTTCCCCTTCTAGCTTCCTTCGTCTTCTGGAAACTAGGATTTTCCATATATTTTCTGGGATTTCTAAGCTTCGCAAATTTTGCCTCCAAACAGTGCCTTTTCCATCAGAATCCTAGCTCCGGTGGTTCATCCTCCCAAAATCATCAATCATGCAAAAAAAGATGAAATAACATAAGTACCATATCTTAATATGAAATATATCAATGAATAATAGTGAACTATGATACAAAATGGTGATGTAAAATGGACGAATCACTGGGCGTCTCTACCCCGCTCCTATGCCTAATGGTCTTTTCTCTATCGAGGAAGGACGTTTTCTATATGACTTGCAGGTTGAGCAACACTAACCTGAGGAGGAGATTCCGGATGAGGATGAGGACCAAGAGGAGGAGCAAGAAGTTTCAAGAGGAGCAGCCACAAACCCGGTTCGCCACATAACAAGATTTCCAAGGACCTGGAGGGACTATGGAGAGGATGCATAGCCTCTCTTTGAACCTCCAAGAATCAACTAGTAACCTCTCACCTTAATTTGCAAACTGGAGTAACGACTTTTCCCACACCACAATGATTTGAAGGGCTTGCAAAAGTCTAAGCTTGGGGAAGTTTCCTCATGTATTTTTATTTGGCGTTATTTTTCTTTTATTTTATTTCAAGGTTGTGTTTTTATTTCAGTTTATAAGCACTCGTGTTGGTTTCCCCAACACTTTATTTTTAGTTCTTTCTTTTTGCTTTCGAGATTTTCTAGCCGAGCTTTGCCGCCAGTTTTTTCTATTCTTTAAACTCCCTCTCTTAAAAACTCCAAAAATACTTCTCCATTTTCCTTATTTTCCCTCTTTCTTTTCTTTTCGCCTCGAGGTCTTCATGTATTTGCAGGAGAGTGATTAACTTAGAGTTTCCAAGAAACAAATAAAAAAGGAAGAGAGATGTGCAACCAAACATGAGAGGTGTGCCTAATGACTCCCCACTTTTGAAGTTTGAGAAACCCATGCTAGTTAGTAGTAAATGTCGAGATATTATATTGGTGGAGTGAGTCTTTGTATTGTAGTAATATTTTTGTTTGCATGGGTAATTAATTGGGTACATTTTGTTCTAGCTCTCGTAATTAACTAAGTCTTGCCTAAAAATGGCTAAACAATTGTAATAAGAAAAAGTCTCACAATTGAAGGCTTGGGTGTTGTAGTGCTTAGTCTTGAAGGTTTATTTCTAGAGACACTCAACACCACTATAAATGTTGATTGACTTAATAGCTCTTTTTAAAAGTATTTGTTCGATTGAATTAATGTCTAGCGGTTTTTGTGAGCATGCCAAAGTTTGACTTGTTAATCATAAGAATGATATAGCTTTATGCGTGTCAAACTTCATGGGATGCCAACAACTCCGCTGGCCTACGAACGATCTTCATGGAGGAAACTCCTAGATTTCGTCTATGAGTTGATTAAACACTTGTAGCAGCAATGCTATAGTGGGTAAGATTCTTGGCACTCCTGGGCAGCTATAATCATGATGGAATCACTCCTCTGGCTATTATGAGTAATAATTATGCAAAAGGAACAAAAACCTTATTGATGCCACGAGTGTCCATCACAGCTCGATAAACTAATAAAAATCTTTGGCATGCTCTCAATTACTTAAAAACTGAAATTATTGAAGGACAATGAATAGAAAAGTAGTGCTTGAAAAGTCTTGATTTATTGATGTGGGAGAATTGAGATACTCTAGTGTATATGCTTTTCATGACAACTCTCACGCTCTTAATTTACATGACTATACTTTATTGTTCAAAGGCAAGCCTATGAGTTGATTACTTGACATGGAATAAAGTTTACTCATTTGAATCATCCATGTTAACAATAATTTTGCTGCACTATAAGGATGCACGAAACCCGTATGATATGTTTGCCATTACTCTATCTGCGCTGAAGTTTTTCAGATTTATGAAGTGGAGGAAACATGAGACTACTAATCATGAGTAAGATCACCATCTCGTTATTTCAGTTTAAATGCCGAGTTCCTTTTTGATTTTGGTTTTCTTGCTCGGGGACGATCAAGTTTAAGCTTGGGAAGGTTGATGGCTCTGAAATATAGCCATCCACGTCCATATTTAAACTGGATATTATTCATAATTTTGATGAAATATCTCTCTAAATCCTGCTACTATTGCCTAATATTCAGAGGGGTATGCAATCATTTCTTTTATATTTTTCCTACGCAGATAATGTTGTTCAAAGGAGGGAATCACTACATTAAAGTCAAAGATACAAGATTTACAACAACCAGAAGAAACCAGGAGCCGTAAAGCGGAGGCAGACGCTTTAACGACCAACTATACGACCGGAGCAAAATTCCGGCCGTATAGCTCTGGTCATATAGTTGGCACCGCCACCGTTGGTCAAACAGAACAACTTTTATGAAGGGACCCCTATATAAAGAAGCCTCGGGCAACGAGAAAACAAGCCAGACCTCGCCAAAAAGTCTTTGTCACAGATCACCAACCGCCTGTAGATCTCAAAACCCTTCTCCATCTCCATAGCCATATTCCAACACTCGTAATAGTAGATCTCTTCTCTGATTGGCGACATTGTAACACTATTGCTATCAATCTTATGATTTTCACCACAATGTTTGTGATTGTTGATCTCATCTCTATGTGTGAGTAATTCTCCTTAGGATAATGGCTTCGGTCTAGCCATGTAGCGTTTTGTGGCATCCCGCAAAAAACCACTACTAGAAAATCGCGTTGTTTTTGTGCATTGCATCATCATGACCGCACGCTCATGTCATCATGCCATCTTGCATCTGAGCATCGTCATGTCATCTTGCATTTGTTTGCATAAAACTATTTTCGAAAAGTCTATTTTTGTTTTCTAAACGCCCCGTCTTTATTTAAATACAAAACCCGGGTCTCCGGATTATTTTGTTTTGTCTACAACCGGTTTGCAAAAGCCTCGTTGTTAATAAATAAAATATTTAAATTATTTTTAGGAGGCAGCCAGCCAGGCCCGAAAGCCCAGCCGGCCACCTCCAGATAAAAATCCTACCTACCCCAGTCTACCCAAACCCTTTTCTACTCAAACCTAATCTACCCAGCCCCCTCCACCTCACCCTGGCCACTCACGGCTCGCCACGTCACCCTGGTCCAAGACCCACCCAACCAGCCACCGCCACCTGCCCACACTCCCTCCCTTTTCCTGCCTAGCACGCCACCTAAGCCGCCAGCTGGACCCACCCCGCCAACACTTTTTCCTGCCCGCGCGCGCGCCCCAATGCGCAGACCACCGCGCCTGGCTGACCACGCCCACGCCGGCCCCACCCTGGTCCACCACGGCACCACCTGCACGCACTCCCACCCCCGCGTGGCCCCACATCGACCGCCCTTCCTCTCTCCTCGTTTTCCTCGAACCCGCCTCCACCCTGACGTCCGCCACTCAAGCCCGACCCGGTCCCCGCCACCCCTGTTCCTCCTCCGCCAGGCCCTCCCTCGCGGCCCTCCTCCTGTGCCGGCCGTCGCCCGTCCGCCCCGTTTCCCCGTGCTCTCCGCCGCAGCTCGCGGATCCCCGCCGCCAGGGCCGAGGCCGCCATCGACCGCCACCACGGGCCCCCCGCCTCATCGCCATCCCCCTCGCTCCGGTCGCCGTCCCCTCTGGCCCCGTGCCGTCTCACCGGGCCGACCTCGCCGCCGTCCTCGATGGGCCCCGCCACCAGATGCGCCGCCAACCCGCCCTGGCCGTCTTCCAGCGCGTCGCCGGCCCACGCCTCCTCGTCGTCGACCCTCGCCGTCGTCCCGTCTGCGCCCATCCCCGAGCCTCCGCCCCTTCTCCTCTGGAGCCGACGACGCTGTCGACCACGACCTCTCTGCCCCCGCTCGCCAAGATCTCCGCCGCCGCGGGCCCCATATCTACCTCGCCGAGCGCCGCCTTCCTCCGGTTCCGGGCCGAGCCCCTTCCCTAGCACCTCGGCCTCACCCCGCTGTAGCCCGAGCCGCCTCCTTCTCGTCGACCGCGCCCAGCGCGCCCGCCGCCCGTGAGCCGCTTCTGCTCGGCGTCCTCCCCGCCTGACTCCGGCCCTGCTTCCCCGGCGCGTCGTCGGGCCCCACCTCGTTTCGCGCGTCGCCACCGAGGCTGACCGACAGCGACCGTCGCCGCCCCTCCCTGTGACACCCCGTGCTCCCAGCAGAGCATCGCCATCGCCCCGTGCTCTCGTCCTTGCGGGCAGGTGCTATCCCGACGGCCGCGAGCCCTCTGCTCCCTATGCCCAGCTTGGTCTCTCTGTTGTTGTAACATGTGATATGGTGCGTATCTGTAGGCCCGCTGCTACTGATGAACGGTGTCGAGTGGGGTAGATTTCCACTGGTTTCTTTCTGCAACGCTGTTTTGTTCGTGTCCATGTGACCGTGTTCAGAAGATGGTCGGACGTGTGAGATCGCTCGACGCCACCCGAAAGACCCCGACGAGAACCGTTCCCCATGCCCAGATCTTCCGAAGAGCCAAGGCCTTCCACATGGAGTCGTCAAGATCTACCTCACGGAGCACCGAGAACTACTTCCCAGAGTTCGAAGACCGATCCCGCCGAGACCGTCGAACCCCGGAACCCTAGATCTTCGGAACCACATGTGATTCCCTTTTTCCGAGAACCCTATTTTTATAATAAATGATGTATGCCTGCTGCATATTAAATTGTTCATGTCGCATACATATTGTGTGGGTGGGGGGAATTATATTGGTTCACCTAAATTAAATATGGAGTCTATATGGGGGCTATTCTAGTCTTATTTCGGACTCCATTTAAATTGGTGTAGCGAACCGATGCCATGTTTCGCCCTGTTCAGACAACATTTAAATTGCGGGGGTTTTAAACCACTTGAACCATTTAAATTAATTGTCGGGACCCCGGTTCCGCTTAATACTGCCTAATTGCACCGCATCTGCATCATATCATAAGCATACTGGATTTTCTGCCATAGTATTAAATATTGCATCCGGTGTTTCTTCTAGTGTTTGCTTCTTCGCGGACTAGGCCGATGAGTTGACGCGAGTATCGATAAGTTCTCCGGTTGTGAACCTTCGACAGTGTTTCCCAGGCGAGCATTCTCCCCCTTTCTACCTATTTTGCATTTATAGTCTTTACTTCCTCCTGTTGATCTATTGCTATTCGTATTGTGATGCTTTAGTTTCCGTGCACCATTTATATTCCCTGCAGCCTCCATATTGCCTTGGACACATCCTATAGCCTTTTGTTTGATAGATAGTCGGCCTTTGCGTATCGTAGTCGCTTGCTTAAGTGTTGCTTCGCGTCGTTGTTGTTCCACCGTTGTTGGGAGGTTGGCACATGCTTAATGGTGGAGATGCTTAACGATGGAGATGATCATGGCTTACATCTTTACTTGTTAATTAAGATGCTGAAAATAGATGTAATGCAGAGGCACCGGTGGGTAATAGTCAATATTTGGTTCTTAACCGCTCACTAGTGTCCCCTAGGACCCGAGTTCTTGACACCTGTTCCGAGATCGAGCGCGCTAACCACAGGTGGGGTGTGTGGGCACCCCCATCGGCTTACTACCTGATTTCAAAGTATTGTACCGAGGGCCACAAGTAGTTTGGGGCTTTATTACTATTGTGTACTTATGCCATGCTTTACTGCTTTATTTAAGATTGTGCGTGGAGCACCTGTACTGTTTAGGATGTGGAATGTTTTCGCGGTATCGACAAGCCCGGTAACACTTTCGGGTTCCCAGTCGTTTACAGCCATTGGCACAAACCCTGGGTCCGTTCCGGAGCCGGCCGACTTCGTTGCGGGTAGCTTAGTGGGGTGGCCCCCATGTACTTTCTTTGGGTCTAGGAAACGTCATGACTTAGGCCCCGCCGACATACCGATGGGTGTATGTTAAATGATCTGGCAAAAAGGGTCGAAGTGCGTGTGGATACTTTGGTGCACCCCTGCAGGGTTAAATCTTTTTGAAAAGCCGTGTCCGCGGTTATGGACGACTTGAAGCATAGTTTCTCGATCATAGACAACTATAACTAAAGTTTACTGTTATAATTTGACTTGTATGTGAGAAGACTAGTAAGTGGGAGTACCGCCTTGGAAAGATTACATAAAATTGCCAACCATGTGAGTTTCCTTGGCTGGACTTCCTCGTTTGGTCTCGAGGGGGAATACCAGGATGGGTATGTTTGGTGTTAGTATCAGGATGGATCCGAATAGGTCTTTCTTATCCCTCTCTAATAGCCGCCAGTTTTACTGAGTCTCTATAGGTTGTTTAGTGCATGCTGCGCTGCCGCTTTAGTCCACCATACCTATGTAGGCGAGAGCCGCCGAATTCTAGCCTCGCCATGTGCTGGCCTCAGTACTGACGCTCCTCTTTTTCCTTTGCCCTTTGTCGGCATCCCTTTTGTTTAGTAGGTTGAGATCACCGTCGTTAGCAGGGTTACCCTTCCGGCTTGGCCTGGGCAGGGTTATGGACGCCATTGGTTATTCTTCAGGGCTCTTAGCCCCATTTGCATCTTGTCTGTAGTCGGACGCTCTAACGTTTTAAAGGTGATTTGGATCTTTGTATATTATATCTGTATTATTGACTCATGGAGTCGCTGATGTATTTATATGATCTGTGGGTCCCATCGAGGACTGTTGTGTAATGGTATTACTTCGTTTTTTCCACCCGCACGAAAGTGCCTAGTGGGCGTCCTTGAATTGTTTCTATGCGTGTTTGGCGGGAAGCGCTAAAACTTGCATAGGGCCGATTCGAGGGTGTTACAGGGTGGTATCAGAGCTCAGCAGTTGCGATACCCCACAAGTCCAGCCTGTAGGATAACCTAGCTAACGGCCGAAGTAGAGTGTCCAAACTATTTTGCAAAATCGGTTGGATAGATCTGATTAGGTCTGTTTTACTCCTTACCCTCGGCTATTCTCCTCTTACCTCTGCGTGTTTTGAATCTGCTCTCTCCCCTTTTCTTCGAGTCCAGGAATTCTCGTGGTTGGGTTTCCGTCGTACCTTTAGGTATTCACTTCCTCCTTGGGTAACGCTGCTTCTACATCCGGTCTTCGTGCTCTCTGAGGCATCCTTCATCTGTTGGGCTTCTCTTTGTTCCTTGTTTGTGCCTTCCGGTGTTTCCGATGTGAAGACATCCTCCACGCCAAATCTGATGCAGAGTCTGCATCACTCCTTTGTTTCCGAACCTCGCTTGTCGAGATCTTCAGTCTGAATTCCGAGAGTTGGTTGCATAATTCTCCTATTCATGTGCAAAGTAATGCTTGAGTGCGGGATGGAGTAGCTACCATACCACTACTCTTATCATTCACTTTGTACATTGAATCGGTGGATCCAGCAATTTTACTCCGTCCACGGAAGTTAGAGGTGGCTTTATTTGTTGATACCTCTACCTTCGCCCTTTGTTCCCGGAGTGTTCTCTAGACGATCACGGGCAGCGACACCTTGTTGGTGGTGTCGCCGATTTCAAGATGGATAAAGAATCTTTGTTAGTGGTGTCGCGAGGATCTACACGAAGCGAGAAGATTCAGATCGCTGACCTTCTTCTCGGTACTATGAGGTGGATCTCGAGGGCGAGATCCATTGTTAGTGGTGTCGAATTGTGGCATCCCGCAAAAAACCACTACTAGAAAATCGCGTTGTTTTTGTGCATTGCATCATCATGACCGCATGCTCATGTCATCATGCCATCTTGCATCTAAGCATCGTCATGTCATCTTGCATTTGTTTGCATAAAACTATTTTCGAAAAGTCTATTTTTGTTTTCTAAACGCCCCGTCTTTATTTAAATACAAAACCCGAGTCTCCGGATTATTTTGTGTTGTCTACCAATGGTTTGCAAAAGCCTCGTTGTTAAAAAGAATATTTAAATTATTTTTAGAAGGCAGCCAGCCAGGCCCGAAAGCCCAGCCGGCCACCTCCAGATAAAAATCCTACCTACCCCAGTCTACCCAAACCCTTTTCTACTCAAACCTAATCTACCCACCCCCTCCACCTCACCCTGGCCACTCACGGCTCGCCACGTCACCCTGGTCCAAGACCCACCCAACCAGCCGCCGCCACCTGCCCACACTCCCTCCCTTTTCCCGCCTAGCACGCCACCTGAGCCGCCAGCTGGACCCACCCCGCCACCAATTTTTCCCGCCCGCGCGCGCACCCCAACGCGCAGACCACCGCGCCTGGCTGCCCACGCCCACGCCGGCCCCACCCTGGTCCACCACGGCACCACCTGCACGCACTCCCACCCCCGCGTGGCCCCACACCGACCGCCCCTCCTCTCTCCTCGTTTTCCTTGACCCCGCCTCCACCCTGACATCCGCCGCTCGAGCCCGACCCGGTCCCCGCCGCCCCTGTTCCTCCTCCGCCAGGCCCTCCCTCGTGGCCCTCCTTCCGCGCCGGCCGTCGCCCGTCCGCCCCATTTCCCCGTGCTCTCCGCCGCCGCTCGCGGATCCCCGCCGCCAGGGCCGAGGCCGCCATCGACCGCCACCACGGGGCCCCCGCCTCGTCGCCGTCCCCCTCGCTCCGGTCGCTGTCGCCTTCGGCCTCGTGCCGTCTCACTGGGCTGACCTCGCCGCCGTCCTCGGTGGGCCCCGCCACCAGATGCGCCGTCAACCCGCCCTGGCCGTCTTCCAGCGCGTCGCCGGCCCGCGCCTCCTCGTCGTCGACCCTCGCCGTCGTCCCATCTGCGCCCGTCCCCGAGCCTCCGCCCCTTCTCCTCTAGAGTCGACGACGCCGCCGACCGCGACCTCTCCGCCCCCGCTCGCCAAGATCTCCGCCGCTGCGGGCCCCATATCTGCCTCGCCGAGCGCCGCCTTCCTCCGGTTCCGGGCCAAGCCCCTTCCCCAGCACCTCAGCCTCACCCCGCTGCAGCCCGAGCCACCTCCTTCTCGTCGACCGCGCCCGGCGCGCCCGCCGCCCGCGAGCCACTTCTGCTCGGCCTCCTTCCCGCCTGCCTCTGGCCCTGCTT
This sequence comes from Avena eriantha, assembly GCA_910589775.1. Classification (NCBI taxonomy): domain Eukaryota; kingdom Viridiplantae; phylum Streptophyta; class Magnoliopsida; order Poales; family Poaceae; genus Avena; species Avena eriantha. Next base: position 112,758,074 of record OU342743.1, on the reverse strand, counting down.
CCCCGGCGCGTCGTCGGGCCCCACCTCGTTCCACGCGTCGCCGCCGAGGCTGACCGACAGCGACCGTCGCCGCCCCTCCCTGTGACACCCCATGCTCCCAGCAGAGCATCGCCATCGCCCCGCGCTCTCATCCTTGCGGGCAGGTGCTATCCCGACGGCCGCGTGCCCTCTGCTCCCTATGCCCAGCTTGGTCTCTCTGTTGTTGTAACATGTGATATGGTGCGTATCTGCAGGCCCACTGCTACTGACGAACGGTGTCGAGTGGGGTAGATTTCCACTGGTTTCTTTCTGCAACGCTGTTTTGTTCGTGTCCATGTGACCGTGTTCAGAAGATGGTCGCACGTGTGAGATCGGTCGATGCCACCCGAAAGACCCCGACGAGAACCGTTCCCCATGCCCAGATCTTCCGGAGAGCCAAGGCCTTCCACATGGAGTCGTCAAGATCTACCTCACGGAGCACCGAGAACTACTTCCCAGAGTTCGAAGACCAATCCCGCCGAGACCGTCAAACCCCGGAACCCTAGATCTTCGGAACCACATGTGATTCCCTTTTTCCGAGAACCCTATTTTTATAATAAATGATATATGCCTGCTGCATATTAAATTGTTCATGTCGCATACATATTGTGTGGGTTGGGGGAATTATATTGGTTCACCTAAATTAAATATGGAGTCTATATGGGGGCTATTCTAGTCTTATTTCGGACTCCATTTAAATTGGTGTAGCGAACCGATGCCATGTTTCACCCTGTTCAGACAACATTTAAATTGCGGGGGTTTTAAACCACTTGAACCATTTAAATTAATTGTCGGGACCCCGGTTCCGCTTAATACTTCCTAATTGCACCGCATCTGCATCATATCATAAGCATACCGGATCTTCTGCCATAGTATTAAATATTGCATCCGGTGTTTCTTCTAGTGTTTGCTTCTTCGCGGACTAGGCCGATGAGTTGATGCGAGTATCGATAAGTTCTCCGGTTGTGAACCTTCGACAGTGTTTCCCAGGCGAGCATTCTCCCCCTTTCTACCTATTTTGCATTTATAGTCTTTACTTCCTCCTGTTGATCTATTGCTATCCGTATTGCGATGCTTTAGTTTCCGTGCACCATTTATATTTCCTGCAGCCTCCATATTGCCTTGGACACATCCTATAGCATTTTGTTTGATAGATAGTCGGCCTTTGCGTATCGTAGTCGCTTGCTTAAGTGTTGCTTCGCGTCGTTGTTGTTCCACCGTTGTTGGGAGGTTCGCACATGCTTAATGGTGGAGATGCTTAACGATGGAGATGATCATGGCTTACATCTTTACTTGTTAATTAAGATGCTGAAAATAGATATAATGCAGAGGCACCGGTGGGTAATAGTCAATATTTGGTTCTTAACCGCTCACTAGTGTCCCCTAGGACCCGAGTTCTTGACACCTGTTCCGAGATCGAGCGCGCTAACCACAAGTGGGGTGTGTGGGCACCCCCATCGGCTTACTACCTGATTTCAAAGTATTGTACCGGGGGCCATAAGTAGTTTGGGGCTTTATTACTATTGTGTACTTATGCCATGCTTTACTGCTTTATTTAAGATTGTGCGTGGAGCACCTGTACTGTTTAGGATGTGGAATGTTTTCGCGGTATCGACAAGCCTAGTCACACTTTCGGGTTCCCAGTCATTTACAGCCATTGGCACAAACCCTGGGTCCGTTCCGGAGCCGGCCGACTTCGTTGCGGGTAGCTTAGTGGGGTGGCCCCCATGTACTTGCTTTAGGTCTGGGAAACGTCATGACTTAGGCCCCGCCGACATACCGATGGGTGTATGTTAAATGATCTGGCAAAAAGGGTCGAAGTGCGTGTGGATACTTTGGTGCACCCCTGCAGGGTTAAATCTTTTCGAAAAGCCGTGTGCGCGGTTATGGATGACTTGGAGCATAGTTTCTCGATCATAGACAACTATAACTAAAGTTTACTTTTATAATTTGACTTGTATGTGAGAAGACTAGTAAGTGGGAGTACCGCCTTGGAAAGATTACATAAAATTGCCAACCGTGTGAGTTTCCTTGGCTGGACTTCCTCGTTTGGTCTCGAGGGGGAATACCAGGATGGGTATGTTTGGTGTTAGTATCAGGATGGATCCGAATAGGTCTTTCTTATCCCTCTCTAATAGCCGCCAGTTTTACTGACTCTCTATAGGTTGTTTAGTGCATGCTGCGTTGCCGCTTCAGTCCACCATACCTATGTAGGCGAGAGCCGCCGAATTCTAGCATCGCCATGTGCTGGCCTCAGTACTGACGCTCCTCTTTTTCCTTTGCCCTTTGTCGGCACCCCTTTTGTTTAGCAGGTTGAGATCGCCGTCGTTAGCAGGGTTACTCTTCCGGCTTGGCCTGGGCAGGGTTATGGACGCCATTGGTTATTCTTCAGGGCTCTTAGCCCCATTTGCATCTTGTCCGTAGTCGGACGCTCTATCGTTTTAAAGGTGATTTGGATCTTTGTATATTATATCTGTATTATTGACTCATGGAGTCGCTGATGTATATATATGATCTGTGGGTCCCATCGAGGACTGTTGTGTAATGGTATTACTTCGTTTTTTCCACCCGCACGAAAGTACCTGGTGGGCTTCCTTGAATCGTTTCTATGCGTGTTTGGCGGGAAGCGCTAAAACTTGCACAGGGCCGATTCGAGGGTGTTACACGTTTGTGCATGTTATTTATCACAGATGGGATCATGTATTACTTTGTATGACATGCTGATTACTGTATCCTCTCTTGCCTCAATCCAAGGACTTGTCAGGTACCCAAGACCCCGAGGGTTGAGCCAGGTATAGGGATGAGTAATGACTGATGTGCAGGTTGGGAACCCCAGTGACAGAAGGGGTAGTACGACTATATGTGAGGGATTTTCTTGGGATTAACAGTGACATCACTGTTCATATTATTAGTTCTCTTTCTTCTATGGATGAGACTAGTAGGTTATTGCTATAAGCGATTGTGGAGGCAATAGCAATTATGGATGTACTGTCCACATATAATTTATCTTTCTCTAACAAGTACATGCATACTTCATTTCTATCTTTTATTCCCATCAGATGTTTTGCACAGCTATAGGTGAAATCGAACGCCCTAGGCCCTCTCACTCCATCATCGACAACAATAAAAAGACGCAAGCTATTGGTCCGATAAAAACATAAAAGGAATTCTAAAACTCCCGAAGATCCGTTAAAGTAACTTCACTATGCATTCACTTCCTGAGGATTCGATAACCTAGGTCTACTAGGGAAAAAGAAGCTATACTACATCCGTAATCCGGATCGAAGGTATCAGACATGTTGTATAGCTATACACATAAGGTTGAGTTGTCGAGCCTAGAATGTACAGACATGGCCTCAGAACACAAGATTATCAAAAGATCAAGCACGAGTCGCATGAATATGTGATCGACATTTCGACGTACACCTTTGCAACTATATTGCCGACCGTGACGATCGGGGGCGGTGTAGTGAATGGAGATCATGTAATCACTAAAACCTTTTTGTGGATAATAGTTTTAGTGGAGTTCTTTTATAAAACACCATTTAAATTGAACTCACATAATTATAAACTTAGTATAAATCCTTTGCAATGGTAAATATAGAATATGGTTTGCCATGAAGCTTATTTTGAGATTGTTGAATAGGCAGCTACCGAGGAGCTCAAACTAGATGGATCTAACTTCCCTGAGTGGCTTGTACATCTAGATGTCCTCCTTAGTGAGAACAACATGGTCGATTACATATGCTACACAATAGATTTGGATCAGCCGGAATACTATGAGACCCCACAGTAACGGGAAGACCGCTATTATCGTTGGGATATGTCCTCCTTCATTTAAGTGATAATGCGCTACAGAATGGTGGACGCACTGCACCCACTCATGGGTGATCTTGACCCATATGCGATGGTGGATCATCTGATATCGGAGTTTGTCGACAAGGTGCACATGTGGAAGCACGAGCTTCTTGGAGATTTCCTTTCCATGAAAATGGAGGAACACACTTGCCTAGAGAGTCACTTGGAGCGCATGCATGATGCACACATGATACTGGTTCATTTCATGTACTATTGGATGACTGATGCCTTTGCAATAGGCGTATTGCTATGGTCGCTGCCTACCAGCTACCAAGGGCACATCCGGACCTGTGTCATGAGAGGTGATGGGGAAACACAGGATTTCCATGAGTTCATATCATATTTCAGTCATGTGAAGGTTGAACCCATTGCCGGAGAGGTCATCGATGATGAAGGTATATATGATATACAGTTTTATAAATGGTATAATCTTACAAACACTTGTTGTAGTATTGAAGTATATGATACTTGTTCTGTTTTATGAAAACAGGTCCTTCTGCATGAGGGTTGCGTGTTGATGGCTAGCATGATGATGATGTCCGACGACACTCTCCCTCGACATTTATCATTTAGTTTATCAGTTTTAGATAATTATTATAATCGATGGATTATGAACTTTATTAGTGTGTCTTGCACTTCGCGAGACGGTTATTCATATGAGTTCGTAACAAAACAGTTGTTCTATTTTTATGAATGATTTTTATTCATGTTCATATGAGTTTGTAACAAAACAGTTGTTCTACTTTATTAGTTTATAACAAAATAGTTGCACCCTTATAACCTTCGGTTCCTTCATCAATCAAGAACAGACAAGCAGAAGCAGGGTTTTTCCTCCGGGGGCCTGAACCTGGGTAAACCTCGTGTCCCCGTATTGTTTGTCTGCTAGGCGACGAAGTCTCCAGCGCACCGCTCTTCTCTAAAACCCAAGTCCATAACAATGGGCATTGACGCGTTAACCTCTGGCAAGGTACCATGGCTACTGTAGTGTGGTTCTTGAAGCGGTGGAAGATCAAGACTTGTGGATTTCTCATGCTTTATTTGGCATGGTTGGATCGTACAATGACATCAATGTGCTGCAACACTCTCTAGTGTTTGCCAAATTGATGGAAGGTCATGCTCTAGTCTGCAACCATGAGATCAATGGCCACACATAAAGAAAAGGGTACTACCTAGCAGGGCAGACCTAGACAAAAATTAACCTGGTGTCACTATATCAGTAACACATAATTTTAAAAAAGATTTAGGGGTGTCACACACTATAAATTGATTAGAACATATGAAGGAAATCAATTTGGACTCGGTGTCCTGTGACCCCTGCTGGCCTAACGTGGGTACGCCCCTGCTACCTAGCAGATGACATCTATACAACATTTATGCAAGATGGCCGATATTTGTGAAGACAATCCCCTATCTAGTGATTCCGGCGAAATATCACTTTGCTTCGCACCTGGAGAGTTGCAGGAAGGATGTGGAGCGTATATTTGGTGTGCTCCAATCTCGATTTGCGATCGTCAGATATCCTGCTTTTACCTGGTCTCAAGATCAAATGTGAAAGGTGATGAATGTTTGTGTGATCGTGCACAACATGATCATCGAAAATAAGTGTAAGTGTCTAGTGATGGATCTTGGTCCCGACGATTGTCAGGATTCTCTTGCCCATGCTGATCACCGGTTGCCCGCGTATTTTTTGGAATATCTCGCCATGCATGGAGAAAACTGCGACGACAATGCTCATGAGCAACTGTAAAATGATCTGATCGAGCATTTATGAAGAATCAGAGGATACCAGTCAACCGCGGCTAAGGCTTGATCAAGTGGAATTGCAATTTATTTGTATTATTTGATTTTTTTGAATTGTATGAATTTACTTGATTTGTGTGTATAAAATAAATAAAATTATGTTTGGGAGCGTCTTTTGGGACACGTGGCCGGCTAGGAATAGACGTGCCCCAAACGTGGCACGCCTAGCCAGCGTGCATCAAACGACCGATCCGACGCTTTCGCCCGACGCTGTTTAGGGGAGGAGGGATTAACAAGGGTTACTAGGGTTTCGATTAACCCAATCCATGTCTTGATTCAATGCCACCAAAACGAACGAGACCTAAACGATTTCTATGGCAAGTCCGGAAGTAGGGACGGAAACGGCAACGTTGATCCTCCACGCTCGGGCCGGCCCACGAAGTCTGGTCTACTCATCTCGTCAACTAAACCCTTGTTCGATTTCCCCAATTCCCAGCCGCCGCCGCCAGGACACCGGAGTTACCGAATCATCATGCCGCCACCACGGCCATCGCGTCGTCGCTGCCGCCCCCGCCGACGCTCCTCTACCGCCGCAGAGACGACACACTGCAGCAGAGGGTGGCTCTCCGTCCGCCGCAGGCCGTTTAAGCGGGAACCCGAGCCCGGCGACCAGGCGCTGCCCCTGTGCGACGAGACCCTCCTCCTCGTCTTCTCCGGCCTCTCCGACGCCAGGGACCTCGTCCGCTGCGCCGCCACCTGCAAGCGCTGGCGCCGCCTCGTCTCCTCCGACGCCGCCTTCATCTGCCGCCGCGGGCCCCCGCGCTGCGACCGCTTCGTCAGCCGCCTCGCCCTCGGCGTTTTCCTGCGCGGCAGCAAGGGCCATGGCGGATTCGTGCCCTTTGTGCCCGCGCCGCTCTCGGTCGCCGCGATCGTCGACGGCGGAACGCTGGGTGCCTCGCGCGTGGTCGCCTCCCGCAACGGCCGGGTCGTGCTAGACCTCCGCCGCGCCAAGACCTCCTGCGTCCTGCGGCTGTGCGTGTGCGACCCCATGACCGGCGACGCCGACTTCCTGCCGCCGCTGAGAGGCAAGGACCGACCCGGGCCGTACGCGTGCGCCCTGCTCACCGCCGACGACGGGCTCCACCTGTACGAAGGCAGCACACCAGCCAAGAGATGCAGCAGCACGGCCACGTCCCCATCCTCGTACCGCGTGCTCCTCCTCTTCAACCACCGAAGCTACAGCGCGCTCCGGTGCTACTCCTCCGACGACGCCGACAGCTGGGGTCCGGAGGTCAGGGTGACCGGCTCCCGGATCCGCAGGGGGCGGCAGCTGGCCGAGAAGGCGGCGCACGCGACGCTGGTGCGGGGCGGCGTGGTCTGCTGGCAGGGGCTCGGCATCGGCCTCGAACTCGCCACGCTCCAGACGTCCACGCCGCCCTACACCGTCAAGGGCTTCGACTCGCCGAGCCGCGCTGGCAACACCGTCTCCTCCGGCGGGGCAGTGGACCACCGGCTGCTGGGGGTGATGCCGGACGGGAGGGTGTGCGTGCTGGAGCGCAGGGCGGACGACACGGTGCGCGCCTACGTGATCAGCGGGGTGTCGGGGAGGAAGGTGCTGATGTGGACGCTGAAGGCGGCGCCGATGGGCCTGCGCGCGGTGAGGCTCCGGTGGTTCTGCGAGAAGAGCGGCGTGGTGCTGTTCACGGCCACGAGGAAGGATGAGGGCGGGGCAGGCAGGGCGCAGGTGTACAAGCTGGACATGGAGTCGAATCAGGTGGCAATGGTGGACTGGCCGGGCGACCAGAACGGGGAGGTCATGGACGTTTGTGGGTTCGAGATGGACCGGGTGGCCATGCTCGCCGAGCTCGACCGCTCCACTGAGCTCCATCTGCCTCGATCAGCAGCCGGCCGCTCTGATTCATCATTCATTTCGTCAACTAGATGACCCAATTTCCAAAGGTTTATATGTTAGGATATTATTATGTATATATTGGTGCAAGTGTGCTTATAACATATCTGCGAAGATGTATCAGTGCTTTGTGCATGTCTAATCCGTCACAGCGTTTCTTTGGCTATCTACAAATGTAGAGATCAATCCATTCCTTGGAACTGAATATCATATCTTCCTCAAATAACTACTCACTCCGTCCTGAAAAAGATGTCGTGGATTTCTCTAAATTTACATGTAAATTTAGATAAATCCGTGACATCTTTTGTAGAACGGAGAGAGTATTTTGGAAGATCTGCAATGAGGTAGAGATTAATATCTAGAATGGTCGCTATTCCAGAAGCATATTTGGATTCAGATGCACAACATAACCATTTGTACACTTAATACCACTGGTAGGTTCTCCATCCAAATCAAAGAGGAATGCTCCAGGTGTGGATCACTTGAAGATTACATGCATTTGCTCTTCCTTTGCCCTTTTTTCCAAAACAGCTTGGTTCAGCCATCCTTGGTACTTCAGGACACGGGTAAGTATCTGCAGCTAGTCAACCACTCTATTCCAGATAGGGTTCAAGCCTATCCTCTCTTCGGGTCACCCTTAATTTTGCTTCTTTTGAAAATGTCTACACTTTCATTTGGTGCCTCCTGGAAAGCCAGAAATAACACCTTGTTTGCTAACAGAAATCCACAATCCATCGCATGTTTTTGCAGCTACTGAGGCTATTTTACCAGGAACTAAGCTTACCATCAGGCTCAGGACAGCCTCACTCAAATCAATACTCAACAACAGGGAAGGCACAACCTAGGATTTTCAATCACCTCATTGGCCAAACCGCCAGGAACTACTCTATGAACAAAGCTCACTGTAAACTGAGGTAGATATAGCAGTCTCGATTAGGTAAAATTGATCTCACATATGAGGTCATATCAGTTCAAATAGAGGTAACCTAGCCGTTTGTCTGACGTTATTTATAAATAATATTTTGACGGATCGATCTTAGATGGGATTTTGACGGTTACGCAGGGAGGTTTATCAGATAATATTTATTTAATCTGACAAATGGCTAGGTTTCCATCAAATAAATAATATTTGCCGGATCGATCTTAGATGGGCTTTTGACGGTTGTGGCAGGGAGGTTTGTCCTCGCAATATCTATCTCAGTTGCTACGTCCTTAAGAATAGTGTACCCTCGGCTTCCAGCAACATCAATCGGTTTGTTCTTTCGTCTTCCTTAGAATATTGTTGTCTGTACCTTTCCGATGTTGGCTCAAATTAAAATTATGAGATAACCCTTGGTTGTGGTTTGGTACCTATGTCTTGTGGTTGCCACCATGTATATATATGCATATATGGAAAATAGTGGGCTGCCCATGGTGGCTGCAGCTCATAGAGCAGACGGCGTTAGATGTCGTTTTACAAAATAGCTACCGCCGTTTCTTCCGAGAGCACATGCATGCGGTCTTGGAGTCACAAAACCCAGCAAAACACACCCATGTTTTACGGTGCATGGCCATGCGGCCTTGGAGTCACAAAACCCAGCAAAACACACCCATGTTTTATGGTGCATGGCCCAACTGTGCCTGACATGCATCCTTCATCCATAGCCGTGCAAAGCACATATGTGTTTCACGGTATCAAGCCGTTGTCCATCAACAAACATGTGTAAACCATAGTTTAGTTGTTTGTGCACCGCTGCAGATAGGTGTGAAGAGTGGTATTGGACATACTTTGATAAACGGACCACATGCATACATCCATGATAGTGCTCGTTCTTCGGCTCAACACGACTCTCTCATCTACACTAGCCATTTGATAGACAGAGCAGGATCCATGGACAACCTGAGATCAACGGGTTCTTTGCCCGGGAATCTTTCCTTATCTTATTTTCTGCCAGCGATCGAGATAAATTTCTGGTACAACATCTAAAATTTCTATCTTTGTTGTTTAATTGCGTGCACTACGACTACATATCTGGGTTCCGTCAACTGCTCCAGACACTTATGGGCCATGCATGCTGAGATGCGTGTGCATGAGCCGTGCTCCGCGAGACCCAGCAGAAATACCGGCCGGTGCATGTGGTCAGCGGTATTGCAGTTCACGCGCGCCGTGCGAGAGCGTCATATGCTATTGCAGTTCACGCGCAGGCGCTTATTGCATGCACCGTGGCCGTCTGAGAACATCATTTTCATATGTTGTTACAGTTCACACGCGGGCACGGAACACCATTATTACATGCACTGTGGCCGTATGAGAACATCAATTTTATATGTTGTTACAGTTCACGGCGGGCGCGGAACACCATTATTGCATGCACCGTGACCGTCTGAGAATATCATTTTCGTATATTGATCATGTTCACACGTGGAACACCGTTCTTGCATGCACTAGTAGCCTACGAGAAATACAAAGAGATGAAGAATGCGTATCGTGTACGGCTAGCTGAGCAGGCTCATTCAATTCCGTTAACTAACCACGCGGCTGTTACCATCATCCGTCTAAAAGGGAGCATGTGCACCACGATCGGATGGTGAGCAGCCCGTGCGTCGTAGCCACCATAGACAGAAAATCCGTGTTGATATATATATATATATATATATATATATATATATATATATATATGCATATTCATCCCCTCTTTATTCAAACTTTAAAAATTATAGGGATATTCACACCCTCAGGTGGATTTACTAACCAAACTAAACCGACCAGAATCACTATGAACCGCAAATCTAGCCAGGTTGTGAGCTTCCTGGTTAGCTAATCTGCATTCAAAAACCAAAAAGAACTCACGAAAGTCATTACTTCTCGCCTTCATCTCCTAGATGATCTGCTCCATTTGGCCCCTCTTGATAATTCTTGACCACCGCTAGGTAGTCGCTCGCTACCTGCACTCGGGCAGCTAGGATATCCACAGCTAAAGACATAGCTTCCCGACAAGCTAACACTTCTAGTGTCTCCGGATCACTCCGTCCATTAAAAATCACCGCAGAAGCCCCTAGGTAGTGGCCTGAACCACCGGCGGCGCTGGAGGTAATCCTCTGTATTCCCGTGAATACCAAAGATTTTGGGTTAAAAAAATTAGTACTAGTAGTAAATATGGCCCAGCCCGCGAACCGCATACCACATCGTACCATCGAGTCACGTGACCTCCTCGACAGCTTCTCGCACGCGAAAACGCACGCACGAGCCGAGGCGAACTGGCGAAGGCGACCTAGGAGCATCGAGGCGGCGACGCGGCCACCCCCTCCACTACCCCTCCCCTCGGCGGTGCAGCACTGCGACTGCGAGCAGCGGCAAGCGACGGCGGAAATCCCGCCAGGCGCCCAGGCCAGGTTCGTTTTCCTCTCCCCTTTTTAGTCTTAGTCTTTCAGATTTTCTAGATGCCTAGATACGTCTAATTTTCAGATTTACTAGTAGCTGATTTTTAGATTTACTAGTAGCTGATTTGGTGTTGTAATTTGTATCCATTACTAAGTTAGTAACTAGGACAGATTCGGTTTTGTATACATCTATTAGAAACAACATATTGACTATTGCTCTCTCAGTTTCTTGTAATCTAGACGAAGAACAAGAGTATTGCTGGCAGTAGCATATTTGCATTGTGGGATAAAGCTTCAAAAGCCAAAAAGACAAACGAAACAGCCACGCCGAATCAGACAGTTGTTGAAGTAAAAGATGAGGATGTCATCGATCTCTTCCAACAAGGTGACCGCAAAGTTGTATTGTAATTTGGCTTCAATCAAGAGGTAATGCCTCAATGCGAGTGTGTTACTGTCCTATACTATTTTGTTATTATGAAATTATCGTCCTATCTCTTATGATTTATGGAAAATTTGTTCCTGTCTTATACTACTTTGTGCTAATACTGTCAATTCTACAGTTCATATTGTGCATTAAGACTATTTTTTTTTGCAAAGTGAATACCCACCAGCCAATTCCTGGTGCCTCCACTGGCCTGAACTATTTCCTGCCATAGCCGCCACTGCCGCTTTATTCAGATTTTTTGCTACTGCTGCATCCACATTGATTTTAGTCACACCTTCAGAAGGAGCTCTCCAATTAGATGTGTTAGGAATTGAGATCCTCACAGGATCCGCTCTCTTCTCAAACTCCTCAATAGAACCAAGATCAGAAAGAAAACCTTGGATAAAAGCATATGTAGATAGAGGGCTTTGGTAGATATCTTCATGCATTACTTTCCTCCTTGCATACCATATCGCCCATAGCGAGACAAAACTCTTTATTTGATCATCAGCTGACAGCGTATCGATCATGTCAAAGATAAATTCCTGAGATGATTAGAAGCCGAACTGCACATATGTTCCACCATATTTTCATCCATGAATGCCCACACACTTCTTGACATGGTACACTCAATTAATGAGTGTATCCATGAATCTTGTGCCCCGCACACTTGACAACGGTCTTTGTCACTCATATTCCTTCGATGGCGTTCATCAGCAATCGTAAGAGATTGCTTTGCCAACCGCCATAAGAACATCTTGATTTTACAAGGAACTTTTGTCTTCCAAATAGAAGACCGATGTTTCTGCTGCCCATGTCTATCCGAACCTGCAGCAGATCCTTCTAGCCATGCCTCCCTTCTTTCATGTGTGTCTACTAGCATATTGTATGCCGATCGAACTATGAATATTCCACGTCGATCGTAATGCCACGACCAAAAATCCTCTCGCTACCTTGTAGTCAAAGGAATATTACGGATCGTCTCAGCATCCATTGGAAGGATAAATATATATCATTTTGATTGTAAAAAACCCCTTCCACCTTAGTCCAGTCTTAGTTTGAAGTCCGTTTGGGTTTTGCACAACAAACCCTACATTTTGTAGGTTTTTCGGTTTCATTGATGCTTGATATTGTATTCAAGTTCCATTTTATTGACAAAGGGGATATATTAATATCGTGGAGATTACACCCGGCTTCTGTAACAACGAAATGTCCTAAATACATTAGGAATGCATACAACCCTAGTATAAAAACAAAAAGAAGAGGAAAACAAAAGATCCCGCTACAGTGATCAAAACATTATAGTTGCGACACATACCACCATCAAGACATCACCCGGAGTCCAAATTCTCCAAAGGAGACGCCTCCAAGAAGGAAACCGTGCACAAGCAACGTTGTCGTCTGATCATAGGTTTTCACCCTAAAGAAAGTCTGCGCTCTCAAAACAATGCCTTCAAGGCCATTGCTAGGCACAACCAATTAAAACATTGGATTTAAACCCTGAAAGATAAGACTTTGTAATCCTCCTATGTGGTTGCCTCCTCTTGCCGATGTCGCTCCTACAAGTCAGTAAACACCAAGTAAAGTCCTTATCGTGTTGAAGGCTCGGTTTTCCATTACAAGACCTCAGCTGCCATGAAATTCTCCACCATTGTCTTCAACATGGAAATTGAAACGCCGATACGTCCCATGATTACAAAAGACAATGAAGCTTCGCGTCACACCCTCTTGAAGCCACACGACCAGAAATAGTGGTGCACATGACTGAATCCCATCCGATCTGCCTTCCGCCAACACCGCCACCATAGCGCCTTCTCCTCCACAACCCACCAACTGCATGCGCTCGCCACCATTAATCTATGTCCCATCGCACAACCGATGCATGCCTCCTGAACCCTCCTACTTAGGCAAGATGGGCGCCGCCACCACCGCTATCGCTGCATGCGGTAGTAGACAAGGGGATCTAAAGGAGTTGGTGTTGCTGATGAGTGCATGTTTGCATCATGTTTTACACTATTATTTTGCATTGTAGATATAGGATCTTGGTATTTTATGGCGCTCGCGTGCATATTTTATGTTTGTTTTCACCAGGATCAGGATAGATGATGCATCCAATGGATACAATTCTTGGAGCAGTTGTAATGACGATAAAATGAGTCAAAAACAACGTAAATCGCTTATTTGGGAAATATTAAAAATACCAGAAGAAAACCAGAAGCGAATAAAGGAGGCAGAGAGTTCAACGACCAACTATACGACCGAAATAAAATTTTCGGCCGTATAGTTCCGGCCGTATAGTTGGCACCGCCTCCGCCTCCTCAAATAGTTTCACCCCGTGCAACTGGATCAGAGAGACGACATACATAACACCCAGAAATCGTTGAAAGCTCACCTCCGGAAAGCATCTAGAGGGGGAACCCATCTACCAAGGATCCATCTTCGCACTGCGCAGATCCGGGAGGCTAAGGCATCGATCTTCATCATCCACCGCTGCATCACCACCATCCCCATCCATCCCATCTACATCTTATTGTAATTTACGTACTCGTTGTGGATTTATACAAGTACTATTCATCCATGAAAGATTCCATTGTTATTACCATGATGTTGATTGCCTCCATGTCTGAGTAGATCATTAGTTCTTGAGGAGATGGAGAAACCCTAGTATGAGATTGAAATAAGATCAAGTCTATTATGATATTCATCGTTGTGACCATGTGTTGGATTTTCTACATCTTGATGTTGAGAGAAGTCGACCTCTCAATATTTTTCTCTTATGGGGACTTGATGGAGGAAACTACTTGTTAGTAGACGGAGATGTGTTCGCACTTATAGTGACTATAAAGCTATTGGAACTTCTTACGTATCAACTTGGGAAACCGAGGAAACTCATGGAACATTATCCATGCCATGGGATACATCCTACAGGGTCACGTCCCTTAATAGCGCAGTAATTCGATTGATGTCGATTACTGACTGATGTGGTTATGAGGATGATGTGAGCAGCGGTTGCTGTCTATTTGTCCAAATACAGAGTTCCTCCCGCACATACATAGTTGAGAATGTTCATGGTAAGAATCTTTATCTTAGCTCCTTATAATGCTAGTGGTGTATCCGCTACTCCCTGAGAACATTTTTTCCACTATTCCAGTTCCAATCTCTCTTACATACGTGATACTTACTTTCTATATTCAGTTATTTTACTTTACTTTATTGTTGCTCTTATACCTAAAACCCCAAAACACCCTTTTACACAATACTCGCATTTTATCTTGTTATTTAGAACTTTATTTAGCATTTCTATCGTAATATTTATTTCAAGAGTTATTAGACTTCAGACTCCTACTCCATGTGGGATCGATATCTTTATTTAGAAACTAGCTACAAACGATCTGTGCACTTGCAGTCATCAAGCAATTTTCTGGTGTCGTTGCCGGGGACCTAAGCTTTGTAGGTCTTTTAGTTTTTTCTTATTTATTTTTGTCTTGCTAAATTTTGTTTTGAGTTACAGGTTTCCACCAACATGATGGAGTTTGATCATATGACTAGTGCTAGCCCACTCAACTACTTTGGGAAGCCCTATGATATTTATAAAAGAGACAACTCCAATGAGAAGACAAGGGGGTTTGAAATAAATCCTCTACTACTTAGTATTTTACACAAGAAGCAATTTACTGGAGATGAAGAAGATCCTAATCCATATGAGCATATTGCATGTTTCAAACATATATGTGCACTTTTTAGTTGACAGGATATACTGCTGATGAGGTAAGGGTTAAACTTTTTAGTCAGACTTTGACAAGTACAACTCTCTCATGGTGTAGATCTTACCCCCTGAAGCCATTACTACTTGGGATAATCTAGCCTGTGAATTTCTAGCAAAATATTATCCATTATCAAAATCTTTTGGAATCAGGCGTCTTATAATGACTTGGAGGAATCGCTCTAATGAAGGACTAGTAAGAGCTTATATCAGATTTAAAGATTTACTACGTCTATGTCCTCATCATGATTTACCCGAATGGTATTTATTGCATATCTTTTATGGCAGTTTAATTGAACCTAATAAAATTGAACTAGACTCTTTCGGGGAAGGAGCCTTTATGAATCTTCCTATACCTAAAGTTTGGGCTTTACTTAATAGAATTTGTGATCATAGAGTTTCATTGAATTTTGGTCTAGGAAGTGAAGGAGGCATAGAAATAGAGCATGATTGCAATCATGACTGTAATAAAAAGGCCATATTAAAGAATTATCTAAAGAACTTTACTTGGATTCAGATCTTGTGTTGCAAGTTGTTAAAGCTTTTATAGAACATATCAAAGCTCCAAAAGAGGGTACAGTCAAGTATGATCCACCACCCGAACCTGGGAAGAAAAGAGAAGATAAAGCAACACTTGCTTCCCTAGAACCAATACATGAGATGCATTTTCCTAACACTGCACAAAAGCATATTCTTGAATATGAACAGGTCAAAGCAGTACAAAAAAAGAAGGAAGAAGAAAGTACGCCAGAAGTCGTGGAACATCTGGAAGAAAACAAAGATGAAGAGGTAACCAAGGAAGCAATTATGGCTATGTATGCACATTGTAACATAGTTGAACTTGATGAAGAGACTTCCGTATTGGTTGAAGGTAAAACAAAGGTAAAAGATGTGGGTAAGCCTATTCTTCCCTGCATATTTAAAGAAACCTCGCACTATGGTTTATGTGATCTTGGCACCGAAGTTAATGTTATATCTTATGATTTCTACTTAGAAATAAAAGAGGAAATAGAGACGGCTACAATTGAAAATACTAATATTACAATTATGTTAGCCAATTAAAATCTTAGAATCCCAATGGGAGTAGTTGAAGATGCAACTGTCACAATTAGCAACACAAACTTTCCTATTGATTTTGTAGTTGTTGATATGCCAGCTGATACTCTTTACCAAATTATATTTGGAAGGAACTTTTTGCGTGATATAGGTGCCTATGTTAATTTCAAGAAGGAGATTGTCTCTCTTAAACTTGGGGGAGCGGAAAATGTTGGGTCCGCAGGATAGAAAACAAAAAAATTCCTACGATGAGAACTATACGCCAAGATCTATCTACTAGATACAGAGCAACGGGTGGACATACATCCATGGAGAACTTACCCTCGAAGACAACGAGTTTTGTTAACGAGTAGGAACTCGTGGTTGATGTAGTCGTACGCTTGCCGATCTCAAGATCGTGTGGAAGTCCGAGCGCCGCAAATCAGCAGCGCATCCGTCCTCGCACACACGTTCAAGCCACCGGACAACCTCCACCTCCCCGCTCCAGCGAATCAGCGGAAGCAGCAACTCCTTCCAGAAGCAAGGCCACCGGGAACATGTATCTCGCTAATCTGAGACCATGGGGGAATATCTAGAGGGGGAGAGAGTTCCTTCACGAGGAGGTGTGATTTGTGAGAGGGGAGAGGGGGGCTTTATATAGGAGGGAGGGAGACCCCTCCCCTCCCATAGCCGGCGCATGAGGGGGGGGGGACTCCTCCCCTCCTTCATTCATGTGGTGAACCTCCACTCACATAAACATGGCCTCCACCCAAAATCCCACTCATATGTATTTAATTTCCACCAAATTAAATGCAACTCTCAATTAATAAAACTCTTTTATTTATTTTATTCAGAATTTTTTTAATTACTTTAATTAACAAACATTCACATAAAACCCCTTGTAACATTTCAATATCACATGCAGAACCACTTTCTGCAATTTCACCCGAAACAATTCCGGTTTCTATCGAAACAATTCCTGTTTCTATCGAAACATTTCCTGCGCTTTGCAAACCTTTTGTCTGGAACATATGTGCTCCTAAATGGTGTCCGGAAACCCTTAAGTGTGTCACCCTGCGGTTCGCGAATAATACAGACATGATTGAGACTCCTCTCAGATCAATAATAAGAAGTGGGACCTGGAGATCCATACTGACTCCTGCATATTCAACGATGACTTCTGTGATCGTGAGAACCTTTAACGTCAGCAATTTAATCCCTTTGTCTCACGATATATTACATGTCCGAGATTCGATCATTAGTATCCAAATACCTAGTTCGATCTCGTTACCAACATGCACTCTTTTCTCGTTCCCGTGATATAACATTCTAGTGATCACATCACTTGCTTGCAAGCTATCTTAATGTGATATCACCGAGAGGGCCCAGAGTATATCTATCCGTCATCGGGATTGACAAATTCCACTCTTGATCCATGAGCCTCAACATAACACTTTCATAGCACTGAACCCACCTTTATGGTCACCCTGTTACGGTGTGACATTTGATGTTATCAAGATACTCTTCCGGTGTTAGCAATTAACATGATCTCATGGTCTAAGGACTAAGACTACTTTGTATGATGTTATAGCAATATAAACATAATGACTTGATCGTAATGCTATACTTCGGATGAATGTTCATCACATCATTTCACAAATGCTGTGACCTTGTTATTAACAACATCCAATGTCCATGATCAGGAAACCTTGATCATCTTGTTAATCAACAAGCTAGTTTATAAGAGAGGCATAACTAGGAACCCTTTTTGTTTATTAAACACACATGTATTGATGTTTCCTATCAATACAATTATAGCATGCAAAATAAACATCTATCATATACAAGGAATACATAATAACAACTTTATTATTGCCTCTCAGGGCATATTTCCTTCAGAAAATGAATTCCACTTCCAAATTTAAAGATAGGCCTCCACAAGAAGAAGCGGAAGAGAGAAGTATTGAGGAAATGGCGGCTCTTTTCTTTAGTAATCAAGAATAAGAAATAAATGAAGATCCAAATTATGAAGAAAAAATTATGGAGGACAAGTCCCTGGGAGAACTAGAAGATGAATTAGATTCACTTCCCATTATGGGACCTCCAACTGATGAGGCTTTTGAAGAGCCAGAAAAGAGAGGGGACGAGGAACTACCACCCCCAGAGTTGGAGACTCTACCAGATAATCTTAAATATAGGTTTTTAGGTGATACAAATAAATTTCATGTTATTATTAGTGCTAAACTTTCAGGAGAAGAAGAAGAACTCATGAAGATACTTAAGGATCATCGCAAGGCCTTTGGGTACTCAATGGATGATTTGAAGGGCATTAGTCCCATGATAACCATCCATCAAATATTCATGGAAGAAGGTGCTAAACCGATTGTGGAATTTAATAGAAGATTGAAGCCTGAAATGAAGGAAGTGGTAAGAAAAGAAATTGTACGCCTACTAGACGCAGGTATAATCTATCATGTTAAAGAAAGTGAATGGGTAAGTCCTGTTCATTGTGTCCCTAAGAAGGGCGGTTTTACTGTTGTTCCTAATGAAAACAATGAATTGATACCTACTAGAACTATTGTTGGGCATAGGATGTGCATAGACTTCAGAAAATTAAATAAAGAAACTAGGAAAGATCACTATCCTTTACCATTCATATATCAAACTTTAGAAATGTTAGCAAACCATACTCATTTTTGCTACTTGGATGGATACTCTGGTTTTTTCTCAAATACCTGTTCATCCGGATGACCAACTTAAAACATCTTTCATTAGTCCTTATGGTTTACATGCTTACCGACGTATGCCTTTTGGTTTATGTAATGCTCCAGCTACTTTTCAAAGATGCATGACTGCTATTTTGCGGATTTTATAGAACTTATAATGGAAGTATTTATGGATGACTTTTCTATCTATGGAACTTCATTTACTAGTTGCTTGGATAATCTCAAAAGAGTCTTGTAGTGTTGCAAAGAAACAAATCTTGTTCTAAACTAGGAGAAGTGCCATTTTATGGTCAAAGAAGGTATAGTCCTTGGACACAAGGTATCAGGTAAGGGAATTGAAGTTGATAGAGCTAAGGTTGAGGCAATTGAGAGAATGCCGCAACCTAGGGATATTAAAGGTATAAGAAGTTTCCTTGGTCATGTGGGTTTTTATAGAAGGTTAATTAGAAATTTCTCTGGAATATCTAAATCTTTGACTAACCTCCTGCAAAAGGGAGTAAGATTTAATTTTGATGATAAATGTCTTGAAGCCTTTGATAAACTCAAAAATGCTTTATCCCGTGCTCCTGTCATTAAGCCACCTATCTAGGATACAACTTTTGACTTAATATCCGAAGCTAGTGATGACGTTGTAGGAGTAACTCTGGGACAACACAATGGTCGCAGATTTAATATTATACATCATGCTAGTAGAACTTTAAATGGTGCTCAGAAGAACTACCCTAAGGAAGAAAGGGGACTTTTTGCTGTATTTTTCTCTTGTGATAAATTTCATTTTTACATAGTTGATGCAAAAGTAAGAGTTCATATGGATCGTGATGGTTTAAATGAACTCCTTGAGAGGAAATATCATAAGCCAAGACTGATCTATTGGATTCTTTCACTTCAAGAATTTGAGTTGCAGATTATGCAGACAAGAAATTAAGATGTTAGATGCAGTGTCCATGTTTGCCTAGCATGACACTAATCTTGTTGAGAGGAACTTTAGTCCTGGTGATTTTCGTTTACGAGAATTACTCAATGCACTAAGGTTAATCCCTCCAAGAGAGAAGAAGTCTTTGTTGCTGGAGGAGCTTTTCATCCCAGAATAAGCAAACGGTAAGTACAAGGTAAGTGTTCTTACCCAAATAAGTGATTTGTCTTCACAAATTTTACCTCTGGAAATTTTTCTTTTGAATTCCTTGTGTTTTTCTGAAGTTTTAGAGGGTTTTTACCAACTATACGGGCAGAACTATACGACCAGAGACGAAGCTCCCGCTGTATAGTTGGTCGTTAAACTCTCTGTATCATCTTTGTGAAATTGTTTTCAATATCTGAGCCTATACGGTCGCAACTATATGACCGGAGCCAAAATTCCGGCCGTATAGTTGGTCGTTAAAATCTCAGGCACTTTTGATTTTGTTGATGTCTCTATCTATACGGTCACAACTATACGACCGGAGCCAAATTCCGGCCGTATAGTTGGTCGTTAAACTCTCAGACACTTTTCATTTTGTCTTTTCGTTATTCATAAAAAAACGTTATTGTCAGTTCTGAGTCGTGATTTAATCAACCTGGACTCAAGTTATTTGGAAATATCTGCCCGGAACCAACTATACGGCCGGAGCTATACGGGCCGCGCCCATATAGTTGGTTGTTACGCGGCAAGACACTTCCAAATCCGTGATTTCTTTCCCTATTTCGTTAAGATTCTTTTCTTGGGCGACAATTTGGTGTTTATCGCGAGTTTTACAGACCTCTGACCCCCCTTATATACCGCCATTGTCTCTATCTCTAATCAAAATCTCTAGAATCCAATCTACCTCTTATTCACACATGAGGACTCTCAACCAAGGGATAGAAGCCAAGAAGAAAGGCTCCTATGGAGATCAGGAGTAACAGCGAGCAAGGCAAGGAGATCAAGATCATCCCTATAGAGTTCCTCGACGCCCACCATGGGTGTCAGAAGAGGGATTTTAAGGCCCTGGAGCTGAAGATTGAAGAGTTGGACAAGGAGAAGCCAGGGACACCTAAACACCTTCGATTTCTGCGACTTTATCTTGACAAACTTGATGAAGATATCAAGCAGACAACCGAATCAGGTTTTTCTATGAGTCTTAAGGCGATACAAACCCTTCAAGATAACAATGAGCTCATTAAAGAACAAGTGAAAGTGCTAGAGAGGAATAATCTTTTCTACAAGCTGCGTGTTAAAGAACTAGAAGTTGTCAATCAATCCCTCCGCCTCAGGCTGGCCCATGAAGAGAAGATACCGCGTGCCATGGCACCACAGTGATCTACAACAATCATGGTATCAAATAATCGCAAGGGATTATTTGATCCTGCCTGGCTTGATTCCAAGCTTGGGGAGATCTTTAAGACCTTCTATCTTATAAGTTTTTATTACTATTTTTGCATTAGTTCAAACTAGCAATAAAGTTTCCATCATTAGAATTCCCTTCAGGAATAGTCGATCCCTTTAATGAAATTCCGAGTTTATTATTATATATGGAGCAATATTGAGTTTTTGTTTGTTTTATTGGATACATGAATGACTTGAGTATAATTTTACTTACACTTGATGATAGCAATAGGAATCTTCCACACCATTGGTATTCATGGAACACATAAAGATAATTTGGTCAATATGTTGTAAGTCTATTGTTTGATTTACAAAGAAAAATTATCTATACAATTGAGTTGAAAAAGAAACCTTGAACAAAGAAAAATGAAAGTGCTATTGAAATAGAGTGAGAACAAGTCGAGGTAGAATCTTCAAGTCATAAGTATGCTTCATATACAATTGGAATTTGATAATTGAGATTGTTAAACTTTGAATTCCTATATGAAGTGGAATGCATGGCTAGCTCCTTTGCGTAGCACTTAAAACAAAAAGTGTGAGCATATACACGAGTGTGCAAAGAGCAAATAAGCATACACCACCATACTGTAGTATGACAAAGAAACACTTTTGAGATTTTTAATCGCAAGTGAATATGTTGATCCTAAAAACACTTGGGACTACCTCGCTAACTCATTCGGTTGAACCGGATACTTTTACATTATGTTGAGATTCATATTTTATGAACCGTTGATCACTAAGGTGTGGAAGCATGCTAATACTATTCAGATAGTTCGAGTAAGGTACTATTCATGAACTTATTCCTATGTATCGTATATGATAAACACATGTTGTAACTTCCTCATTTATTTTTATCGACTCAGCTTCATGAATATGAGGATCACATTCATTAAAGCTAAACTTGCTCGGGACGAGCAAGAGTCTAAGCTTGGGGAAGTTGATGAGTGCATATTTGCATCATGTTTTACACTATTATTTTTCATTGTAGATGTAGGATCTTGGTATTTTACAGCGCTCGCGCGCACATTTGATGTCTGTTTTCACCAGGATCAGGACAGATGATGGATCCAATAGATATAATTCTTGGAGCAGTTGTACTGAGGAGAAAAGGAGTCAAAAACAACGTAAATCGCTTATTTGGGAAATATTAATAATACCAGAAGAAAAGTAGAAGCGAATAAAGGAGGCAGAGAGTTTAACGACCAACTATACGACCGGAATAAAATTTCCGACCATATAGTTCTGGCCGTATAGTTGGCGCCGCCTCCGCCTCCTCAAATAGTTTCACCCCGTGCAACTGGATCAGAGAGACGACATAAAGAACACCCAGAAATCGCTGAAACCTCACCTCTGGAAGGCATATGGAGGAGGAACTCATGCACCAAGGATCCATCTTTGACTTGCGCAGATCCGAGAGGCTAATGCATCGATCTTCATCATCCACCGCAGCATCACCACCATCTCCATCCATCCCATCTACATCTTGTTATAATTTCCGTACTCGTTGTGGATTTATACGAGTATTATTCATCTATGATAGATTCCATTGTTATTGCCATGATGTTGATTGCCTCCATGTCTGAGTAGATCATTAGTTCTTGGGGAGATGGAGAAACCCTAGTATGAGATTGAAATAAGATAAAGTCTATTATGATATTCATGGTTGTGACCATGTGTTAGATTTTCTACATCTTCATGTTGACAGAAGTCGACTTCTCAATATTTGCCTCTTATGGGGACTTGATGGAGGAAACTACTTGTTGGTAGACGGAGGTGTGTTAGCACTTATAGTGACTATAAAGTTGTTGGCACTCCTTACGTATCAACTTGAGAAACCGAGGAAACTCATGGAACAATATCCATGCCAGGGGATACATCCTACGGGATTATGTCCCTTAATAGTGTAGTAATTCGATTGATGTCGATTGCTGACTGATGTGGTTATGAGGATGCTCTGAGCAGCGGTTGCTGTCTATTTGTCCAAATACGGAGTTCCTCCCACACATACATAGTTAAGAATGTTCATGATAATAATCTTTATCTTAGCTCCTTATAATGCTAGTGGTGTATCTGCTACTCCTTGAGAATGCCTTTTACCCTATTGCAGTTCCAATCTCTCTTACATACACGATACTTACTTTCTGTATTCAGTTATTTTACTTTACTTTATTGTTGCTCTTATACCTAAAACCCCAAAACACCCTTTTACACAATACTCACATTTTATCTTGTTATTTAAAACTTTATTTAGCATTTATATCGCAATATTTATTTCAAGAGTTATTAGACTTCAGACTCCTGCTCCCTGTGGGATCGATATCTTTATTTTGAAACTAGCTATAAAATATCTGTGCACTTGCAGTCGTTAGTTGGCTAGGTTTGGGGGGGGGGCGCTTCAGTTCTGCCCGGGAGGAGGAGACATGGGAGGGAGGGACGTCGCAAATACTAGTCTATGATCAAGGTTCAAAAAAGCGCCAAGCGTAAGCGTAGCGACAAGCTCTCACTTATCACTTTTTTAAATGTTTTCAAGAAAGTGGTAGAACTTTTTCTATTTCAAAGCATTCAACACAGCTGGCATGTAAAATACGAATGATATAGCAGAATATATATGTATGGATGAATGATACAGTAGAATTGCAAGCCAGCGGGCACATATGAATTAAACTAAAATGCTAGATTGATAAAGCAATCAAATCAGTCACAAAGTTCATAACCAACGCTAGCATAGTAGCAAACATCAAATAATTAAGTATGATAAGGTGATAATATATCACACACACATGACAAGCAAATACCAAATAGCATGTTGATGGCTCATTGGGGAACCCCAAGAGGAAGGTATGATGAGCACATAAGTAAGTTTCCCTCAGTTATGAAACCAAGGTTATCGAACCAGTAGGAGCAAGGAAACACCCCAAAGGTGTTGCTAGTTGAGCCTTGGCAGGGCGCACTACTTGGAATAGCTTTAATTACTAGCTTTAATTTGGAAGGTAAACAAAAGCATGGATATACTTGGAATAGCTTACGCTAGTAGGTAGGTATGGTGGACTCTTTGGAATAACTTGGTTTAGGGAGTTGGATGCATGAGTGGAACTCATACTTGGTTGTGGAGGCTAGCAAAAGACTGGGAGCGACAAACTAAGAGAGCAATAATGGCCATAATCATGCAGAGCGACAAAACATCATTGATCAAAGCATAAAGTGATACTACAATTTGAAAACTAAAGGATCATAAAGTCTATGGTGACTAGGGATAGTCATAACAGGGTGTGAGCATGCGCCAAGTCAACCCAAATAAAGCATCAAAGGAGAATACCACTATAGTATGCTTTAATATGCTAAAACAACACATGATTCATGCAAGGCACATTAAGCAATCTCAATTGTTTATAACAAGTCATGCTACAGCAAAGAATACTAAGCATAAAGCCAAAACAATATCAAGCATGGCATGACAAAGCATAGGCAACGGTAAAAACCAAGCTCTTTTTACCACTTAAGTATGAACTTTCCTACTCTTTTCCAAACCAAACCAAACTATTTGAAAACCAATGTATGAAAGAGGGGTTCCAACCAATTTATTCAAAAAACTAAGCAAACGAAAAACAAAAACAAAAACGAAAAAGAAGACGCTCCAAGAACAACACAACTGTGCATGAAACAATAAAATGAAGCGTTTGGAAGAAACCTTGGATTTTTATTGATGAAGAAGGGAATGCCTTGGGCATCCCCAAGCTTTGACAATTTTACTTCTTGGATATTTCTTGGGGTTACACGTGTGGCATCTGCAAACTTGAGCTTTAGTCCAACTTTCATCTCATTACTCATTCCTTCCATACACTGAAATTTTTCCTTCATACAAAACTTCACACAATCTTTATTAGCAACATTAGTGCACTCAATATAATAAGTCTTTAGGTTCAGTTCTAACACCAAATAAACTTCCATTAGAACACTAGCTAATGAAGCACTTCCCTCAAAAAGCTCAATTCCCCAAAAGAACTCAAAAAGGAACCAACAAGAAGCAAATGCAGAAAATGGCAGAAATCTGTCAAAATAGACCAATAGGTAAAGACAAATTTTTTCGAAGACCTTATGTTTCTCAAATCAAAAAGTGTTGATCTAACGAAAGTTAGATAACAACCTAGGTCAGAAGCACAAAAATTCACGCCTCAAAAGGATGTACAGAGATTTTACACGAATTTTTACTGTGAAGCACAGAAATCTGTTTCGGGATAGCAACTTTCCCAATCATTACTTGTCTCTCATTAGAGGTTACTCTTGGCATAAAAAGCAAATAAAAAGGATAAGGAGTGGTTATTACTTAAGTAATAACTTCCAATACTCATCTAAAACATTTGGGTCATCTCCCAATAAGTACTTTTTTAACGCCTTTAAGTTAGGCATAAGAAGCAAGAAAAATAATCAAGTGTTCTCAAATGAAGAAGCATTAAAATTAATACCAGAAATATCATCAACAAGGCAAGATATATCATCCAAATAAGTTCTAGAGGATCCTATCTCAATGCTCTTAGGTTCACTATTTCCATCAAAAGGGTTTTCAGCAACAATCCAATCAAGATTCTTTTCTATGGCTTCGTGCATTGCTACCAGTTTAAAGGGTATTGGTATCTTAGTTTCCTCCCCATTAGGTTCGGTTTTGTTCATCTTTTCTCGTGTACCAACAACATCTACACATGAGCCTAGCATATTGAAACACTCAAATACTTTTCTAGCTTCCTTGGCAACATCGTAGAATTCCTTAAACAAAGTTTCTAGAATAAAATCCCTCTTTTCAGGGTCCTCAATTTCTTTAAGCTTAAGAAACATTACTTGCATTAAGGGGTTGAGGTTAACAAACCTAGCTTCCAACATGTGAACCAAAGAAGTTGCAGCAATCTCATAGTTTGAAGCAAGTTCTGCAAGGGATCTATCCTCGGTATCCTCATGTTTACTAACATGATTAAAGAATTCTTCAATATTATCTTTTCCAATTATTGAACAACTACCTATTGAAAGGTCTTTCAGGGTGAATTTAGGGATCAACATGGTGTGCTAAGGAAAGGGTAACCACTATAGAAGACTTAATTTTTTGTGTGTTTTTAATAAAGAAAGCAAACTTGTAGAACTAATTTTTTGTGTGTTTTTGATAAAGAAACAAGCAAACAAAACAAAAAGAAACTAAGCAAAACAAAAATAACAAAGTAAAGAGATTGGTTATGAGGGACTCCCCTTGTGAAGATGTCCTTGACTCCCCGGCAATGGCGCCAGAAAATACTTTGATGGCTCGTGATTGATGAGCTTGTTGGGGAACCCCAAGAGGAAGGTATGATGAGCACAGAAGTAAGTTGCCTTAGTTATGAAACCAAGGTTATCGAACCAGTAGGAGCAAGGAAACACCCCAAAGGTGTTGCTATCTGAGCCTTGGCAGGGCGCACTACCGGTGCTAGTAGCAACGTGGAGACATGCACAACACAACCACAGAACTTTGTCCCCAAGTTGTGATGAGGTTGTCAATCTCACCAGTTTTGCTGAAAACAAAGGATTAAATGTATCGAATGGAAGGAAGTAATAGTTTGCAGAAAGTAAACACCAAGTAGTAAACAGTTTGTAGATTGAATGTAAAAGAAAGTACTGGGGTCCATAGTTCACTAGAGTGGTTGTCCGTAAGATAGATAACATGCTGGGTGAACAAATTACAGCGGGTTAATTGACAAACATCGATAAAGCATACAAGCATATACTAATCATCTTGACTCCTTTGAGACTTGATTGGGCATTACAACATTATACATAGACCACCATCCAACTGCATCTATGACTAATAATCCACCTTCAGGTTATCATCCGAACCCCCTCCAGTATTAAGTTGCAAGCAACAGATTATTGCTTTACGAATTGCGTGTAATGTAAACAATACGATTGTTCAATGAACAAAGGGTTGTTGTTTTCTCCCTAGTAGCAACAGCACATCTAGTACCTTAGAAATTTCTGTCACTTCCCCAAATTACCAGAGGCATGAACCCACTATCGAGCATAAATACTAACTCTTGGAGTTGCTAGCATCTATTTGGCCAAGATAGCTACTAACAACAGAAAGCATGCAAGATCACAAATAACAAAGACATGATAGAATCAATAATCAATCTAAAATAGCATCTCAATATCCATCGGATCCCCACAAACACAACATGCAGAATTACAAATAGATGATCTTGGTCATGAAAGGAGCTCACAAGATCTAAACATGAAAGCACAAAGGAGGAGAACCAGCCATCTAGCTACTACATGGACCCGTAGTCCAGAGATGAACTACTCACGCATCACACCGGAGGCTTGCATGATGATGAAGAAGGCCTCCAGGGTGAATTCCCCTCTCCGGCAGGGTGTCGGGAAGAGCTTCAGATCCCTCCCGATCTAGGGATGGAGATGACGGCGGCTATAGACTCTTTCGTGGATTTTTGATCGGGTACTTAGGGTTTTGGTTCCGAGGGAAATATATAGGCGGAAGGAGAGGTCGAGGGGGTGCCTGGGCTGGCCACACCACCCCCCTGGCGCGGCCAGGTGGTGTGGTGGACCCCTGGCTCCTCTCCGTCTCGTATTATGGCTCTAGATGACTTTCGGTAAAATAGCGACTTTGGCTTTTGTTCCGTCCAATTCCGAGAATATTCATTTTCTGACTTTCCTGGAACCAAAAACAGCAGAAAACAGGCAGCTGGCACTGTGGCTCTTGTTAATAGGTCAGTCCAAGAAATCATATGAAAAGTACTCCAAAGTGTGGACAAAACACAAGAAAGATAAAGCATGGAATATCAAAAATTATAGATACATTTGCAATGCTTTGTCATGCCATGCTTGATATTGTTTTGGATTTATGCTTAGTATTCTTTGTTGTAGCATGACTTTATGCTTTATCTACTTTCTTATGTTTTGTCCACACTTTGGAGTATTTTTATACACTTTCTTGGACTAACCTATTAACAAGATGCCACAGTGCCAGCTGGTTGTTTTCTGTTGTTTTTGGTTCTAGGAAAGTCAGAAAATAAATATTCCCGGAATTGGACGGGATAAAATCCAAATTCAATATTTCACCGAGGGGGACACGGAGCCAGAATACGAGACAGAGAGGGGTCGTCCACACCACCTGGCCGCACAGCCAGGCCTGGCCCGCGCCAGGGGGTGGTGTGGCTGCCCAGGGCACCCCCTCTGCCTCCCCTTTTGCCTATAAGATGCCTCCGATACAGAAACCCTAGGTACCCGATAAAAATTCCACAAAAGAGTCTGTAGCCGGAGGGGAGAATTCACCCTAGAGGCCTTTTTCATCACCATGCAAGCCTCTACTGTGATGCGTCAGTAGTTCATCCTTGGACTACGGGTCCATGTAGTAGCTAGATGGTTGGTTCTTCTCCTTTGTGCTATCATGTCTAGATCTTGTGAGCTCCGTTCATGATCAAGATCATATATTTGTAATCTTACATGTTGTGTTTGCGGGGATCCGATGGATATTGAGATGCTATTTCAGATTGATTATTGATTCTATCATGTCTTTGTTATTTGTGATCTTGCATGCTCTCCGTTGTTACTAGATATCTTGGCCAAGTAGATGCTAGCAACTCCATGAGGGAGTATTTATGCTCGATAGTGGGTTCATGCCTCTAGTAATCTGGGGAAGTGACAGAAATCTCTAAGGTAATAGATGTGTTGTTGCTACTAGGGAGAAAACCGCAATCCTTTGTTCATAGAACAATCATATTGTTTACTTTACACGCAATGCTTAATGCAATTATCTATTGCTTGCAACTTAATACTGGAGGGGGTTCAGATGATAACCTAAAGGTGGATTATTAGTCATAGATGCAGTTGGATTACGGTCTATGTATAATGTTGTAATGCCCAATCAAATCTCATAGGAATCAAGATGATTAGTATATGCATGTATGCTTTCTCGATGTTTGTCAATTGCCCCGCTGTAATTTGTTCACCCAACATGCCATCTATCTTAAGGAGAACCACCACTAGTGAACTATGGACCCTGGTCCTTTCTTTTACCATGAATCTACAACTGTTTACTATTTTCTGTTTACTTTCTACAAGCTATTACTTTCTTCCACACAATACGTTTAATCCTTTGTTTTCAGCAAAACCGGTGAGATTGACAACCTCACTGTAAGTTGGGGGCAAAGTTCTGTGGTTGTGTTGTGCAGGATTCCAAGTTGGAAACAACACCTTGGAGGTGTTTCCTTGCTCCTACTGGTTCGATAACCTTGGTTTCATAATTGAGGGAAACTTACTGTTGTGCTCATCATACCTTCCTCTTAGGGTTCCCCAACAAGCTCGATATATTTCGAGCCCGCAAGCAGCTCTAGTTTCTCTCACAGCTAGAAGCACCAGAGGTCAAAAAGGATCATAATAGCCAAATTCTATAAATCAGGTGTCTCACCTCCATACATTCTCCACCAAGACACTAGAAAAATGAAATTCAAGAGTTAGATATCAAATCCATCAATAGATATGATCATATGAATTAAGAAATGAAAATTTGAAGTGGAACTAACTAGGATTATAGTCAAAGTTTTTACACATCCTTGCAAGCTTATTTCCAAAGCTCGTTGCTCTCTTTTGGAACAAAGTAAAATCATGGTTGAAAACTTGGTCTTGGATGATGTCATCTCCATGAAAGAAGGTCTCCACACACTCCATAAAACCTGTTATGACCTTTGTTAACTCAAATATGCTCTCATATTGATAGGTGTAGTGTGGATTCGGCAAGTATGCAACCAAATGCAGCGTGGAATCTAGCCTATCCTTCATCTTCTTGTCTACAATAGCCATCACCTCTTTGTACTAAATCTCAACATTGCCAAAGGCTTCTTTGATATCCTTCTTTGCCTTCGTAACCTCTCCATACACAAACACCATTGATGGCCACACATCACCATCAACCAAGCGCAACACTCTCACCAAGGGTTTGAATACCTTAATGCAAAGGTGAACACCCTTCCAAAAGGAACTGCTCATAATTTTTGTTGGTGCATCCTTCCCTTTCTTCTTCTTCATAACCTTGATATTCTCCCACTTCTCGAACACCACCATCCTCCTTAGGGAACAAGACTTTTCAACCATACTTTGCAAAGTGATAAACTGAGAAGCAAATACAGTTACTCTTGGTATTATGATTTCCCTCTTCTTGGTGAAGGATCTCATGCATTCCAAAGTGTGCTGGTGCCCATACACAAAAATGGTGAAAGCCCTGGCCTGTTCAAGTATCTTCTTGAACTTAGGAAAGTTTTCAATCCCTTTTAGCATCAAATTGATAGTGTGTGTTGCACAAGATGTCTAAAAGATGTTTGGCCTCTTGATTTTCGAAAGATCCTTGGCTCCCATGTTATTCGACGTGTTGTCAATCACAACCCGCACCACATTCTCAGCACCCAATACATCAATTTCCTCGTCAACCAGATCAAAGATCATCTCACTTATGTGTGACACATATGATGCCTCCTTGTACTTGAGGAAGGTAACACCTTCAACACAATGGGTGATCATACATGATGATCTAAACAAGCAAACATGAACTCTGATATCAAATCGCACATACAAATGTCCAAAATCTTTTCAACTTAGATCTCATAATCTCACATACAAATTACCCTAAAATCTGAGATATTGATTACTGAACATGAAGTAAGGACTAAGGAGTAAGAATTAAGAAGTTAAAATAGATAAGAATAGCACAATTTCACCTAGGCAAGGAGGACGTGAAGAGAGGAGGTTGGAGATGGCCGGAGGCATAGATAGGGAGTCACGGTGAGTTCCTTGCAGCCAGATTCGAGTTGTAGAGGAGGACTGGCGAGGGAGTGAGGTGAGGCGCTCCTGTTGTGTCCCTTCCTCTGAAACCGGCACAAGGGAGGAGGACGAGGATTCCAGCCGCCGCCACCAAATGTCCAAATCCCCTCTCGTATCCTTTCTCCTAACCTAGCCATAAGGGGTCGCTTTCCCCTCCCCTTATGTACACCTCGAGTTCCCTTCCTGCGCCGCTCGATTTCCCTTCCCGTGCCCTGCTTCTTTTCCCGCGTGTAGAAGAAAATCTCCTGCCAGATCAATCTAGCGTACACCTTTCCTAGTTGAGTGTCACTATAGCGTACGCTCACAACTTTAGAGATCGCCTAAGCGGTACGAAGCTCTCCTTAACGCCTAATCTACCGCTTCTTCCCCTAGGGCAGCGTTAGGGGCTCGCTCAGCGCTATAGAGTGCTTAGGCGCACGCTTTTTTGAACCTTGTCTATGATTCAAACATCATCGGTATATTTATGGTAAGTTCACATCATGATTTTGCAAAACTAGAGATTAGTTCATGATTCAAACATCAACAATAGATTATACACAAAATATATGATTTAAGATGGTACCATTAAAGGTAAAACAATTTCACACAAATACATGAAACTAATTTGTCAAGAACCCATTCCCTAAAGGGGAGGTGGAATCTCATTCATTCAATCCTCATCTAATACAAGAAGGGGAGAGGTGTATCATCCTATAGTTCAAGAGACTTGAAATGGTAGAACATATTTGTGTGTATTTCATTCGTGCATATAAAATCTGATTAAATTTAAAACTTTTTGATAGAACTTGTCAAAATGATTGGAGTTTCACTTGAACTGATGATTTAGGACTAGATCATCAAGATGAGTGTTAACAAACTTTTAAATAACCTTTGGTAAACTTCTATGTTAGGAAGGATAGATGTTAGACTCGTAAATAAAATTGAACTAACTAATTAACACACCTCCAAGTAACAAAAATCAAACCTATTCTTATCTTACCTTATTCTATTTTATCTTAAACATCATCTCATATACCAACACTTGTGAATAACAAGAGTCAAGTAACAAGTAAATCAATTAAGTTTATACAAATATTGAGTCTTGATTTATCTGTTCTTTTCTATCCAAAGGTTACAATCTTAATAATCACAAGGATGAGATATATACATAATACTAAGGCTTAAGTAACATCCTATGGATTTAATATTTATGAGTATACTTGATAATAAGCATTCCAAAGCCTTATCAAACTTGACCCATTGCCAAAATCACATTATCACCATTAATTCACTTTGTGGATTTTATGATGTTATACCCTAAGAATACTAAGGGTTAATCAATATTCCTACTTGTTGTTAAGTAAGCTTAAGAAGGAGCTAATAATGAATCCTTGTGCAGAAAAATGTTTAAACTTTTGTACCACAAGCTAGTGCCAACCTTAGCTAGGAAAACTTGTACCTTCAACTACATTCTAGTTGAAGTAAAGCTTGTTGACAACAAATTAGTATAAGACTAGTGAGTAGTCAAATATAGGCAAGCCATTCATCAAATCATCTTATCCAAGTCACTGGATCAACCTTGACTATTCCCTAGAGTTCCATTCTTAAAGTCATCTCAAGTATACAATTCCTTTGATGAGTAGAATTCCTACTTAATTCTAGAGATAAATTAAGTGGGTGATATATACTCTATTCCAACTAGAGCATATATATATACAATGCCATAGTAATTCAAGAGACCAAGTCAACTCTATACTTTCATGCATAGTTGTGACTCATCTCTATCAAAATCATTGTAGGAATAAATATATTGTTATAAAACCATACATTATCCATTCTTGCAACCCTAGAATTCTAGTGTTGAGATAGTCCATACCTCACACTCTTGTGAAGAAAATTTATTCTTCTAACACTAAATCCTAGTGTTATGTTAATAATAATATGATCACAAGTATCTAGGGAAATAAACCTAAACCTTTCCCAGTAGTTAATATTACCATAGAGACAAATATTTGTCATGGGTAAAACACACATAGAAGTAACTTATCATTTTCATCATAACAACACTTACCTGAAATCATCCTTACTTATTAGTAGTGAATCTTCTAAAAGTGTATCTCACATTCTTTATGAGTATCTTCACTCAATATGGAGTTGTACAATATCTTATGGAGTACATTAAAAACCCAAGGACGCTCATTTGAGATTTCTCTCAAATGGAAAACCCTAATTCACATTTTCATGATAAGAAATAAAGGTAGAAATCTTTTGTGTGTTAACCACATAAAATAAGAGGAAATATAATGATATCATGCAAATCTTTGGTGTTCAAACTATTCATTTTGAAAAAAAGATTCCATTTGGGAGTGTCATATACATATAATTTCATTCTACTAAATTCTTTCATATTAAAGAAATTACTCATAAAGATTATATCTTACATAAATGAATTCAAACCCTTTACAAAATATATCAGAATAAAATCTTTAAATCCATTGAAATTATTGAGGTTGAAAATATTTATTTGAACAAATTTCATAAAAGGGGATTAAAGGACATTTTCTTTACATACACAAATATCCATGTATGTATAAACAAATCCTTAATTAAAATATACAAGAATGTATTTTAGAAAATGACTTAAAACATCCTCTAAGGAATTAAGAACTAAAATTCTTTAGAACCAAATTTTGATTAAAACAGAATTCAAATAGAAAAAAACATAAAATAGAAATAGAAAAGGAAAAGGAAAAGAAAATATAGTAGAGGGCCCTAGAGATTCTAGCTTGCAGATGTCATAGATATAGACAATAAGCACCTTCTACTTTGTCTTCTTGAGGCATATTCAAACTTCTCGTTGGTCAACAATCATCCACGACCCCTCCCTAGACTTCTGATACGTCCATTTTGCATCACTATTCTATGTCTTAATTCACTATTATTCATTGATATATTTCGTATTGAGAGGTGATACTTATGTTATTTCATCTGTTTTTGCATGGTTGATGACTTTTGGAGCATGGACCGCTGGAGTCAGGATTCTGATGGAAAAGGTGTTGTTTGGAGGCAAAATTCACGAAGATCAGAAAATCCGGGAAAATATACGGAAAATTCTATTTTTCCAGAAGACTCGGGATACTAGAAGATGGAGTGGAGGTGGGCCACAGGGGGCCCACACCACCCCATGGCGCGGGCAGGCCTAGGCCGCGCCTGGGAGTGGTGTGGCCGCCCTGGCCCACTCCAGCCTCTCCCCTCTGGCGTATATCATCCTCCCGAAACCGTAAGACTCGGGGAGCGACCACAGAAAGATTCCGCCGCGTCTTTGGGGCAGAAAACACCGAGAGAGAAAGATCTCTCCGGCAGACAGATTTCTGCCGGGGGAATTCCTTCCTGGAGAGGGAAGATCGTCGCCATCAACACCACCATCAAGCTGGACTTCATCAGGATCATCATCACCATCATCACCACCATCATCACCATCAGCACCCTCATCACCATCTCCATATTGCTGTAACAATTGAGTTGAATCTTGCATAGTTCATAGGGGAAACTTTCCCGGTGTTGATTACTCTTTGTAGTTGATGCCATTGAGTGAACCATTGAATTATTGTTTATGTTCAGATTGTTATACATCATTATTCCATCTCTGATCATGATCCATATGATTTCTTGTGAGTAGTTTGTTTTGTTCTTGAGGACATGGGAGAAGTCTTGTTGTTAGTAGTGGAGTTGCGTTGAGAAAGATTCAATAGATTGTTATTTAATTTGTGGTGTACTTCTTCTAGTGGTGTCATGTGAACGTCGACTACATGACACTTCACCTATATGAGCCTAGGGGAATGCATTGTGTATTTGGCTACTAATCGTAGGGGTTGCCGGAGTGACAGAAACCTGAACCCCCGTTAGGAAACCATTGCACAAGTTTGACGTAAGGGTCTTAGAGTTTAAAGCTGTGGTTAGGTTTCTACCTTAATTACTTTCTTGTACTTACGAATGTTTGAAGGGGTATAATCACAAGTATGTATTTAGTCTTGGATGGGGTGGTACATTAGCACAGGTTCACCCACACAACACTTAGCAAGCTAAAGAAGATTAATCAGCTATATGAAGCGAAAGCACTTGACAGTCTTCCCATGTGTCCTCGAGAAAGTTTGGTCATCTATAGAAATACAACCGGCTTGTCCTTTGCTGCATAAAGGATTGGGCCACTTGCTGCATGCATTCCTACTGTCATTATTTACACGTACTTTGTTTACTTGCTTTATCGAAAACCCCTAAAAATCCGTTTGCTAAGTATTTGCAGAGAATTCCTGATCCATACCACTAGCCAGCACCTTCTTCTCCTCGTTGGGTTCGACACTCTTACTTATCGAAAATACTACGATACACCCCCTATACTTGTGGGTCATCAATACTATTTTCTGGCACCGTTGTCGGGGAGTGAAGCGCTATTGGAGAGTGCAACTGGTAAAGGAAACTTCTACTGTGAGTATTGTTTACTTCTGCTAGTTGCTTTATTTTTGTTATGGATAATTCGCTGAGTTTCTTATTTGGTAATGCTACTACCACTGCTAAGGTAGTAGATAAGCCACCACCTGCTGATGTTTTCAAAATACCTACAAGAATTATTGATCGTGTTATGGATAACTACTATGTTGGGGATGGAACTGTCCATCCCGGTGATCATTTACTCTTTATACACGAATTATGCGGGTTGTTCAAGTGTGCAGGTATTACTACAGATCAAGTTAAGAAGAAGTTATTCTCATTGTCGTTGAAAGGAAGAGCTGAGGAATGGTATAAGCTGTTGAAGAATGGTCAAGCTCTAGAATGGGAGGAAATAGTGCCTCTCTTTTATTCAAAGTTTTATCCTCCTAGTGAGATTCACAAAGATCGGAATCAAATATACAACTTTTGGCCTCTTGATGGAGAGAGTACAGCTCAAGCTTGGGGAGATTCAAGTTACTAATGCTCAAATGTCCCATTCATGAGCTCCCCAACAATATTATCATCAATAACTTTTATGCAAGGCTCCCTCTACATGACAAGGATTTATTGGATGCTTCTTGTGCTGGATCATTCACTCGTATGGAAGAAGAAGCTAAATGGGATCTTCTGGACCGTATTCAAGACAATTCTGAAGCTTGGGAGAATGAGAAAGGTAGAAAGTCAGGTATAAATTATGATTATGAATGCATTGAATCTTTTATGGGAACTGATGACTTTCAAAATATTAGTAATATTTATGGTCTTGATTTGCAAGTTATTACGAATTTCTTTAGAGCTTTTGCTTCCTATATCGAAATTCCAAAAAGGGGATGGAACAAATACCATGCACCCTACAAAGATATTGTTGACTATGCATTATTGATCCCATCTTACCCGAACCTTATATCGAGAAGATTCCCTTTCCCGAAAAGGTAAAGGACCATCCTATGATAACCAATGTAATCACCAAAAGTGAAAAACGAATTGTAAAACCTGATGAACAAATAAACATTGAACCTGTGGTAGCAATTGTGAAAGACCTTGTCACTAAAAGCGTAGAAGATGGGCACATAGTCTTTTGTGAGGATGCTTCTAATGTTGTTTCACATCCCAATAGATCTAAAAAGGCTAGGGTTCCTGTGCTTTTTGTTAGAATTGGTGATCATTGCTATTATGGTTTATGTGATATTGGTGCAAGTTCTAGTGCTATTCCTTATGAGCTTTACAGAGAAATTATGCATGAAATCAGTCCTTGCGAGTTGGAGGAGGTTGATGTGGTTATTCACCTTGCTAATAGAGATACCATCTCTCCAATTGGTATTGTGCGAGACGTGGAAGTTCTCTGCGGTAAGATTAAGTACCCTGCTGATTTTCTAGTACTTGGTTCGGCTGCTAGTAAAACCTACCCTATCATTTTTGGTAGACCTTTCTTGAGTACTTGTGGAGCTATTATTGATTGCAAGAGGGAGAAAATCTTGACTAAGTTTGATGGGGAATCTTATGAGTTTAATTTTTCGAAATTTGCTAAAGACCCTTGCGAAGAGGAAACCCATAATGAGGATTTTAGGGTTGAACAACTTGCTTCTATTTCTCTTGGTCCTAACAATGCTTAATTGATGGAAGATCATGAAAGTGAAATCTTCATGGAAGAAAGGATTAAGATTGACAGGATTCTCCGTGATCAACCTATGATGCTTAAGCACGACTTGCCTATAGAAGACTTGGGTACCACGATGCCACCTACAAAGGATCCGGTTTTCGATCTAAAACCTCTCCCTGATGATCTTAAATATGCTTATATTGATGATAAAATGATATATCCTGTTATTGTTAGCGCTAAACTTTCAGGGAAGGAAGAAGAAAGGTTATTGGAAGTTTTGAGGAAACATCGAGGAGCTATGGGCTATACTCTGGATGATTTAAAAGGGATTTCACCTACTATATGTCAGCATTCTATCAACATAGAACCAGATGCGAAGCCAGTAGTGGAGCACCGACGATGTTTAAATCCTAGGATGAAGGAAGTGGTAAGGAATGAGGTATTGAAACTCCTTGATGCTGGTATTATTTACCCTATTGCTGATAGTGAATGGGTTAGTCCTGTTCATTGTGTTCCTAAAAAGGAGGTATTACCGTTGTCCCTAATGATAATGATGAGCTTATTCCTCAAAGAATAGTGGTAGGCTATAGGATGTGCATCTATTTTAGGAAAGTCAATAAAGTTACTAAAAAAGATCACTACCCGCTTCCTTTTATTGATCAAATGTTGGAAAGGTTGTCTAAAAAGACCCATTTTTGTTTTCTTGATGGTTACTCTGGTTTCTCTCAAATTGCTGTTAAACAACTAGATCAAGAAAAAACTACTTTTACTTGCCCTTATGGAACTTATGCTTATAGACGTATGCCTTTTGGTTTATGTAATGCTCCCGCTACTTACCAAAGGTGCATGTCTGCTATCTTTCATGGTTTTGTGAGGAAATTGTAGAAGTGTTCATGGATGACTTTTCTGTTTATGGAACTTCTTTTGATAATTGCCTGCACAACCTTGATAAAGTTTTGCAGAGATGTGAAGAAACTAATCTTGTTCTTAATTGGGAGAAATGCCACTTCATGGTTAATGAAGGGATTGTTCTTGGGCATAAAGTTTCTGAAAGAGGCATAGAATTTTATAGAGCTAAGTTTGAGGCAATTGAGAAGATGCCATGTCCAAGAGACATCAAAGGTATTCGTAGTATCCTTGGTCAAGCTGGTTTCTATAGGAGATTTATTAAAGACTTCTCTAGGATATCAAAACCTCTCACTAATCTTCTTCAAAAAGATGTACCTTTTGTTTTTGATGATGATTGTAGAGAATCTTTTGAAACTCTTAAGAAGGCTTTAACTACAGCCCCTATTGTTCAACCACCTGATTGGAGTGTACCCTTTGAAATAATGTGTGATGCTAGTGATTTTGCTGTAGGGGCTGTCCTTGGGCAACGTATTGATAAAAAGTTAAACGTTATCCATTATGCTAGTAAGACTTTAGACACTGCTCAAACGAATTATGCCACTACTAAAAAGGAATTTCTAGCTGTTGTTTTTGCCTGTGATAAGTTTAGGCCCTATATTGTGGACTCAAAAGTAACTATTCATATTGATCATGCTGCTATTAAATATCTTATGACGAAGAAGGACGCTAAGCCTAGGCTTATTAGATGGGTACTGCTTTTACAAGAGTTTGATCTACATATAGTAGATAGAAAGGGTGCTGAAAATCCTATAGCTGATAATTTATCTCGCTTGGAAAACGTCTCTTTTGACCCTATGCCTGTTAATGATAGTTTCCCGAATGAACAGTTAGCTGCAGTGGGGGTGAGCTCGCGAGGAAGCCCTTGGTATGCTGATTATGCTAACTTTATTGTCTCCAAGTATTTGCCTCCAACTTTTACAGCTCAGCAAAGAAGAAAGTTCTTCTATGATCTGAGACATTATTTTTGGGATGACCCACACTTATATAAAGAAGGAGTTGATGGTATTATGCGAAGATGTGTTCCAGAATATGAACAAAAAGAGATATTGCGCAAATGCCATGGTAGTGCCTATGGAGGACATCATACAGGAGATAGAACGACACAGAAGGTATTACAATCAGGTTTCTACTGGCCAACCCTTTTTAAAGATGCAAGAAATTTTGTTTTATCTTGTGATGAATGTCAACGTGTTGGTAATATTTCTAGACGCAATGAAATGCCTATGAACTACTCTCTAGTTATTGAACCTTTTGATTGTTGGGGATTTGACTTTATGGGTCCTTTCCCTCCTTCGAAAGGCTATACTCATATTCTTGTTGCCATAGATTATGTTACTAAGTGGGTAGAAGCCATTCCTACGAAGAGTGCTGACGGGGAAACCTCTCTAAAAATGCTTAAGGATGTTATCTTCCCTAGGTTTGGAGTGCCTAGGTATCTCATGACTGATGGGGGTTCTCATTTCATTCATGGCGGTTTTAGGAAGACCCTCGCTAAGTATGATGTTAATCATAGAATTGCTTCAGCTTATCACCCCCACTAGCAGGCAAGTGGAATTATCAAATAGAGAAATTAAATCTATCTTACAAAAGACTGTCAATAGGTCTAGAAAAAACCGGGCTAAGAAGTTGAATGATGCCTTATGGGCTTATAGAACTGCTTACAAAAATCCTATGGGGATGTCTCCTTATAAAATGGTTTATGGGAAAGCTTGCCACCTACCCTTAGAATTAGAACATAAAGCTTACTGGGCGGTGAAAGAACTAAATAGAGATTGTAAGCTTGCTGGTGAGAAAAGATTATTTGACTTAAGTTCTTTAGATGAATGGAGGAGTGAAGCCTATGAGAATGCCAGGCTCTTTAAGGAAAAAGTTAAAAGATGGCATGACAAGCGAATACTTAAGAGAGAATTTCATGTTGGTGAGAAAGTTCTACTGTATAGGTCTCGTCTCAGATTTTTTGCAGGTAAGCTACTATCAAAATGGGAAGGACCTTTCATCATTGAAGAAGTATACCGTTCAGGAGCAATAAAAATTTCTTCTTTAAAAGATAATACTACACAAGTAGTGAATGGACAGCGACTCAAACACTATATTGCTGGAGATTCTTACAATGAAGATGTTGACGCCTTTCAAGTTATAACTCCAGAGAAATTCATGGAAGACCAAATTCAGAGACCTGCAGAGTCTGTGTCCAACTAGGTAACAGTTCTGGTAAGAAAAGTTCCGCAAAAATACAATCCAACTATATTTTTGCAGTTTTCAGTCAATAAGGAAAGCTACAAAGCGAAAAAGGGGCGGAAACGGAGCCAGGGTGGCCCACACCACCCCATGGCACGGGCCCTCCCCTGGCCGTGCCACCAGGTGGTGAGGCCACCCCGGACTCCGCCTCCGACTCGTTTTCTCCCAGTACCTTCCTTTTGATATGAAACTTCGTAATATATAACCCCCCCGGATCCCCCGAGGTCCATATATCGTGTTTTCGTCGTGTTTTTGTTTCGATCTATTTTTGCCAGGTAGAACCCCAGACTTGGAGCCACAATGTCTTCCTCTGGATCATCCAAGGGAGACTCCTTAGAGGATATCATCAACCCATACATGAGAGAATTGAAGATTCATCCCAAGGAGTTGTTGCTCGAAGGTGGAGAGGTCCGGATTAAAGAGGTTCAAGGCCCTAAAGGTGAAGGAAGTCTGGAGGACAGGATGGGAGCACTAGAGCAAGAAGTCTTTAGGTACAGGAAGATGGCAGAGTGCGAAGTGGATATCATCCATAAGATTTGCTCCGAACTCATCACCGGGCACCAAAAGGAGACTGCTAAACTCAAAGATGAAGTCCTCTCACTCCGTCAAACAACCAACGAACTGCAAGCATAGTTTTATGACGTTCAAAATCAAAACTGTGAGTATGAGGCTAGATTTAAACGCATAAGTGCTGCTGCAAGTTTTAGGATGTTGGAAACCACGATGTCCTTTGTTGATGGGAAGCCTTTACCCTGGAAGACGGACGAAGATGAGAGGATACCACCACCACCGAAGGAGTAATTCGTCATCAGGTTTGGCATCCCCTTGGTTTGTTCCAAGCTTGGGGGAGTGCCGCGGTATCATATCACTATCTTCTATATTTTTACCTTATTAGTAGAGTCATATCATGAATAGAGGAGTTATTTTGTAGTATGGTTTGCATTATGGAAGTGTCCCCTCTCTCGCTAGATATGTATCCCTTGGTATGAGTTTCCGTTATGGAATATTAATGAGAAGTTCTATCATTCACTCTTTTGCATGGCTTATATTAGTTTTCAATTCGTGGTTATATGATTGATCTTGTTGTTAGTATTGGTAGCACTCTGGGATCATTTAGTTAATTTAGTTGGTTTTGGCAAACCTGGCCCGTTCAGTAGCAACACTTTTTTGAGAGTTGAAAAGAAAAAGATAGAAGTACTCTAGAGGAAAATAATTTCATCATCTTTCTTTCTTGTTTTGCTCATAAGTTAAGTATTCTCTAGTTAAGATCTTTTGTGCTTCCAAGGAAGATTACATGTTTGTATTTATCATTTGTATGCTTGTTTGTTTCCTTCAACTCTTATACTTGCTACCCAGCCTTGCTAGCCAGAAACCTGTATTAAGAGGGAATTCTTCTCATGCATCCACTCCTTTAAACCAAAACCCTTGCCATTTGCGTCCACCATACCTACCTAGTAGAATTATTGCTATTCCAAGTAAATTCTTGTTTTGTCTACCTCCCAAATTAAACTTGTTGTGCGAAAATTAGTGATAAAGCTCTCACGAACTTGATGGCACACTTTACTTTCTTGCATTTAATAAACTTGAACCATTGGGTCCTTCTTTGTTGCGTATATGCTTGCGCTTTATGAGTTGAAGTTAGCAGAACCATGTATCATGGGGAACGCTTTCAACATCATTGGTACTTTGTACCTAGTTGATATCATGTTCTTTTGCTTATGGATCAAAATGGACGTATAACTCCCCCCAAGCTTAGACTTCGCTTGTCCCCAAGCGAAACTCAACTCAATAAACATGCCTCAAGTTTATGGAGTGAAGAGTCGATAAAAGAATACAGACAAGAAGCATCACATTCATCAAATACATAGATCATAATAGAAGACAACTCATTATTATATAACTTAACTTGCAATGAGTAAAGGAAACACAATAAAGATACATAAAGTGAATCATAATTGGTAATGGCAAACTTAGCTCTCGGTCGAAGAATAGTTGATAATTTGCTGGAGTTCACAAATAACTGGTTTTCAATGATAGCTTTCAAAGTAGTAAACATCAAGATAAGAGCAATGTGCAAAACAAGGAACATAAGAAACATGATTGAATAAATCATCATATGAATGAATGAAACACAACAACTCAAAATACTTGTTGAGATAGAAGGGAGTAGGTGTACTGACTCAACTAAAAAGTAAAAAAGAAAGGCCCTTCGCAGAGGGAAGCAGGGATTGCAAGTCTCATAAAGAGCTCCCAAAAATTATGATACTTACTAGCTTTCAGCTCTCATTGCCCTATCATAGGCATCTTTTGGTGATTAAGGTTAAAGTGACACAACTAAGAGGATATGCTTGATAAGTTATAAATTGAAGTCCCATGCCCCTTACTTATGAGTACCGAACCTCATGCTACTCAACTTCAGTCACGAGTAAGCTCTTGTCATTGTAAATACATGTGTATCATTGAGAACCGCCAACGGGATACCCCTTGCACATGACATAGGAGCTATCCCATAATCAAAATGACAAGGCAAGCAGATAGTGAGCATCTCAGCGATCTTTTTATTTGTTATTTGCATAGTTTTTTTATTGAGGATGCTTCATAGATGCTCACTATAGTTATGCTGCAAGTTTCCACCATGATTAGGCATGGCTTAGGCTAGCGGCCCAGGCATTTCTCTAACACACATATAAACTCCATGATCTTACAAGTTCCACTTTTATTTCACACCGCCGGGATCCAAAAGCAAAAGAACATGATATCAACTAGGTACAAAGTACCAATGATGTTGAAAGCGTTCCCCATGATACATGGTTCTGCTAACTTCAACTCATAAAGCGCAAGCATATACGCAACAAAGAAGGACCCAATGGTTCAAGTTTATTAAATGCAAGAAAGTAAAGTGTGCCATCAAGTTCGTGAGAGCTTTAATCACTAATTTTCAGATAACAAGTTTAATTTGGAAGGTAGATAAAACAAGAATTTACTTGGAATAGCAATAATGCTACTAGGTAGGTATGGTGGACACAAATGGCAAAGGTTTTGGTTTAAGGATTGGATGCACGAGAAGAATTCCCTCTCTGTACAAGTTTCTGGCTAGCAAGGCTGGGTAGCAAGTATAAGAGTTGAAGGAAACAAACAAACATACAAGGGATAAAGACAAACATGCAATCTTCCTTGGAAGCACAAAAGATCTTAACTAGAGAATACTAAACTTATGAGCAAAACAAGAAAGAAACATGATGAAATTATTTTCCTCTAGAGTACTTCTATCTTTTTCTTTTCAACTCTCAAAAAGGTGTTGCTACTGAACGGGCCAGGTTTGCCAAAACCAACTAAATTAACTCAATGATCCTAGAGTGCTACCAATACTAACAACAAGATCAATCATATAACCACGAATTGAAAACTAATATAAGCTATGCAAAAGAGTAAATGACAGACTTCTCATTAGTATTCCATAACGGCAACTCACACCAAGGGATACATATCTAACGAGAGAGGGGACACTTCCATAATGCAAACCATACTACATAATAACTTCTCTATTCATGATATGTCTCTACTAATAAGGCAAAAAGATAGAAGATAGTGATGTGATACCGCGGCACTCCCCCAAGCTTGGAACAAACCAAGGGGATGCCAAACCTGATGACGAATTACTCTTTCGGTGGTGGTGGTATCCTCTCGATGAGCCCAAATCTTACTTCTCTCTCATTAGAGGTTGATCTTGACACAAAATCCAAACAAAATGGATGAGGAGCGGTTATTACCGAAGTAATAACTTCCAAGACTCAAAGAAACAAAAAACAAACTGAACGCAAAAACAAATTGGGTTGTCTCCCAAAAAGCTCTTTCTTTATAGCCATTAAGATGGGCGTGATGAATTGAAAATGCTCACATAGGAATATGAATTGAAGTGAACGAGAGCATTAAGAAGCAAAAATACACACATTTAAGTCTAACCCACTTCCTATGTGCAGCAAGTGGCCCAATCCTTTATGCATCAAAGGACAAGCAGGTTGTATCACTTAATATGACCAAACATTCTCAAGGACACATGGGAAGACTGTCAAGTGCTTTCGCTTCATATAGTTGATTAATCTTCTTTAGCTTGCTAAGTGTTGTGTGGGTGAACCTGTGCTAATGTACCG
Source organism: Avena eriantha (assembly GCA_910589775.1). Lineage (NCBI taxonomy): Eukaryota > Viridiplantae > Streptophyta > Magnoliopsida > Poales > Poaceae > Avena > Avena eriantha. The sequence continues at coordinate 112,713,689 of OU342743.1, read as the reverse complement.
ACCTTCCTAGGACTAATACATACTTGTGATTATACCCCTTGCAAACATCCATAAGTACAAGAAAGTAATTAAGGTAGAAAGCTAACCACACCTTTAAACTCTAAGACCATTACGTCCCTTATGCAATGGTTTCCTAACGGGGTTTCAGGTTTCTGTCACTCCGGCAACCCCTACGATTAGTAGCCAAATACACAATGCATTCTCCTAGGCCCATATAGGTGAAGTGTCATGTAGTCGACGTTCAATGACACCACTAGAAGAAGTACACCATAACTTAAATAACAATCTATTGAATCTTTCTCAACACAACTCCACTACTAACAACATGACCTCTCCCATGTCCTCAAGAACAAAACGAACTACTCACAAGACATCATATGGATCACGATCAGAGATGGAATAATGATGTATAACAATTTGAACATAAACAATAATTCAATGGTTCACTCAATAGCATCAACTATAAAGAGTAATCAACACCGGGAAAGTTTCCCCTATAAACTATGCAAGATTCAACTCAATTGTTAACAGCAATATGGAGATGGTGCTGATGGATGATGATGGTGGTGATGATGATAATGATGATCCCGATGAAGTCTAGCTTGATGGTGGTGTTGATGGCGACGATCTTCCCTCTCCAGGAAGGAATTCCCCCGGTAGAAATCTGTCTGCCGGAGAGATCTTTCTCTCTCGGTGTTTTCCGCCCCGCAGAGGCGGCGGAATCTTTCTGTGGTCGCTCCCCAAGTCTTAGGGTTTCGGGAGATGATATACGCCAGAGGGGAGAGTCTAGAGTGGGCCAGGGCAGCCACACCACCTGCTGGCGCGGCCTAGGGCTGCCTGCACCAGGGGGTGGTGTGGGCCCCCTGTGGCCCATCTCCACTCTGTCTTCTGGCATCCTTAGTCTTCTGGAAAAATAGGATTTTCCGTATATTTTCCCGGATTTTCTGATCTTCGCGAATTTTGCCTCCAAACAGCACCTTTTCCATCAGAATCCTGACTGCAGCGGTCCATGCTCCAAAAGTCATCAACCATGCAAAAACAGATGAAATAACATAAGTATCACCTCTCAATATGAAATATATCAATGAATAATAGTGAATTATGACATAGAATAGTGATGCAAAATGGACGTATCAACTCCCCCCAAGCTTAGACTTCGCTTGTCCCCAAGCGAAACTGAGCTCAATAAACATGGCCTCGGGTTTATGGAGTGAAGAGTCGATAAAAGAATACGGACAAGAAGCATCACATTCATCAATACATGGATCATAATAGAAGACAACTCACTATTATATAACTCAACTTGCAATGAGTAAAGGAAACACAATAAAGATACATAAAGTGAATCATAATTGGTAATGACAAACTTAGCTCTTGGTCGAAGAATAGTTGATAATTTGCTAGAGTTCACAAATAACTGGTTTTCAATGATAGCTTTCAAAGTAGTAAACATCAAGATAAGAGCAATGTGCAAAACAAGGAACATAAGAAACATGATTGAATAAATCATCATATGAATGAAACACAACAACTCAAAATACTTGCTGAGATAGAAGGGAGTAGGTTTACTGACTCAACTAAAAAGTAAAAGAAAGGCCCTTCACAGAGGGAAGAAGGGGTTGCAAGTTTCATAAAGAGCTCCCAAAAATTATGATACTTACTAGCTTTCAGCTCTCATTGCCCCTATTATAGGCATCTTTTGGTGTTTAAGGTTAAAGTGACACAACTAAGAGGATATGCTTGACAAGTTATAAGTTGAAATCTCATGCCCCTTACTTACGAGTACTGAACCACATGCTACTCAACTTCAGTCACGAGTAAGCTCTTGTCATTGTAAATACATGTGTATCATTGAGAACCGCCAACGGGGTACCCCTTGCACATGATACAGGAGCTATCCCATAATCAAAATGACAAGGCAAGCAGACAGTCAGCATCTCAGCGATCTTTTTATTTGCTATTTGCATAGGTTTTTATTGAGGATGCTTCATAGAATGCTCACTATAGTTACGCTGCAAGTTTCCACCATGATTAGGCATGGCTTAGGCTAGCAGCCCAGGCGTTTCTCTAACACACATATAAACTCCATGATCTTACAAGTTCCACTTTTATTTCACCCCGCCGGGATCCATAAGCAAAAGAACATGATATCAACTAGGTACAAAGTACCAATGCAATGTTGAAAGCGTTCCCCATGATACATGGTTCTGCTAACTTCAACTCATAAAGCACAAGCATATACGCAACAAAGAAGGACCCAATGGTTCAGGTTATTAAATGCAAGAAAAGTAAAGTGTGCCATCAAGTTCGTGAGAGCTTTAATCACTAATTTTCGCATAATAAGTTTAATTTGGAAGGTAGATAAAAACATGAATTTACTTGGAATAGCAATAGTGCTAATAGGTAGGTATGTTGGACACAAATGGCATAGGTTTGGTTTAATGATTGGATGCACGAGAAGAATTCCCTCTCAGTGTAGGTTTTTGGCTAGCAAGGCTAGGTAGCAAGTATAAGAGTTGAAGGAAACAAACAAACATACAAGCGATAAAGACAAACATGCGATCTTCCTTGAAAGCACAAAAGATCTTAACTAGAGAATACTAGACTTATGAGCAAATCAAGAAAGAAAGACGATGAAATTATTTTTCTTTAGAGTACTTCTATCTTTTCATTCAACTCTCAAAAATAGTGTTGCTACTGACCAAGCCAGGTTTGCCAAAACCAACTGAATTAACTCAATGATCCCAAAGTGATACCAATACTAACAACAAGATCAATCATATAACCACGAATTGAAAACTAATATAAGCTATGCAAAAGAGTAAATGATAGAACTTCTCATTAATATTCCATAACGGCAACTCACACCAAGGGATACATATCTAACGAGAGAGGGGACACTTCCATAATGCAAACCATACTACATAATAACTCCTCTATTCATGATATGACTCTACTAAAAAGGTAAAAAGATAGAAGATAGTGATGTGATACCGCGGCACTCCCCCAAGCTTGGAACAAACCAAGGGGGTGCCAAACCTGATGACGAAGTACTCCTTCGGTGGTGGTGGTATCCTCTCATCTTCGTCCAACTTCCAGGGTAAGGGCTTCCCATCAACAAAGGACATCGTGGTTTCCTACATCCTAAAACTTGCAGCAGCACTTATGCGTTTAAACCTAGCCTCATACTCATAGTTTTGATTTTGAACGTCATAGAACTGTGCTTGCAATTCGTTGGTTGTTTGGCAGAGTGATAGGACTTCGTCTTTGACCTTAGCAGTCTCCTTTCGGTGCTCGATGATGAGTTCGGAACAAATCTTATGAACGATATCTACTTCGCGCTCTGCCATCTTCTTGTACCTAAAGACTTCTTGCTCCAGTGCTCCCATCCTGTCCTCCAGACTCCATTCACCTTTAGGGCCTTGAACTTTTTTAATTCGGACCTCCCCATCTTCGAGCAACAACTCCTTGGGATGAATCTTCAACTCTCTCATGTATGGGTTGATGATATCTTCTAAGGAGTCTCCCCCAGCTGATCCAGTGGAAGACACTACCTGGCAGAAATAGATTGACACAAAAAACACGACGAAAACACGATATACGAACCTCAGAAGATCCGGGGGGGGGGGGGGTTATATATTACGAAGTTTCATAACAAGAGGAAGGTACTGGGTGAAAACAGGTTGGAGGCGGATTCTGGGGTGGCCTCACCACCTGGTGGCGCGGCTAGGGGTGGGCCCGCGCCATAGGGTCGTGTGGGCCATCCTGGCTCCGGTTCCGTCCCTTTTTCACTTCGTAACTTTCCTTATTGACTGAAAACTGCAAAAATATAGTTGGATTGTATTTTCGCGGAACTTTTCTTACCAGAACTGTTACCTATTTGAAAACAGACTTTGCAGGTCTCTGAATTTGGTCCTCGATGAATTTCTTCAGAGTGGTCCGCAGCATAGAAAACAAAAAATTTCCTACGATGAGAACTATACGCCAAGATCTATCTACTAGATACAGAGCAACGGGTGGACATACATCCATGGAGAACTTACCCTCAAAGACAACGAGTTTTGTTAACGAGTAGGAACTTGTGGTTGATGTAGTCGTACGCTTGCCGATCTCAAGATCGTGTGGAAGTCCGACAGGTCCAGCAGCTCCAGCAACATTAGGTCCAGCACCATCAAGTCCAGCACTGCAAAGTAGCGGTGCATCCGTGATCGCACACACGTTCGGTCCACCGAACAACCTCCGCCTCCTCGCTCCAGTAATCCAGCGGAAGCAGCAACTCCTTTCCAGATAAAGCCACCGGGAACATGTATCTCGCTAATTCGAGACCATGGGGAATAACTAGAGGGAGAAGAGAACCTTCACGAGGAGGTGGTGCAAGATGAGAGGAGGGAGTGGGGGGCCTTTTATAGGGAGAGGGGGGGCAGCCCCTCACCATGGCCGGCGGCCAAGGGAGGTGCCCCCACCTCTTCCACATTCATGTGGGTGGAGCTCCCACACACATAATTAGCCACCCACTCAAAATTCCACTCACCTCCACTAAATTTCCACCAAATTTAATGCAAGTTCTCATTAAATAAAACACTTTTATTTATTTTATTCAGAATTTTTTCAATTACATTAATTAACAAACATTCACATAAAACCCCCTGCAACATTTCAATATCACATGCAGAACCAGTTTCTGCAATTTCACCCGAAACGATTCTGGTTTCCATTGAAATGATTCCAGCGCTTTCTTAAATCTTTATCTGAAACATATTTGCTCCAAATGGTGTCGGTATCCCTTAAGTGTGTCACCCTACGGTTCGTGAATAACGTAGACATGATCGAGACCCCTCTCCGATCAATAATCAGCAGCGGGACCTGGAGATCCGTACTGACTTCCACATATTCAACGATGACTCTTGTGATCGTGTGAACCTTTAACGTCGTAACTCAATCCCTTTTTCTCGCGATATATTACATGTCCGAGATTCGATCATCGGTATCCAAATACCTAGTTTGATCTCGTTACCGACATGCACTCTTTTCTCGTTCCCGTGATATAACATTCTAGTGATCACATCACTTGCTTGCAAGCTATGTCAATGTGATATCACCGAGAGGGCCCAGAGTATATCTATCCGTCATCGGGATGGACAAATCCCACTCTTGATCCATGAGCCTCAACATAACACCTTCGTAGCACTGAACCCACCTTTATAGTCACCCTATTACGGTGTGATGTTTGATGTTATCAAGATACTCTTCCGGTGTTAGCAATTAACATGATCTCATGGTCTAAGGACTAAGATTACTTCGTACGATGTTATAGCAATATAAACATAATGACTCTGATCGTAATGCTATACTTCGGATGAATGTTCATCACATCATTCCACCAATGTTGTGACCTCGTTATTAACGACATCCAATGTCCATGATCAGGAAACCTTGATCATCTTGTTAATCAACGAGCTAGTTTATAAGAGAGGCATAACTAGGAACTTTCCTTTTGTTTATTAAACACACATGTATTAACGTTTCCAAATTAATACAATTATAGCATGCAAAATAAACATTTATCATAAACAAGGAATAAGATATGTAGTGGTTGCTACATTAGTCCGTTAAGACTATATATCGCTATGAAAGATCAAATCTTGTCATAGTCAACTCCTTGAACATTGTCGTAAACTTCTTTCCAACATGTCGACTATTTCATAGATGTTAAACATCCATGTCTTATTTCTTTATAGATCCAAACACGACCGATAGGCTTCACGCCTTTTTGGAGGGTCTTCCAAGTTCAGAAACTTGATTTCTCGTGTATGGATACTATCACGGATTCTATGACTTCTAGTCATTTTATGGAGTCAGGGCCCGTCATCACTTCTTTGCATGCAGTCGGTTCATCATTGTCAAAACAATAACGACTTCTGTTTCAAATCTTACTATTTGATTCTTACCGACCCACATGGTTCAATAAGAACTCTAATCTCCAATATTACACCCTTTGTAATCACGGGAGCCATGAGAATTGTGGCCACCACCGGGACACTTTCCGGCGCTGCGCTACTCAGCACATATAGCTAAGGTTCAACAACCTTATCAAAGTTCTATTGTCCTCCCACATAACTTTTCATGAAAAATTCCTTCTCAAGAAACTTGACGTTCCAAGCGACAAACTCTTTTGTCCTCGGTGTTATGGAGGAATTCCCAACAAATTCTTTGGGCTAACCTACAAAGACGTGCTTATCCGACTTTGGTTGTAAACATTCTACTTATGCATAGCATACCAAAATTTAAGAAAAGACAATTCGGGTTTTATCCCAAACCATAACTCATATGGTGTCATTTCAACGGATCACGATGGTGCTCTTTTTAGTGTAAAAGCGGCAATCTCTAAAGCTTTAATCTTTAAAACATAATGGCAGTTTTATAAATGACACCTTTGATCTTACCATGTCAAACAAGGTTTGATTTGATCTCTCGAACATACCATACTCCTGTGGTTTATCGGGAAATGCAAATTCATGGAACAATTCCTGAAATCTTAGGTGTTTTGCTAAACCTGTAACTCAAATATCTTCCTTTATGATCAAATCATAAACTCTTTTATTTTCTTGTTACAATGATTTTTCACTTCATCTTGAAAGTCTTTGAACAATTTTCAAATGTTTCATACTTCTTCCTTATTAAGTAAATATATAAATATATTCACTCAAATTTCTGGAGAAAGCATATGAAGCAAAAAGATCCATCGCATATGGCTACACATAATGGACTATATACATCAATATGCATAATATCCAATAAGTTAGTCATCCGTTCCTCTTTGGCCTATGGACAGAGTTTCCATTATCTTGAGGGAAGTTTCACAAGCATCAATTGATCAAAATCAAAAGACTCCAAAAATCCATCAAGATGGAGTTTCTTCATGTTTACTTTCCATTATAATTCAAACAGCGATGTCACTTCATAAGTGATCTTCCAATCATTTGTCTTACGATATTTTAGCAATAATATGTATGGATGTGATTTCTCCAACTAGACTTGTAAAAGTTCATCCATCCTTTATGGAATACAGTAATTATTTGAACAACCATTGTTCTCATAATACCGGAACAAAATAACATTTATTAAAACAAATCTTGAAGGCTAGGTTTGACGACAACGAAAAACACAATAACACTTTATTTGTTTTCGATGAACATCGTCACTTATTCTTTTGCTAGTTACTTAGGTCGTTGTAGTTCATGAATTGTGTTGTTCTGTATGACACTTCACACCAACCAATTCGGTATCCAATACCTCAGAACCACATTGTTTAACAAGCAAGGAATACAACCATAACATGTACATCTTCTATATACCTAAGTTGGACATCTCCAGCCTTTTCTTTTCTGCCAAATATTTTATAGATTCTCTTCAACAATTCCTTTTCTTTTAAAAGAATCTATCAACATCAATAGTGGTGTCATTCACATGACACATAGTACAAAGCGTATATAGTCAAATACTAATACCTTTGGACTTGCACTTTGAAGTGGATCACCATCATCAAATGTTTGGTGTTCTTTCAAAAATCCATTCTTTAGTAATCTATTAGTGTAGTAAACATTTTACTTACATCTTCTATTCATCCTTATCATGACAACTTTCATGATCAAGCTACTATAGCCTATAAGGAAGAATCGCGAGTATAATGTTAGTTCCCAACACCTTTTGGGAGATCCAGATGCCTAGCATCTCCATCCTTCACAAATTCTCATACAATATGAGAACATGTATTTTGCTAAATTATACTCTATCATAATGCAACCAAAAACATTGTTTCAGATATCACAATATCTTGCATACATGATGGTTCCTGAAACAATTCTTTCAGCTCCTAGATAACCTTGATATTAAAACAATTTTTTTTGAATATCAATAATCATGGAGGCAAACATGATACTTTAGATACTAACATTGGAATTCTTACTCTTTATTTAATACTACTTATTAAACTTCATGGAGTAAATAGAGTTTGCTGAAAGTTTGCAATAGGACTTATAAACTTTAAATTGACATTCAAAACAATATGATACTAGTTCGTAAAGTAAATATCCAGAATTCTATAGTTCTATTATCTCAAATAAAACTAAGTATAAGGGAGTGAAAAGATGCCAATGACTACAACAAATTACGCAAATTCACTTCGATTTAAATAGAGTTCGACTAATCCAAATTGGAAATGAACTCCCACTCAAAAACGACATCCCTCGTGCCTTTTGGTGATTACATGAACCAAATCCACTACACCAAGTCCGATCATCACGTGAGTCGGTGTAGCTTCAAAGGCGAGCATCAATATGGTCATCACATCAACTATACGACTCATGCTTAACCTTTCGGTCCGTGTTCCGAGGCCATGTCTGTACATGCTAGGCTCACCAAGTAAGAACCTTAGTATTCGCGTGTGTAAAACTATATTACACCCATTGTATGAAAGTGTAGAGTTGAGTACACCCGATCATCACGTGATGTCTCGAAACACGATCCATAAAACGGTGCATACTTAAGGAAGAACACATTTTATCTTGATATTTAAATGAGGGATCATCTCATAATGCTACTAGAAGTGCCAAACTAGCAATATAAGATGCAAACATCTAATGTGTAAAGTGACATGATATGGTCCATGCATTTGATCTCTATCATTTGCATCGTGGTATGATCTCTATCATTCCTTTGTGTGTAAGGCCAAGGTCTATGGAACTTACATGTTAAGTATGTTGTAAGAGTATCTACCATACATCTACTTACAACAATACCATATCAAGACACTAGCCTAGCAACGATCTAAACTAGACGCCTCTAATTTATCAATTGCAAGTTTTACGTGGCTTAGGGCTTTCAGAGATAGAACCGGTCTCACCTACGAACATGAACCACAACGAGGATAACCAAGTTATTAGCAACTCGTTGTAAATCAGATATTGACTATAGTAGGAGAGACAGACACCCGCCAGCCACTTATGCAAAACTAGTTGCATGTCAGTAGTGGAACCGGTCTCATGTACGATGACATGTAAGGTTGGTCCGGGCCGCTTCATCCCACTATGCCACCAATATCCAAAGTACATAGAAGATGCAATAACATGATCATCATCGCCCACATACAAACATATGTGTACTTCCCGTGCAAAGCACCTACGCATAGATCAGGCTCTGATACCACTGTTGGGTCCGCAGCATAGAAAACAAAAAATTCCTATGATGAGAACTATACGCCAAGATCTATCTACTAGATACAGAGCAACGGGTGGACATACATCCATGGAGAACTTACCCTCGAAGACAACGAGTTTTGTTAACGAGTAGGAACTCGTGGTTGATGTAGTCGTACGCTTGCCGATCTCAAGATCGTTTGGAAGTCCGACAGGTCCAGCAGCTCCAGCACCATCAGGTCCAGCACCATCAAGTCCAGCACCGCAAAGTAGCGGTGCATCCGTGATCGCACACACGTTCGGTCCACCGAACAACCTCCGCCTCCTCGCTCCAGCGATGCAGCGGAAGCAGCAACTCCTTTCCAGATAAAGCCACCATGAACATGTATCTCGCTAATCCGAGACCATGGGGAATAACTAGAGGGAGAAGAGAACCTTCACGAGGAGGTGGTGCAAGATGAGAGGAGGGAGTGGGGGCCTTTTATAGGGAGAGGGGGGCAGCCCCTCACCATGGCCGGCAGCCAAGGGAGGTGCCCCCACCTCTTCCACATTCATGTGGGTGGAGGTCCCACTCACATAATTAGCCACCCACTCAAAATTCCACTCACCTCCATTAAATTTCCACCAAATTTAATGCAAGTTCTCATTAAATAAAACACTTTTATTTATTTTATTCAGAATTTTGTCAATTACATTAATTAACAAACATTCACATAAAACCCCCTGCAACATTTCAATATCACATGCAGAACCAGTTTCTGCAATTTCACCCGAAACGATTTTGGTTTCCATTGAAATGATTCCAGCGCTTTCTTAAATCTTTATCTGAAACATATTTGCTCCAAATGGTGTCGGTATCCCTTAAGTGTGTCACCCTACGGTTCGTGAATAATGTAGACATGATCGAGACCCCTCTCCGATCAATAATCAGCAGCGGGACCTGGAGATCCGTACTGACTTCCACATATTCAACGATGACTCTTGTGATCGTGTGAACCTTTAACGTCGTAACTAAATCCCTTTGTCTCACGATATATTACATGTCCGAGATTCGATCATCGGTATCCAAATACCTAGTTTGATCTCGTTACCGACATGCACTCTTTTCTCGTTCCCGTGATATAACATTCTAGTGATCACATCACTTGCTTGCAATCTATTTCAACGTGATATCACCGAGAGGGCCCAGAGTATATCTATCCGTCATCGGGATGGACAAATCCCACTCTTGATCCATGAGCCTCAACATAACACCTTCGTAGCACTGAACCCACCTTTATAGTCACCCTATTACGGTGTGACGTTTGATGTTATCAAGATACTCTTCCGGTGTTAGCAATTAACATGATCTCATGGTCTAAGGACTAAGATTACTTCGTACGATGTTATAAAAATATAAACATAATGACTCTAATCGTAATGCTATACTTCGGATGAATGTTCATCACATCATTCCACCAATGTTGTGACCTCGTTATTAACGACATCCAATGTCCATGATCAGGAAACCTTGATCATCTTGTTAATCAACGAGCTAGTTTATAAGAGAGGCATAACTAGGAACTTTCCTTTTGTTTATTAAACACACATGTATTAACATTTCCAAATTAATACAATTATAGCATGCAAAATAAACATTTATCATAAACAAGGAATAAGATAATAACCACTTTAATATTGCCTCTCGGGCATATTCCCTTCAGTTATAACTTGAAAGGCATCAACATCTTCATTGTAAGAATATCTAGAAATATAGTGTTTGAGTCGCTGTCCATTCACTACTTGTGTAGTATTATCTTTTAAAGAAGAATTTTTTATTGCTCCTGAACGGTATACTTCTTCTATAATGAAAGGTCCTTCCCATTTTGACTGTAGCTTTCCTGCAAAAAATCTGAGACGATACCTATACAATAGAACTTTCTCACCAACATGAAATTCCCTCTTAAGTATTCGCTTGCCATGCCATCTTTTAACTTTTTCCTTAAAGAGCCTAGCATTTTCATAGGCTTCACTCCTCCATTCATCTAAAGAACTTAAGTCAAATAATCTTTTCTCACTAGCGAGCTTACAATCTCTATTTAGTTCTTTAACTGCCCAATAGGCTTTATGTTCTAATTCTAAGGGTAGGTGACAAGCCTTCCCATAAACCATTTTATAAGGAGACATCCCCATAGGATTTTTGTAAGCAGTTCTATAAGCCCATAAAGCATCATTCAACTTCTTAGCCCAGCTTTTTCTAGATCTATTAATAGTCTTTTGCAAGATGGATTTAATTTCTCTATTTGATAACTCTACTTGCCCGCTAGTTTGGGGGTGATAGGCTGAAGCAATTCTATGATTAACATCATATTTAGCAAGGGTCTTTCTAAAACCACCATGAATGAAATGAGAACCCCCATCAGTCATGAGATACCTAGGCACTCCAAACTAGGAAAGATAACATCCTTAAGCATTTTTAGAGAAGTATCCCCGTCAGCACTCTTTGTAGGAATGGCTTCTACCCACTTAGTAACATAATCAACGGCAACAAGAATATGAGTGTAACCTTTCGAGGGAGGGAAAGGATCCATAAAGTCAAACCCCCAGCAATCAAAGGGTTCAATAACTAGAGAGTAGTTCATAGGCATTTCATTGCGTCTAGAAATATTACCAACATGCTGACATTCATCACAAGATAAAACAAATTTTCTTGCATCTTTAAAAAGGGTAGGCCAGTAGAAACCTGATTTAGCACCTTTTGTGCAGTTCTATTTCCTGCATGATGTCCTCCATAAGCACTACCATGACATTTACACAATATCTCCTTTTGTTCATATTCTGGAAAACATCTTCGCATAATACCATCCACTCCTTCTTTGTATAAGTGTGGGTCATCCCAAAAATAATGCCTCAAATCATAGAAGAACTTCCTCCTTTGCTGAGTTGTAAAAGTTGGAGGCAAATACTTGAAGACAATAAAGTTAGCATAATCAGCGTACCAAGGGCTCCCTCGCGAGCTTACCCCTACTGCGGCTAACTTCTCATTTGGGAAACTATCATTAACAGGCATATGGTCAAAAGAGATGTTCTCCAATCGAGATAAATTATCACCTACAGGGTTTTCAGCACCTTTCCTATCCACTATATGTAAATCAAACTCTTGTAAAAGCAGCACCCATCTAATAAGCCTAGGCTTAGTGTCCTTCTTCGTCATAAGGTATTTAATAGCAGCATGATCAGTATGAATGGTGACTTTTGAGTCTACAATATAGGGTCTAAACTTATCACAAGCAAAAACGACAGCTGGAAATTCTTTTTCAGTAGTGGCATAATTCCTCTAAGCAGCGTCTAAAGTCTTACTAGCATAATGAATAACGTTTAACTTTTTATCAATTCATTGCCCAAGGACAGCACCTACAGCAAAATCACTAGCATCACACATTATTTCAAAGGGTAAAATCCAATCAGGTGGTTGAACAATAGGGGCTGTAGTTAAAGCCTTGTTAAGAGTTTCAAAAGCTTCCATACAGTCATCATCAAAAACGAAGGGTACATCTTTTTGAAGAAGATTAGTAAGGGGTTTTGATATCCTAGAAAAGTCTTTAATAAACCTTCTATAGAAACCAGCATGACCAAGGATACTACGAATACCTTTGATGTCTCTTGGGCATGGCATCTTCTCAATTACCTCAACCTTAGCTCTATCTACTTCTATGCCTCTTTCAGAAACTTTATGCCCAAGAACAATCCCTTCATTAACCATGAAGCGGCATTTTTCCCAATTAAGAACAAGATTAGTTTCTTCACATCTCTGCAAAACTTTATCAAGGTTGTGCAGACAATTATCAAAAGAAGTTCCATAGACAGAAAAGTCATCCATGAACACTTCTACAATTTCCTCACAAAAACCATGAAAGATAGCAGACATGCACATTTGAAAAGTAGCAGGAGCATTACATAAACCAAAAGGCATACGTCTATAAGCATAAGTTCCATAAGGGCAAGTAAAAGTAGTTTTTTCTTGATCTTGTTGTTTAACAACAATTTGAGAGAAACCGGAATAACCATCAAGAAAACAAAAAATGGGTCTTTTTAGACAACCTTTCCAACATTTGATCAATAAAAGGAAGTGGGTAATGATCTTTCTTAGTGACTTTATTGACTTTTCTAAAATCAATGCACATCCTATAGCCTACTACTATTCTTTGAGGAATAAGCTCATCATTATCATTAGGAACAACGGTAATACCTCATTTTTTATGAACACAATGAACAGGACTAACCCATTCACTGTCAGCAATAGGGTAAATAATACCAGCATCAAGGAGTTTCAATACCTCATTCCTTACCACTTCCTTCATCCTAGGATTTAAACGTCGTTGGTGCTCTACTATTGGCTTTGCATCTGGTTCTATGTTGATAGAATGCTGACATATAGTAGGTGAAATCCCTTTTTAATCATCCAGAGTATAGCCCATAGCTCCTCGGTGTTTCCTCAAAACATCCAATAACCTTTCTTCTTCCTTCTCTGAAAGTTTAGCGCTAATAATAACATGATAAATCTTTTTATCATCAATATAAGCATATTTAAGATCATCAGGGAGAGGTTTTAGATCAAAAACCTCATCCTTTTTAGGTGGCAACGTGGTACCCAAGTCTTCTACAGGCAAGTTATGCTTAAGCATCTTAGGCTGATCACGGAGAATTTTATCAATCTCATTCCTTTCTTCCATGAAGATTTCACTTTCATGATCTTCCATAAATTGCTGCAAAGCATTGTTAGGAGCAAGAGAAATAGAAGCAAGTTGTTCAACTCTAAAATCCTCATTATGGGTTTCCTCTTCACAAGGTTCTTTAGCAAATTTCGAGAAATTAAACTCATAAGATTCCCCAGCAAACTTAGTCAAGATTTTCTCCCTTTTGCAATCTATAATAGCTCCACAAGTACTCAAGAAAGGTCTACCAAAAATAATAGGATAAGTTTTACTAGCAGTTGAACCGAGTACTAGAAAATCAGCAGGGTACTTAATCTTACCACAAAGAACTTCCACGTCTCGTACGGTACCAATTGGAGAGATGATCTCTCTATTAGCAAGGTGAATAACCACATCAATCTCTTACAATTCGCAAGGACTGATTTTATGCATAATTTCTCTGTAAATCTCATAAGGAATAGCACTGGAACTTGCACCAATATCACATAAACCATAATAGCAATGATCACCAATTCTAACAGAAAGCACAGGAACACTAGCTTTGTTAATTCTATTAGGATGTGAAACAATATTAGAAGCATCCTCACAAAGGACTATGTGTCCATCTTCTATGCTATTAGTGACAAGGTCTTTCACAATTGCTACCACAGGTTCAACGTTTATTTGTTCATCAGGTTTTACAGTTCTCTTTTCACTTTTGGTGATTACATTAGTTATCATAGGATGATCCTTTACTTTTCTGGGAAGGGAATCTTCTCGATATAAGGTTCAGGTAGGATGGGATCAATAATGCAATACTCAGCACTCCCAATAGGAACACAGTCAACAATATCTTTGTAATGTGCATGGTATTTATTCCACCCCCTTTTTGGAATTTCAGTATAAGAAGCAAAAGCTCTAAAGCAATTTGTAATAACTTGCAAATCAAGACCATAAGCATTACTAATATTTTGAAAGTCATCAGTTCCCATAAAAGATTCAATGCATTCAAAATCATAATTTATACCTGACTTCCTTCCTTTGTCATTCTCCCAAGCTTCAGCATTGTCTTGAATATGGTACAGAAGATCCCATTTAGCTTCTTCTTCCATACGAGTGAATGATCCAGCACACGAAGCGTCCAAGAAATCTTTGTCATGTAGAGGGATCCTTGCATAAAAGTTATTGATAATAATATTGTTGGGGAGCTCATGAATGGGACATTTGAGCATTAGTAACTTCAATATCCCCCAAGCTTCAGCTATACTCTCTCCATCAAGAGGCCACAAGTTGTATATTTGATTCCGATCTTTATGAATCTCACTAGGAGGATAAAACTTTGAATAAAAGAGAGGTACTATTTCCTCTCATTCCAGAGCTTGACCATTCTTCAGTAGCTTATACCATTCCTCAGCTCTTCCTTTCAGTGATAATGAGAATAACTTCTTCTTAACTTGATCTGTAGTAATACCTGCACACTTGAACAACCCGCATAATTTGTGTATAAAGAGCAACTGATCACCGGGATGGACAGTTCCATCCCCAACATAGTAGTTATCCATAACACGATCAATAAATCTTGTAGGTATTTTGAAAACATCATTCTCAGCAGGTGGTGGCTTATCTACTACCTTAGCAGTGGTAGTAGCATTACCAAATAAGAAACTCAGCGAATTATCCATAACGAAAATAAAGTAACTAGCAGAAGTAAACAATACTCACAGTAGAAGTTTCCTTTACCAGTTCCACTCTCCAATAGTGCTTCACTCCTCGGCAACGGCACCAGAAAATAGTCTTGATGACCCACAAGTATAGGGGGTGTATCGCAGTATTTTCGATAAGTAAGAGTGTCGAACCCAACGAGGAGCAGAAGGTGCTGGCTAGTGTTATGGATCAGGAATTCTCTGTAAATACTTAGCAAACGGATTTTTAGGGGTTTTCGATAAAGCAAGTAAACAAAGTACAAGTAAATAAAAGACACTAGGAATAAATGCAGCAAGTGGCCCAATCCTTTATGCGGCAAAGGACAAGCCGGTTGTATTACTTAAGATGACCAAACGTTCTCGAGGACACATGGGAAGACTTTCAAGTGCTTTCGCTTCATATAGTTGATTAATCTTCTTTAGCTTGCTAAGTGTTGTGTGGGTGAACCTGTGCTAATGTACCGACCTTCCTAGGACTAATACATACTTGTGATTATACCCCTTGCAAACATCTGTAAGTACAAGAAAGTAATTAAGGTACAAACCTAACCACAGCTTTAAACTCTAAGACCCTTACGTCCCTTGTGCAATGGTTTCCTAACGAGGGTTCAGGTTTCTGTCACTCTGGCAACCCCTACGATTAGTAGCCAAATACACAATGCATTCCCCTAGGCCCATATAGGTGAAGTGTCATGTAGTCGACGTTCACATGACACCACTAGAAGAAGTACACCACAACTTAAATAAAAATCTATTGAATCTTTATCAACACAACTCCACTACTAACAACATGACCTCTCCCATGTCCTCAAGAACAAAACAAACTACTCACATCATATGGATCATGATCAGAGATGGAATAATGATGTATCACAATCTGAACATAAACAATAATTCAATGGTTCACTCAATAGCATCAACTACAAAGAGTAATCAACACCGGGAAAGTTTCCCCTATGAACTATGCAAGATTCAACTCAATTGTTACAACAATATGGAGATGGTGATGAGGGTGCTGATGGATGATGATGGTGGTGGTGATGATGATGATGATCCTGATGAAGTCCAGCTTGATGGTGGTGTTGATGGCGACGATCTTCCCTCTCCGGGAAGGAATTCCCCCGGCAGAAATCTGTCTGCCGGAGAGATCTTTCTCTCTCGTAGTTTTCCGCCCCGCAGAGGCGGCGGAATCTTTCTGTGGTCGCTCCTCGAGTATTAGGGTTTCCGGAGGATAATATACGCTAGAGGGGAATGCTAGGGGTGGACCAGGGCGCACACCACCTGGTGGCGTGGCCTAGGCTGGCCCGCGCCAGGGGGTGGTGTGGGCCCCCTGTGGCCCATCTCCAGCCCCCCTTCTGGCTTCCTTCGTCTTCTAGAAAAATAGGATTTTCCGTATATTTTCCCGGATTTTCTGATCTTCGCGAATTTTTCCTCCAAAAAGCACCTTTTCCATCAGAATCTTGACTGCAGCGGTCCATGCTCCAAAAGTCATCAACCATGCAAAAACAGATGAAATAACATAAGTATCACCTCTCAATATGAAATATATCAATGAATAATAGTGAATTATGACATAGAATAGTGATGTAAAATGGACGTATCACTATGTAAGGGAAATTTGTAAATAAACAAGTTGCTGAAACCAGAGGTTACAAGCATAGGAAGGCAAAAGAAGTGCAACATAAAAACTTCCAGCATAAAACGAGGGAACTTGATATTATTGAGATGCATAAGAACACTTTTCCCTCTCTCATAATAACTTCCAGTATCATGCATAAACTTAATAATATAACAATCACAAGGACCATCGTAGCAATGATCACTTATCCTAATAGAAAACACAGGAATACTAGCTCTCATAACACTACTTTGTGAAATAATATTAGAGGTATCCTTACAAAGGATAGTGTGTACCTCTTCTTCATATTTGGTAACGAAGTCTTTCACATTTGTTATTATAGGTTCATCAACCATTTGTTTATCAGGTTCAACAGCTTTATTTGCACTTTCATTAACCATACTAGCTATCATAGAATGTTCCTTTATCTTACATGGGAAAGGGATTTTCACAATGTAAGGTTTAGGTAAAACATGATTAGCAGTATAAACTTCAGTATTTCTTGCAGGAACACTCTTAGCAACATCTTGATAAGGTTCATGATACTTATTCCACTTCTTTTTAGGCACTTCAATGTAGGAAGCAAAAGCCTTAAAATAAGAAGCAATAGCTTGAGAGTCTAGACCATAAGAATTTTTAATATTTTTAAAGTCATCAGTTCCCATAAAAGATTCAATGCATTCATAATCGTAATTTATACCTAACTTTCTACCTTTGTCATTCTCCCAAGCTTCAGCATTGTCTTGAATACGGTCCAGAAGATCCCATTTAGCTTCTTCTTCCATGCGAGTGAATGATCCAGCACAAGAAGCATCCAATAAATCCTTATCATGTAGAGGGAGCCTTGCATAAAAGTTATTGATAATAATATTGTTGGGGAGCTCATGTATGGGGCATTTGAGCATTAGTAACTTCAATCTCCCCCAAGCTTGAGCTGTACTCTCTCCATCAAGAGGCCAAAAGTTGTATATTTGATTTCGATCTTTATGAATCTCACTAGGAGGATAAAACTTTGAATAAAAGAGAGGCACTATTTCCTTCCTTTCCAGATCTTGACCATTCTTCAGCATCTTATACCATTCCTCAGCTCTTCCTTTCATCGATAATGAGAATAACTTCTTCTTAACTTGATCTGTAGTAATACCTGCACACTTGAACAACCCGCATAATTCGTGTATAAAGAGTAAATGATCACCGGGATGGACAGTTCCATCCCCAACATAATAGTTATCCATAACACGATCAATAATTCTTGTAGGTATTTTAAAAACATCATTCTCAGCAGGTGGTGGCTTATCTACTACCTTAGCAGTGGTAGTAGCATTACCAAATAAGAAACTCAGCGAATTATCCATAACGAAAATAAAGCAACTAGCAGAAGTAAACAATACTCACAGTAGAAGTTTCCTTTACCAGTTCCACTCTCCAATAGCGCTTCACTCCCCAGCAACGGCGCCAGAAAATAGTCTTGATGACCCACAAGTATAGGGGGTGTATCGCAGTATTTTCGATAAGTAAGAGTATTGAACCCAACGAGGAGCGGAAGGTGCTGGCTAGTGGTATGGATCAGGAATTCTCTGTAAATACTTAGCAAACGGATTTTTAGGGGTTTTTGATCAAGCAAGTAAACAAAGTATGAGTAAACAAAAGACAGTAGGAATAAATGCAGCAAGTAGCCCTATCCTTTATGCAGCAAAGGACAAGCCGGTTGTATTACTTAAGATGACCAAACGTTCTCGAGGACACATGGGAAGACTGTCAAGTGCTTTCGCTTCATATAGTTGATTAATCTTCTTTAGCTTGCTATGTGTTGTGTGGGTGAACCTGTGCTAATGTACCGACCTTCCTAGGACTAATACATACTTGTGATTATACCCCTTGCAAACATCCGTAAGTACAAGAAAGTAATTAAGGTAGAAACCTAACCACAGCTTTAAACTCTAAGACCCTTACGTCCCTTGTGCAATGGTTTCCTAACGGGGGTTCACGTTTCTGTCACTTCGACAACACCTACGATTAGTAGCCAAATACACAATGCATTCCCCTAGACCCATATAGGTGAAGTGTCATGTAGTCGACGTTCACATGACACCACTAGAAGAAGTACACCACAACTTAAATATCAAACTATTGAATCTTCCTCAACACAACTCCACTACTAGCAACATGACTTCTCCCCTGTCCTCAAGAACAAAACGAACCACTGACAAGACATCATATGGATCATGATCAGAGATGGAATAATGATGTATAACAATCTGAACATAAACAATAATTCAATGGTTCACTCAATAGCATCAACTACAAAGAGTAATCAACACCGGGAAAGTTTCCCCTATGAACTATGAAAGATTCAACCCAATTGTTACTGCAATATGGAGATGGTGATGAGGGTGCTGATGGTGGTGGTGATGATGATGATCCCGATGAAGTCCAGCTTGATGGTGGTGTTGATGGCGACGATCTCCCCTCTCCGGGAAGGAATTCCCCTAGCAGAAATCTGTAAGCCGGAGAAATCTCCGCCCCCCCTTCTGGCTTCCTTCGTCTTCTGGAAAAATAGGATTTTTTGTATATTTTCCTGGATTTTCTGATCTTCGCGAATTTTTTGCCTCCAAACAACAGCTTTTCCATCAAAATCCTGACTGCAGCGGTCCATGCTCCAAAAGTCATCAACCATGCAAAAACAGATGAAATAACATAAGTATAACCTCTCAATACGAAATATATCAATGAATAACAGTGAATTATGACATAGAATAGTGATGCAAAATGGACGTATCAGCCAGGCCTGGCCGCGCCAGGGGGTGGTGTGGCCAGCCCAGGCACCCCTTCGGCCTCTCCTTCCGCCTCTCCTTCCGCCTATATATTACCCTCGGGACTAAAACCCTAAGTACCCGATCAAAAATCCACTAAAGAGTCTATAGCCGCTGTCATCTCCATCCCTAGATCGGGAGGGATCTGAAGCTCTTCCTGGCACCCTGCCGAAGAGGGGAATTCACCCTGGAGGCCTTCTTCATCATCATGCAAGCCTCCGGTGTGATGCGTGAGTAGTTCATCTCTGGACTACGGGTCCATGTAGTAGCTAGATGGCTGGTTCTCCTCCTTTGTGCTTTCATGTTTAGATCTTGTGAGCTCTGTTCATGATCAAGATCATCTATTTGTAATTCTGCATGTTGTGTTTGTGGGGATCTGATGGATATTGAGATGCCATTTTAGATTGATTATTGATTCTATCATGTCTTTGTTATTTGTGATCTTGCATGCTTTCCGTTGTTAGTAGCTATCTTGGCCAAGTAGATGCTAGCAACTCCAAGAGTTAGTATTTATGCTCGATAGTGGGTTCATGCCTCTGGTAATCTGGGGAAGTGACAAAAATCTCTAAGGTACTAGATGTGATGTTGCTACTAGGGAGAAAACAACAATCCTTTGTTCATAGAACAATCGTATTGTTTACATTACACGCAATTCGTAAAGCAATAATCTGTTGCTTGCAACTTAATACTGGAGGGGGTTCGGATGATAACCTGAAGGTGGATTATTAGTCATAGATGCAGTTGGATGGTGGTCTATGTATAATGTTGTAATGCCCAATCAAGTCTCAAAGGATTCAAGATGATTACTATATGATTGTATGCTTTCTCGATGTTTGTCAATTGCCCCGCTATAATTTTTTCACCCAACATGTTATCTATCTTAAGGAGAGCCACCTCTAGTGAACTATGGACCCCGGTCCTTTCTTTTCCATACAATCTACAAACTATTTACTACTTTGTGTTTACTTTCTGCAAACTATTACTTCCTTCCATTCGATATGTTTAATCCTTTGTTTTCAGCAAAATCGGTGAGATTGACAACCTCATCGCAAGTTGGGGATAAAGTGTTGTGGTTGTGTTGTGCAAGTCTGCATGTTGCTACTAGCACTGGTAGTGCGCCCTGCCAAGGCTCAGCTAGCAACACCTTTGGGGTGTTTCCTTGCTCCTACTGGTTCGATAACCTTTGTTTCATAACTGAGGAAAACTTACTGATGTGCTCACATACCTTCCTCTTGGGGTTCCCCAACGAGCTCGTTAATACACGAGTCAGAAAGTATTTTTTGGCTCCGTTGCCGGGGAGTCAAGGACATCTTCACAAGGGGAGTCCCTCATAACCAATCTCTTTACTTTGTTATTTTTGTTTTGCTTAGTTTACTTTTGCTTTGTTTGCTTGTTTCTTTATTAAAAACACACAAAAAATAGTTTTACAAGTTTGATTTCTTTATTGAAAACACACAAAAAATTAGTTCCTATCTTAAGTTGTCATTATGTCTAGCCTTGCCCCAATCACTATGTCACCTGAGGAAATGATTTTCACTTTTAAACAAGGAATTGAAGAGAGTTTCAAAGAAGCTTGGTATGAATCTTTGAATATTTGGGGGCTTACTTAAGGAGGAAAAGAAATATCTCTTTCTAATAATGCTACAATATTACCTATTGGAGTAGCTGAAGGAGTGTTTACAAAGATCCTTGGGAAGATGGTTTCTACTGATTATCTTGTTATTGAATGTGCGGGAAAAGATCAAATTACACTTGGAAGGTCCCTATTAGAACTCCTTGGAGCAATAATAGATGTGGGAAAGGGGACCATGCACCTTGCTTATCCACCAAACAATCATATGTTCCCCAAGGTTAAGAATAAAAGTAAGAGAGGTAAGGGCAAGAAATTTGGTTTTAATGCTTCTTCATTTGAGGACACTTGAGTCTTTTTCTTGCTTCTTATGCCTAACTTAAAGGCATTAAAGAAAAGTACTTATTGGGAGATAACCCAAAAGTTTTAGATGAGTCTTGGAAGTTATTACTTCAATAATAACCGCTCCTTATCCTTTTTATTTGATTTTTGTGCCAAGAGTAACCTCTAATGAGAGAGACCTAATGATTGGGAAAGTTGCTGTCGCGAAACAGATTTCTGTGCTTCACCGTAAACATTCGTGTAAAATCTCTGTACGTCCTTTTGAGGCGTGAATTTTTGGGCTTCTGCCCCAGGTTGTTATCTAACTTTTATTAGTTCAACACATTGTGATTTGAGAAACAGAAGGTCTTTGAAAAAATCGTCTTTACCAGCTGGTTTGTTTTGACAGATTTCTGCCATCTTCTGCATTTGCTTCTTGTTGGTTCCTTTTTGAGTTCTTTTGGGGAATTGAGCTTTTTGAGAGAAGTGCTTTAGTAGCTAGTGTTATAATGGAAGTTTATTTGGTGTTACAACTGAACCAAAAGACTTATTATCTTGAGTGCACTAATGTTGCTAATAAAGATTGTGTGAAGTTTTGTATGAAGGAAAAATTTCAGATGTATGGAAGGAATGAGTAATGAGATCAAGGATGGACTAAAGCTCAAGCTTGGGGATGCCACGCATGTCAACCTAAGAAATATCCAAGAAGTACAAGCGTCAAAGCTTGGGGATGTCCACGGCATCCCCTTCTTCATTAATAAAAATCCCAGGTTTCTTCCAAACGCTTCATTTTTATTGTTTCATGCACAGTTGTGTTGTTCTTGGAGCGTCTTCTTTTTCGTTTTTGTTTTGGTTTTTGGTTTTCTTGGTTTTATTAGTTTGCTGAATAAATTGGTTGGACCCCCTCTTTCATACTTTGGTTTTCAAATAGTTTGGTTTGGAAAAGAGTAGGAAAGTTCATACTTAAGTGGTAAAAAGAGCTTGTTTTTTACTGTGGCATATGCTTTGTCATGCCATACTTGATATTGTTTTGGCTTTATGCTTAGTATTCTTTGCTGTAGCATGACTTGTTATAAACAATTGAGATTGCTTAATGTGCCTTGGATGAATCATGCGTTGTTTTAGCATATTAAAGCATAGTATAGTGGTATTCTCCTTTGATGCTTTATTTGGGTAAACTTGGCTCATGCTCACACCATGTTATGACTATCCCAAGTCACCATAGCCTTTATGATCCTTTAGTTTTCAACTTCTAGTATCACTTTATGCTTTGATCAATGATGTTTTGTCGCTCCGCATGATTATGGTCATTATTGCTCTCTTAGTTTGTCACTC
Source organism: Avena eriantha (assembly GCA_910589775.1). NCBI lineage: Eukaryota > Viridiplantae > Streptophyta > Magnoliopsida > Poales > Poaceae > Avena > Avena eriantha. The sequence continues at coordinate 112,690,462 of OU342743.1, read as the reverse complement.
CCCGTCTTTTGCTAGCCTCCACAACCAAGTATGAGTTCCACTCATGCATCGAACTCCCTAAACCAAGTTATTCCAAAGAGTCCACCATACCTACCTACTAGCATATGGTATTCCAAGTATATTCATGCTTTTGTTTACCTTCCAAATTAAACTTCTTATGAGAAAACTAGTGATTAAAGCTCTCACGAACTTGATGGCACACTTTACTTTTCTTGCCCTTAATAAACTTGAACCATTGTGTCGTCTATGTTGTATATGCTTGCACTTATTTGTTGGGAATTAGCAGAACCATGCTATCATGGGGAGCGCTTTCAACATTGCACTTGGTACTTTGTACCTAGTTGATATCATGCTCTTTTGTCTATGGATGTCGTCGTTGTGAAATGAAAGGGGAGCTTGTAAGTCCATGGAGTTATGTATATGTGTTAGAGAAACGCCTGGGCCGCTGGTCTAATCCATGCTGACACGGTGGAAACCTGCAGCGTAACCATAATGAGCTGTCTATGAAGCATTCTTCTTATAAAAAGATTCCTATATTGAGAAAAAAAAGAGAAAAAAAAGAGATTATGAAAAGAGGAAAGAGAGAAAAAAGCACCATATTCCCATGGTAAATAAGAAGATTGCTGAGATGCTCGTTATCTGCTTGCCTTGTCATTTTGATATGGGGATTCTTCCGTATCATCGGGCAAGGGGTACCCCGTTGGCGGTTCTCTATGATACACATGTCTTACGATGACAAGAACTTACCGGTGACTAAACTTGAGTAGCATGAGGAGTGGCCCTCGTATTCAAGGGACATGAGATTTCTAACTTATACTTCGTCAAGCATGTACACCATAGTTTGTTCACTTTAACCTTAATCACCTTCAAGATGCTTATGATAGGGGCAATGAGAGCTGAAAGCTATAAGTACCATAATTTTTGGAAGCTCTTTATGAGACTTGAATCCCTTCCTTCTATGAAGGCCTTTCTTCCACCATTATATTGAGTCTCCACCTTCTATCTTTATGCACTTACTTTGAGAGCATAGTGGCCATTCTTAGTTCTGTGTGCATTGTACTAGTTGATTGATGCATAACTTGATATTGCTTGTTTTAAACTATTTGTATCTAGTCACGCTTATGAACTTTGAAGGTGTCCTATGCATTTATATTTGCTACTCTATGAGGGACAAGCTGAATACTATTATGCTATGTTTTCTTTATGTGAAACAAACAAACGTCTTACAAAGCATTGTTATTCATGAATCTTTTGTTTGTGCCTTTTCATGTTGCATCATAGTTTCTTTGTCTTATTGCTAGAACTTTGTCTTTCATGTTACGATTGAAGTACTATGATCCCAGCTTTGAATGTTTTACAAATACTTTGATCAAGTTTATGATGGTGATGTCACCTCAAAAATTATTCTTTCTTTTTATCACTTACCTACTCGAGGACGAGGAGGATTTAAGCTTGGGGATGTTGATACATTGCAAATGTATCTATAATTTTTGATGTTCCATGCTTAGTTTTATCTACTTTCTTGTGTTTTGTCCACACTTTGGAGTACTTTTCATATGATTTCTTGGACTAACCTATTAACAAGAGCCATAGTGCCAGCTGCCTGTTTTCTGCTGTTTTTGGTTGCAGGAAAGTCAGAAAATAAATATTCTCGGAATTGGACGGGACAAAATCCAAAGTCACTATTTTACTGGAAGTCATCTTGAGCCAGAATACGAGACGGAGAGGATCCAGGGGGCCACCACACCACCTGGCCGCACGGGCCAGGCCTGACCACGCCAGGGGGTGGTGTGGCCAGCCCAGGCACCCCTTCGGCCTCTCCTTCCGCCTATATATTGCCCTTGGGACCAAAACCCTAAGTACCCGATCAAAAATCCACAAAAGAGTTTGGAGCCGCCGTCATCTCCATCCCTAGACCAGGAGGGATCTCAAGCTCTTCCTGGCACCCTGCCGGGGAGGGGAATTCACCCTGGAGGCCTTCTTCATCATCATGCAAGCCTCCGGTGTGATGCGTGAGTAGTTCATCTCTGGACTACGGGTCCATGTAGTAGCTAGATGGTTGTTTCTCCTCCTTTGTGCTTTCATGTTTAGATCTTGTGAGCTCCGTTCATGATCAAGATCATCTATTTGTAATTCTGCATGTTGTGTTTGCGGGGATCCGATGGATATTGAGATGCTATTTCAGATTGGTTATTGATCTGTCATGTCTTTGTTATTTATGATCTTGCATGCTTTCTGTTGTTAGTAGCTATCTTGGCCAAGTAGATGCTAGCAACTCCAAGAGTTAGTATTTATGCTCGCTAGTGGGTTCATGCATCTGGTAATCTGGGGAAGTGAAAGAAATCTCTAAGGTACTAGATGTGTTGTTGCTACTAGGGAGAAAACAACAATCCTTTGTTCATAGAACAATCGTATTGTTTACATTACACGCAATTCGTAAAGCAATAATCTGTTGCTTGCAACTTAATACTAGAGGAGGGTCGGATGATAACCTGAAGGTGGATTATTAGTCATAGATGCAGTTGGATGGCGGTCTATGTATAATGTTGTAATTCCCAATCAAGTCTTAGAGGAGTCAAGATGATTAGTATATTCTTGTATGCTTTCTTGATGTTTGTCAATTGACCCGTTGTAATTTGTTCACCCAACATGTTATCTATCTTAAGGAGAGCCACCTCTAGTGAACTATGGACCCCGGTCCTTTCTTTTCCATACAATCTACAAACTATTTACTACTTTGTGTTTACTTTCTGCAAACTATTACTTCCTTCCATTCGATATGTTTAATCCTTTGTTTTCAGCAAAATCGGTGAGATTGACAACCTCATCGCAAGTTGGGGATAAAGTGTTGTGGTTGTGTTGTGCAAGTCTCCATGTTGCTACTAGCACTGGTAGTGCGCCCTGCCAAGGCTCAGCTAGCAACACCTTTGGGGTGTTTCCTTGCTCCTACTGGTTCGATAACCTTGGTTTTATAACTGAGGGAAACTTACTGCCGTGCTCATCATACCTTCCTCTTGGGGTTCCCCAACGAGCTCGTTAATACACGAGTTAGCAACGATGAGGACACATACCGTACCAACATGCTCTATGAAAATGTTACGATCAACACCTGCACCTGCAGAGTGCAAAAACATTAGCATTGATGAACTACGACTGCAAAAAAATTAGAACACGAGCGTCCAAAATATAAAAGCAGGAAAATAAAAGAATATGTAGGTAGGTACTTACCGCGCGAGATGAGACGAAGCCCAAGGAAGAAGATCACGGTACCACGTGCAGTTCCATACGTCGTCCACCTGAAACAAGAAATACGCGAATGGTGCCCATTAGCACTCGTTTTCATAAGGAAACATACCTGAGAAGCTTCCTGGTGGTAAGGATGATGCCCCACCGTGTTGATCACCTCCGCGGTCGCCGGACGGCACACCATGTGATGACGCGAGCAGCCGCTATAACTGTTTACTCTGCTCGTCGAGAAAAAATTTGGACGCAATGGACGAACCCTCCCCGCTCTCTCCACGGCATAGAAGGCACGCTGAAGAGCACGACGAAGGCTTGGTCCTAACATCCGAAGCGGGTGCGTCTCACTACAGAGGATAGACGACGTTCGGTAAAAAAAACTACGTCGATGCGTGTAAGCGAGATGCGCGATCTATAGAGGAGCACCGCGAGCGGCACATAAGGCAATTGGAGGTAATGGATAAGAGGAATGTCATAAAAGCATTTGGCGCATGGGGCCTATCCCGCCGAAAATAGCTTCTCGTGGCATGGCATCCATCATTTTCAGCGTGTACCGCCATCATATGCGAGAAGCTATCTCGTGCGGTGGCGATACCCTCACTGTAACTACCTCGGTGAATTACGCTCTTAGTTGCATGCCTGGATGAGCGAAAGTGGTTAAAATAGTACGGTGGGGCCCGAGGCCACTCACGGTAGACCTTTCGGCCGTCCTAACCACTTTCAGAACATCGGGACAAGAACGAGCAGCGTAATCGGCAGGCAAAGGGATCAACTACATACACAAGTGAGTATGTATGCAAGCCACATACAACAGTCCTCAGAGCCATTCCATCTAGAAGAAATAGAAATATTGCAACGCCATATAGCAAGATCCAAATATCCTAGATATAGATAATAGTTTAGGATAGCTCCTCATACATCAAACATCAGAGTATCAGGCGGAAGCGGAAAACAAGATCCGAGTACGGATAAGAAGCAAATCGGCATAAGATGCCACATAAATAAACACATCCCGCCCACAGATCTCACGGATCCCCGTTCCCGGAATCTCTACACCGCGTGATCGTTGCCAACATCATCCGTCTCCTCCACCTAGTATCCATCTTGCGAGTACACCTGTTCATCTGAATCAAACAATTTATCGTGTGAGACCCTAGGGGTACTCAGCAAGTCTTTATGCCTCTAAAGGGGACACAACCTGGGGTGACGCAATTGCAGCAAAAGATAATAACTAACAAGTCTATAGATACTCGCTAACCATCCGCCTAACCAATGATAGACGGATGTCCATGAATTAAGAACAACAGTTATAACAGTATAATTAACAGATCCATCCTCCTCCTCGCTTACCAACGAGAAAGCGGACGAACAACCCCCATCTGTTGGCAGTTTTATTAACCATTCCATGAGTATTGCACTATTTACTAGTCAGGTACTTAGTCAATTTAAAAGCGGTACTTTAGTTACACTTTTCTATGATCGAGAAACTGTGCTCCAAGTCGTCCATAACCGCGGACACGGCTTTCAAAAAGATTTACCCTGCAGGGGTGCACAAATAGCAACACACACTCGATCAACCTCGGAAAAGCCAACTCAAAACCCAACGAGGCATTCACGACAAAGCGATCACAGGATTCAGAAATATTTCAGGGGGCCACCCCATTAAGCTACCCGCAACGAAGCTAGCTGACTCCGAGACAGACCAAGGTTTGTGTGGACGGCTGTAAACGACTGGGAACCCGAAAGTGTGACTGGGCTTGTCGATACAGCGAAAACGTGTCACGATCCAAAACAGTACAGGTGCTCCTCGCACAATCGTAAATAAACAGTAAACATGGCATAAGTACAGGATAGTAATAAAACCCCCAAACTAATTGTGGCCCCAAGGAATAGAAATGAATCAAGCTCTGGCTCAGGGGGGTCCATAAGGCCTCCCGGATGTGGATAGTGCGAATAGTCAAGGAACAGGAATCAAGTACTCGGGGTCCTACGGGACACAAGTGAGCATGAAAAACCAAATAGCAGATATTGCTCACCGGTGCCTCTTTCATTAGTTATCCCATTACTACTCAGGTTAAGTTGTTTAGGTACCTCGTTATTCATCAGACACTCACATACCCTACACATGCTTTTCTACGACTCGCATGGCTCAAACAACTCCTGTAGTAATGGCTCATGGGATGGAGGAACAAGCTTTGGTGGGGTTTAAAAGTAAAGGCTATGCAGTACTTGGGATTCAATTTAATGCAATCGCGACTCAATGATGCAAGAATAAGATAGAGGCAATAGGTACTATATGTATGCAAGCATGTGGTAGTGCTTGCCTGGTAGCTCAGTTGAAGTGAGAGACGGATCTGGGTAGAACTCCTGTGATTCCTGATAATTCTCCTGCTGGGCGTCTATTCAAAGAAGAACCAAACAAACAAGGGCCAACATAAATAAAGTGCACAAGCGTATGAATTAAAATGCGACAAGAAAACAAGCATGACATGATGAATGATGCACAATTTACATGGCAATAAAGTAGCATGGCATGGGTGAGGTGTGGGGACAAGAATAATTCATTTTAGTATTTAATTGATCAAGTTTTATTGCGATAAACAGTTCTGATTTTTAATGATGACATAATGCATGCTTCAATTCAGAACAAGGAATGCATAGTTAGAACGGGCTCGTCGCGCTGATCGATTTAGACATATTATTTATCAAATTTGGAGTTATAGATTTAAAGTTATTAATTTATTAAGAAAAGGGCATTTTATTGTAATTTTAATCATCTTGAAAATTTAAAGTGTTCAAACATTATTTTGAATAGCATAGTTGAATTCCTCACATTTTTCTGATTCAAAAACATATATCATTTGTAATATTTGGATTTGTAATTTAAAAGTTATTAAAAACAGATTTGAATTCTTATTTAAACATTTCTGTAATTGTTTTAAATAAACAGATAAACGGGCAGATTTTTTTTATACCCAGAGAAACCTAGCCCAAGTCACTGACGGGTGGGGCCGCTGCTGACTGTGCGGAAACGACGCGCAGAACCTTTTCACACAGGCACAGAGGCTAGCCCAGGAGACCGACAGGTGGGTCCAACGGGACTGCGGGTCCACTACGCGCGCGGCCAGCTGGTGGGCGACATGTGGCGGATCCGGGGACTACGGGTTGGGGTTTGTGGAACCTGGGGGGCTTTTCTGCCAAAAAGTGAGAGGGGCTGGCTGGTGGGGCCCGATGGATTGCGGGTTGAGCAGTAAAAAGATGTGGGGGGAATTGCAAAGTGCGCACGGCACTGTTTCTCTTCCCTGCGTCTCTGTCGAAACTGACAGAGAACATGAGCGGCGCGGTGGGGGCTCGAACTCGCGACGCGGTGCGTGCGTGCAGGCGGCGGTGACCACTGCGGTGGCTTGGGGGTTGTGCTGGCTTGCGGTCGCGTGGCTAGGTAAAGCGTGATGCGACGCGGGGACGTGCAGAGGCTCGTGCTCGCCGGCGCACAGAGAGTGTTCGTCGGCGGGATCTAGGTGACCAGGAGGCGACGGTGAGCCGGAGGTTGTCAGGGAGGATCGTGGGCTCACCGCGGGGTTGCTGGTGGAGACGGATCGGGCTGGGACGCGGTGGATCGACGGCGATGCAGACGCTTCCGCGGCTAGGGTTTCGATCGGCCTCGTCGGTGTTCAGCGGCTGCAGGGCGTCTCCTCCTCGCTGGCGTGTACAGGACGACGCAGGTAGCAGCACTGGTTTTTCCTCGATGACCTAACAGCACGCCACCGGCTTGTAACAAGTAGGGGAGGTGGATGCCGAGGGGTGGCCGGAGTTGGAGACGAGGGTGGCAGGGGGAGAAAGGAACGGCGCAGCGGCCAGGGGTGGATCTGGGCGCGGCAGAGGAGGCGTGGGGGTAGATAAGGACATGAGAGAAAGAGGGAGATGCCGTGGGGGATCGGTGGAGTGAAAAGGTGGCTCGGCCACCTTTTCTTCCCTCTCCCTCACGTGCTCGAGCTGGGGCTCGGCCTGGGTGTGGCTGCAGGTGGGGACGGCGAGGCTGAGAGGCTAGCTCGGGCTGGTGGGGCTGCTTGGCAGCGAGCGAGAGAGAGAAAAAGAAAGGCCGAGAAGGGAGGCTCGGGTAGATGGCATGGCTCAGTCTAGGGTTAGGTAGGGTTGGGGGTAGCTCGCATGGGGTAGAGAGGGGATGGTTAGGGTGGTGGTGATTAGGTTTAGCTTAGGTTTTTTTTGTTTACCCACATGATCAAGCAAGGGGTGATGGTAAGGAGAGGTAGGGTAGGGTTTGGTTAGGGTTTGAAAGAGGATAGGGTAGTTATGAGAGCTTAGGGTTTAAAGGGAGAGAAAGAGAGAGAGAGATGTGATAAGAGGTTTTACTTGAACAAAAACAAGATCAAGCAACAAGGAGAAAGGAGAAGAGGTAAGGGTGAAGTTAGGGTTTTTAACTAGATCATGCAAGGTTTGGGTTTAGGGTTTGGTGGCGATCCACCAAGATCAAACAAAAGAAATAGGATGGTGAGATGAGGGTTTGGAAGAGAAAGATGGAGCTCAACCAAAGAAAAAGAATCACTTGACATGATTCCCAAAGGTCCATGCTTCACTCCCAAAAACAGTTAAAAACCAAAGGAGAAAGATAGTGGTGGTTTGCATGGCTCATGCATGGGCATTAAATGCCATGTTTTATTCTTGTGAAAACAATAATAATGTATCATGGCATTATACACATGCATCCCAAAATATGGAGTAAAGCCAAGCTAAAGAAATAGAATTGGATCCATCCCAACCCACATGAGCTAGATTAAATGTCAAAAGAAAGTAAAAGCTCATGGGTAATTAGGATGGTGGAATTATAAGGTGGTGACAAAGAAAGGTGATGGAGTTGAATAAAAGATATGCCCCCAACTCAACTTGGGCATCAAGCATTTATCAAGAACCAACTACAATACCTCAAGAGCCAAATACAATTACTAATGCATATGAGAGAAGAACCAAATGAAAAGGGTTTTATATGATGCTCAAATGCAAGGTGGCAAGATGACATGAGCATGATATAAATATGATGCAACAATTATATGTAGGAAGTAGTCATTATATTACCAGACCAAGTAGCATTACATATGTTAGACAGATGGGATGCTACACTCACCATGAGAATATGCATATGGCAAGGGATAACGCTGCCACCTGGACCGTCCACTGCGTGAACATGAATGATTATACAGCAAGAGATAATGCTGCAAAGCCTACTCTACTCGGTACACAACGTTGGTCTCGCCTCGAGAAACTGTGGCCGTCTAGAGCCTATGATGCCAGCACGGACGTCCACCGCGAGAACCCTCATCCACCCATGCCTTACGATGACGCCTGCGCTACCAGCTCGGGTTTCCGTCGCAACAAACTGCGTCCCGCGAGGGTCCAACACGCCACAATGGCTATGTACAAGTCCCACGTCTGCGAGAAGCCGCGAGCGGCATGGGGTTATGGTGCCAAGTCGGCTCCGCACGGGCCCCATAGCCGCGAGAAGCCGCAGCCTGCATGGGCTTACGGCGCTAGGACGATTGTGGTAGATCCCCACGACCGCGACAATCCCCAGTCGGCATGGACTCATGACGCCACGTCGGCTCTCGGTGGGCCCCGCCACCCGGCGGGGGCGGAGGCGTGTCGCGCCGGGAACACCTCTCACCACGCGTGGTCCTACCCGCATATGCTGATCGCGGGCCCATTTCGTGTGCCTATCCCACCAGTCTGTGACACGGGGTACGACAGTGCGCGCGACACCAAGCCGCGGTCTGGAGTCTTACACCCTGGCCCGCAGTAGGACCCGCCTCATGGGATAGCAGGGCTCCGTTGCAACGTCGTTGTGTGCCCTCTCTGGCGTCCATCCCACGACCTAAAAGAATCGAGACAACGTGGATAATAGTTTGAGTTGAAACAATGTAACGCCCCAGAATCGGGTCTATGCAGATCTTAGCATTTCCCGCCAAAACCCGCGTAGAAGCGATTCTAAGACGCCCACCAAACACTTTCGTGTGGGTGGGATTTGATTACGGGTAGTTACATCACCGTAGTTTAGAACAGAGTCCACAAGAACTTATATATACAACAACGACTCAACGAGTCAAGAATATTAACGACACAGTTTAAAGATACAAATCTTGAAGAAAGCAAAATAGTGTCTGAGTACGGACAAGATCCAAATTGGACTAAGAGTCCTGAAGAATAACCAAGCGCACTACAACAGGACAGAGCTTTGGTAACACTGTCTTGTGTTACCACATGTCCAAAACATTGTTACTATGTCATTTAGTAACATATTTTGTAATGTGTTCCATTAGGCCGTGTTACTAAGTGGTCTCGTCGGTCACACATTATAATTGTTGCCATATGTTAAATATTGTGTTACAGTTTACTCTGTAGTAACATGCATATTTTGTGTTACTTGGTGTTGGTAACACATTTTTGTAACTATAGTAACACCAACAGTAACATAGTTCATAGACGTAGAACATTGTTGGTAACATATTTTTACAACTATAGTAACATGATTAGTAACAACGTTTTTAGCTTTAGGACACAATTAGTAACATAATATCCAAAGATTGTAACACTAACTAGGTAGTAACACATCTCCTAATTATAGTAACACCATCAGGAACACTACTTTATTAGTATTATTACATAAATATTAATGTATTTTTTATTATAATTAAAGACAAATTTGGATAACCAATTTAAGGAATATAGATTTAATACTATAATAAATGTACATGCACTGTTAGTGAATTGCTTTTTACGATGCTTGGCACATCCATAAATTGAATAAATATCAAGATAGATATTTATTGCAAATGTATAGATAGTATATGCATTACAATGAATAAATAACAATATTATTTGTGCGACAGCACATCCATATCAATTGGACCAATTGTCAAGAAGATTACACCACTGCGTTTGCATCAGTTTGATCAAACAAAAATATCCTTGGAATGATATTAGAGTTATCAATGTGAAAGATATTACATTTTTGAATCGTGAACTACAATTAATGTTGCTTCCTTATCCAACTAAAGAGTTCAACTGCAACTCAATCATCCTTCTTTATTATGCGCTACTACTAGGAATGGCGCTGCGACACACTGCACCCATGAGGCGATATCGATTTGTGTAAGAGGCATGTAGAATACAAACTAAGCACATCATGGAGCATATTGTTCTCTCAAGATAAAGAATGCAATGTAACAAGAAAGATCAGAACTACTTCCAAACAAAAATGTGGGCACCGTAGAAGTCCAATTAGGTAGTGCAAGTTTAACATACCAATAAAAGGAGCATCTTAGAAAATATATAACTTGTTCTTACATTAATTTGATATATACTATATGATTATGGGCATGTTATTTTTCTGAAACAAACCAGAAACCAACACATACACACTTCCATCATCAAGTCCTGCATCGGTTGTCCACTCCATCATCTTCTCTTCCAAGTTCAACTGCCGTTGATTCTGTGTAGCAGTCCAGCAGCCACCATCCCTTGAGAGTTGAATGCAGTTTTTCAATAGCACATGCATTCCTATCTAGGCCCTAAGCTACAAAATGCAGATTTAGAATCATTTCTAAATTTCCACAAGGACAACATTACAGGAGCGAAAACAACATTAACATTCTAGAATTGTTTGTACTCAACCTCAAAGTGGTGGTGGCCTCATGACCGGAAACAAAGCTCCTATTCAGAGATAGGGGTAACATGTGCAACATAAAAAAACATTCAGCATAACAGTCAAATAGCAGGGAATAATTTTTTTTGCAACGAAATCTCATAAAAATAACTACAGTGTAAGAAGCCTGAACAAAAGATTGAACAATCTGTATTAGCATATTACTACACCTTTACCAATTTATACATTAGGAATTAAATTAACACTATTAAACTGCTAGCCTTTCACAATTCCAATACCATAGTCCGTAAGGAAGTAGTTAAGGTTTTTCAAAAGTTTCCAGAAGAAATCATTAGGAAAAACACAGAGGTAAATAATGCACATGTTGTTTTTCTATGATGAGAAAAGTAATTGTTTGACGATCTACTATTTACACCCGTGAAACAAATTAGTAGAACCAGCCAAGAATAGATACAATATATACTCCAATATGAGGATCGCGTTGTGTCACAGAAAACTCAGATGTATGGATGTACCAGTGTTCATGGGATGCTTACATGCGTATCGAGACAAAGATGAGTCAATTAATTTGGGACAGAAGTAGTACTAAAAATAACTAATATGTGGATTGTGCTGTGTCATAAAAAACTGAAACGTATGGACGTACCAGTGCCTGATCCGTACAAAGGAAGATAGCTCTAGTCTTTTATGAACATAAATGACAGGTAAGAACAACCTCACTTTGCTCTTTTTCTTTCTGTGTCACTGTATCTTGCTTTACAAAAATGTGAAGTACAATATGATCCCAAATAAAATAACACAAGGTGCATAGATCAATAGGAAATGAACATTATCAAGGGTCGTAAGGTACAAATGAAGATAGTTATATACTTCCATACGTACATACATGATCGAGGAGTAAGAACAATCTCACCTTGTCTTTCTAGAACATTTTATAATACACTATGATTCCAAATGTAAAGAACACATACTCGTCACATCGATAAAGAAACAATGATTATCAACAACAATAAAGAGAAAGTGGTATCTGCATTGATTTTCAGCTGATATATAGTAACTAAGCTTGTTTCTCATTCTGAAATCTAATAGAGAAGACGATAAAGAAATGCCATGCCACCGGAATAGAGGAAGCACTAACCTTAAAAATTATCATGTTTGCTCTATCCCAGAATACTTTCTAAAAACTGTATCCTGAATGGAGAAAAAAATTATTGTATTAAATTTACAATTTAGTCATTTGTATATGTTCCTATACCCTTTATTAAAAAAGCATTTGACTGAACTCCACAATGTTAGTCATGTGGTACATCTTCAATGTCCCGAAATAACCGTTAAGATCTCAAACAACCATCTTTTGTGATCTGTGGCTAGATTAGATATGGAAACATGCTAACTCTACTGCCAACAGGAGATACAATATGTATGTATGCCAAATACGAAAATATATATTGGTATCGCTGGACTACATACCACAGTTCATGACAATCCCTGGGCCAGAAATGAACTCACCATTCTCTTATAGAGAACAAATATAAATTCTTCACTAAGAATAAACTATTTCATATTAATTTGCAAAACAAATGCATCCCAAGCCGACAGTTCCAAACAAAGTCATATGTACCAGACATATGCTACTAATCAAAAACACCACTCGGAGCCCCCTCATACTCATATGTAGTATATACACACCACTCTTGAACGTCAAGCAGTAATAAATTGATCTCCATGTTGCCCAATGCCCTATGTCAGTGAACACTAATGTTCGTTACACGTATCTTGTCATCTAGAATTCGGCTGCCACATCATAATTAATTAATTATTTGTCCACCAAAGAAGCTCAAATAGCAGGTTGGTGCATTCTAAGTGTGCTATCTGTAACAAATGGATAAACTTGTCTAAGCAGTTGCTGCATAAGTACAAACTATACCTGGATCAATACACAATGACAAAGTAAACAAAGATACTCAATTGTGAACAATTTTCACATCAACCGAAGCTTATAAAGAATCTTTTCTCATTGAGATACCCATGCCTACTGTAGAGAAAATACCAGGCCATCACACATATTCATAGTTGAGTTAAAAGAAACTACACAGCTTATCTTATTTACCTAAGATATTTAATGAGTTCAAGTGAGACCAGTGACGAATTTTTAATGATGCTACATTCCCATCTTCTAATAGTAATCAATACTCAGTGAAGAGGAGACTAAAATAAGTCGACATATGTGTAATTGATACTCAATTTTAGCAGAATAACACGTTTTTTGAAAGTGATTAAGGATAGCAACAAACATAGTTAAAACAGCGTGAAATTGTAGAAGAATGCATACCACTGTAACGGGATTTATATGATTTGGTTGTTCTGGTGCCGTAAGTAAAGAACACGTGTGTGCAGCTTTACCATCGCGCGGTTAAATCACAGACAGAGGCACTGCCCTGAGATCATCCGAGATTTTTACCTGTCAAAAATAAACAGTATACATTGTAAACTATGCCAAAAGAAGAAAATATGATCTTGCATCATAAACTATTTTATTCTAGAGATCTCTGGGCTCTATTATTTCAGTCAGGTTTGATTCAGTCAGGTTTGGCACGAGATCCTTGCATGGCTGCGTCTTTCTTGCCAGCCGCCTTCCGACGAGGCCACCCTCTTCGACTGGTGGACGGAGGCCCAGCGCTGCACGCCCAAACCAATGCACAAGGGGCTGGCCTCCACGATACTGCTGATCCCCTGGATGATCTGGAAGGCGCGCAATGACTGCGTATTTGAGCGCGCGCAACCGTCTACCCAAGCCCTGGTCACCAAAATCAAAGAGGAAGCCTCAACATGGATACTCACGGGAGCTAGAGGATTGAGAGACATAACCCCAACAACTTGGGATGTACACTAGTAGCTATTTCTGTAATCTTGGTGTTTGCCTCTTAGGAGGCGTGTAACAACTCTATCTTTTCAATATAATGAAACGCAAAGCTTTTGCGTCTTCTCAAAAAGTCAGGTTTGATTCATAATCCTTGTATTTCTGCAGCTTAAAAATTGAACAATGCCAAAAGACAAAATATGATCTTGAGGCATAATCTAGTTTATTCTAGCGATCTCCAGGATCTATTGTTTCAGTCAGGTTTGATACATAATCTAGTGGATGATCCGAGACAACTTCAAGTAAAGGAAGTAATAGAAGTAATCTTTTTTGAGGGAAGTAATAGAACTAATCTGGGATAAATAGCACGTCACAGTAATACAAGTAATCTTTGACCACTATAAATAACAGTACAGCGACAACTCGAATTGCCAACAGAAATTAATTTGTAGCAGACAAATGAGGGAAGAGGAAGGAAAATCACCTAGGACAAGTTTGTAGTATCTGACAGGAAAATCAAGCAGAACAAGGAGCGGACATCCCCTCTGCAGTTTGTGTCAGAGAACCGAGTACACTTATCAATAGAAACGTGTGAATGCAAGCAATTACCAAAGATTACAAATCAACTTCAAGAGTCAAAGAGAGGAAGCACTCGTGGATGATTACTTACCTGGTGCAGAGGCCTGAATAAATGTCTGTACTTCGGGTGAGCAGCGAGGGCAACGTGCTAGGAGGGTGGTCGGGCCTTGGCAGGAAGACATGACGGCAAGCAGCGGGCGGGGTGGCTAGGCCTCGGTGAGAAGATGCGATGGGGAGCAGTTGGTGGGGTGGCCGGCTCGACAGGGAACAACGGGACGGAGCGGCCGGCGCGACGGGGAACAATAGTACGGAGCGGCCTGCGCGATGGGGAGCAGCGCACGGTGGTGAGAGGGGGTGGTGGGGGAGCTTCGTGGTGGTAGATCAATGGTGGGGGCGGCGCGGATGGGGGAGGGCGGTGGGGGGCAGTGGCGGCGACTCGGTGGTTTGCAGATGAGATAATTACGGGCAATTGGAGGTACTATTATAATGGAGGGAAAAGTGTATATTAGCGGGAAGTGTTAAAATTTTCCCTCCGCTTCTCTTTCTTCTACGCCAAAATAACCAGATTAGATTAAAAAATAAATAACCAGATTAGCGCAGCAAAATCTTTTTATTTTCTAGAAACATACGGATCTAAACAAATCTGAGTACATTGATTTGGATCGGAGGCTCGCTCGTTCAGCAATAATTTATACTTCCATTAGCTTGTAGTTCTTAGAGTTCATTTTGTATCTTTTCACTCTGAAATAAAAAACACACTATGTTAGGTCTTTTCTAGTTCTTCACCTTAAATTCATTTTGGTTATTCATCTTCGGGCGATCGTAGACCTCCACCATCTAGCTCGTTTGGGGTGGAACGGCCCGCGGTCGGCGCATCTCCTTCGCCGGGATTGGAGTTCATCTCAATTCTCGTCAGCAGTGTGGCCAAGGGTTGGTTAAGGACTACCTTTTCTCGACGGACTTCTGGACTGCCAGATGGGCGACGAAAGACCTTTTTGCTGATGATGGAGACGCATGTTTAGGTGGTCGTCGTGTCGTCGGAGGTGGGGAAGAAAGCATATAGGGTTAGGATTTTTATTTTATCGTTTTGCTATGAGCTAATACCACCGGAGGAAGACAAAAATAAAACAAAGAGTTTATCCCTTGGCTGGTCTTCTCCATCGCTCACGTCCCCCACCTTCTTCCCTTCGTCCCCTCATATCCAGGCCTAGCTGGGCCCTCCCCTTCCCTTCTCTGGCATTCGCTGGCGTCATGGCGAGGTGAGGACCCCTCCTTATATAGTAGTATCTTAGGGCATCTCCACCGGCCTGACCCAAACGGGCGACCCAAACGGTCCGTTTCTGTCCGTTTGGGTCGGGCCACGGTAGCTTTTGGGTGGCGGTCCGGCCTGTCCGGCCAGCCGCGCCCAGCGTCACGACCCATCTATTCACGTCTGGCCAATAGGATCAGGGAGATTTAAAAATTCAATACAATACGCGCTAAAAATAGCAAATTTCATACATATTTATAATTAATTTACATTCAAATATAAAAACCTAGATTTAAAATAGCCCTAAAACTACTGATCTTCTGCCGTCGGCACCGCCCCGTCCAACTAGGGATCGAGGTCGATATACTCTGGCGGCGACAATAGGTGCGCCGATGGTAGGCCCGAAGCAGGCGCGGGTGCAGGCGAGGGCTGGTCGATCACCTAGCCAGGCCACGCTGGCCACACATTCGTCTCAACTGGCACGGGCGGAGCATCCCACCCAGCAACGGCGGCAGTGGAGGCAGCCCCACGTTCACCTGCACCACCAGGCCGGTGAGCTGGACGGTCTCTTGGTAGCCGTCCTACATGTCGTCCTCCTCCTTCGCGTTGGCCACGATGGCCTACTCGGTGAAGGCGTCCTCGTCGTAGCCCTGTGCCAGGAGCTCCTGGTAGTCCGGGGGCAGGCGGGCGGCGACAGATACGGCAGCCTCCTCCTCCTCCTTGACGACGATGTCGAGGTCGTCATCGCCAAGCTCGGCATCAGAGTGGTTGAGGGCGTCGAGCCGGTGGAGATGCCCTTAGGATTTAGTCTAGAGTTTTATCAATTGTAGGTTTGGGCTATATGCCATAGTTTCGGGTACTCCTACGACTTTTGAGCTGCTCAGAGATGACTGCCCTCGTCATGTTCGTGGTGCTCCTGAGGTGGTAGCCGGAAGCGGAGGTCAGGGCGGTTCAAGGATCCCGCGTCAATAATCCCGTGGTCGTGTTGTGGCTCCTTGTTTCTTGCTACCGTTGTGGTGGTGGAGGCAGGGAAAGGGAGAAGCAACGTGTTTATCGGTCTGAAGGAGATCAAGAGGAACTCAAGTGTCAAGGTCCTGATTCTCTCATTCCTAGGAAAGGTCCCCTGGCTGATGTCAAGAATACAATTTGGGGAGCTCATCAGCGACGGCGGTTCCGGTGAAGCTACGCCGCCCATCGTGGTGGTTGAAGGACGGTCTTCAATGGGGACAACAACACCCACGACTCTGGTCGATTGGCGGTCTTCCCATCCCTGCTGCATCAACTGGTCGAATGGTGACTGCTCATTTTCCTCCCAACCGGTGTGCCTGAAGGGAGGCAATGGCTCTTCCTCGCGACGTCCATGGTATTGCTATGGAATTGTTGTCCCAAGTGGCGACGTCCTTGATGGTTGTCCCAAGTGGCGACATCCTTGATGGGGACGTGGTGCTCGTGCGGGGGATGCTTTGGACCCGATTGCTTTTTTCCATTAGTTGTTTGGGGTCTTCCTTGCAAAAGGCAGAGACAACTTTATTATTTTATGTTTCCTTTGGATCCTTTCGTAAGTTGTACTGATCTTATCTAATATAAGTGGTGTCCGGGGCCTTCTAGGCCCTTCTTATGTCCAAAAGAAAATACCACCAGAGGCTAACTGGATCAAAATAAATCTGCATTACAAGTTGATGTACCTCGGTACCACGTTTTGCAAGATTATGTATAAAATTACACCTAGTAGACAAGTTTATGTATCTAGGTGTTATTAGCTCTTTTACCATCTATAAAACTGCTCATTTGTTTCCTAACAAGTCGGTGGTAGTCGATTAGCTATTAATTATGATTTTTTATTGATCTAAAATATATTATTTTGAAGGACGATAATTGTCTTAGGTAGACACAACTATTACTATGATTTATTTACAGAGTTTAAGGTGTAAAATATTTTTTTAGATAGACATAATGATTTATAGTGTAATCCGTATGATTTATTTTAAAATAAAAAATTTATTTATGGTCCAGACCGATTTGGCCTACACTTAGGAAAAATACTGAGCCCGTGCCCTCTCCCAAAGTTCTCCCCCGTTGGATTCGCCACCTCCCGCAGTGCTCCCCCGCTGGACTCACCACCGCCACGCGAGATCCCCCCCTTCCCCCCCCCCCCCCCCGGGGCGCCCTGAGTGTCCTCCTCCCCGCTGGATTTTTCCCCGAATTGCCGCTCCTCGGCTGACTCTTGATTGGTGCCGCCATATCCAGTTGTGGGATCGACTCCTCACGGCCTCACCATCCATTTCCCCGGATCATCCCCTCTCTCTCCCAGTCTCCGCAACGGCAGAGACTCGATAGCAGATGGCAGAAGCACGCCGGCTCCATCATCTGCTCCATCCCTTGATCACTTCTCCCTAGCGGCTGGACTTCGAGCGACCTGTGGTAGCAGCAGGTGGCCACCGCGGATGCGGCCGTGCGTACAAGAAGGAATTGGATCGACAAGAGGATTTGATCGGGCACGGCCGTGTAGACTTCAATTGCTTAGAGGTAAACTTATATATGGTTATTGATTTCTAATTTCCTCCGCTTGTGTGCGTCAATGTGCTCCTGCCTGGGGATTAATTGTCAGAACACATTATCAAGTACATGTGTGTCCTTCTGTAAAATTAACCCTAGAACATAGAACGTCCGTCCTGAATTTCCCGGATTTATATCTATTTGAGCAATCTGTATTTTCATGACAATTTGGATGTGAATCCTTCCTAGGACTGTGGTAATGAAATTAAAGGAATTCCCCATGGTTTAAAGACCATTGCAGCATTCCTATGCAAGACATTAGCAGACTCTATTAGTTTATGCATAAAATATATCAGATGTCTACATTATTTGTCTGACGCATAATCATACCAAAGTCGAATTAGATAATGTACGAGCTAAACTCACCTATCAAACACAGTATGCTCTCTGTGAGCTAATGGCAACCTTGCAAATGTCCCTGAAACATTACAATATCCAGCGGACCACTTGTGCATGGCCTGTTTATTGATGGCTCAAATCCTCTTGAAACAGATGTTGTAATTCATGATGCTGTTAGTATAGAGTGTAGATGAATCGATTAAGTTGATATTGTTAGCTGAATCATTGTTGTTCTATTAAATTCTTTTGTGTTTTGTTCTTTCAGTTTGTTGAATACACACTAAAGTTTTCGGTGCACGTGTAGGTTTCCTAGTATTGCAGTGAGTGAAGTAACTATATATTTTTAACGGAGTATATTTTTTGTTACACAGTGAATCAATGGATATAAAGGAGTTACTTCTTTATCCTAGACCAAGTGGTGAGTACTTCGCTGGCGTAAATGGTTTTCTTGAATTTGCATACTTGGGAAAAGGTTCTGATGCCAAGATCCGCTGCCCATGTGTTAAATGAAGAATAGCTGAAGGTAACTTATTGAATTAATGATCATCTCACTCATGGTATGCGTATATTTCAAATATGACAAAGTTCAGAACATTCTACTTTGATAAATCCATTATTCCAAAATTTGAAGAATAAATTTGTTTGTTGTTAGGTGATTATGTTGTTAGGTGATTAGGTGGTTTACTAGTAGTCCGATGGGCATGCTTCTAGTATTTCTGTGTATTTCCTTTTCACTCGTAAGTTGGACTAGTGCAATGGACCATAAAGATGTCCATATTAGCTGCATGCACCTACCAGTTGAGTTTGAATTTTTCACCTTAGGTATAAAGTAGGTTGTTTCTAAAACCTCAGCCTTTTCTCTTTGCTTAATAGGAGTATCAACTGCAAGTGGGAGAGGAATAACTGAGCCTTTTATCTTTGCTTAACAGGCATGCTTCTATTTCTCTGTATTTATGATGTATGCATTTCTGAACCATGCTCCTCTGTATTTGAATGCTCGTTTATGTCCATTTCAGTATAATTGTCTTGGTATCAGAATATGACTGGTTGGTGGCTTTCTAGCTGCTAGTAGATCCTGTGCATATCTCTTCAATGAAGTGATCTTTTATAGACTGAGACTAACCACAGATCAATTATAATAAATCCTGATTAGTTGGTTCACCATCGCTCTGCATTGCTTCATTATAGGCAGAGCCACTTTGATTTTGTGTTTGCTCTCTTTTCCGTACCTACTTCAGTTCAGCTTCAGTATCAACTTCAGAACAGCGGAGATCTGTTATGCTTTTTTTGGATCATGTTGTTTGATATTGCACATTCTTGTGCTCATGGGAACATGTAGTTGTTCAAGAAAAGTGAGGAAATATACTTGTTCTAGATGTGTTGCATAGCCGTTTAACTTTGGAGTATCTTTTCCAGGTTTTTCACTTCAAGGGAGATAAAGTGGCGTGAGCATTGAAGAGAGTCCCCTGCTGCATATATCTCATAAAGGAAACGCTTTGATTTTCTAGTTTAGAATGGATGGAATGGTCTGAGGTGTGCTCAAAATTAGTACTCCCTCCATTTCAAAATATAAGATGTTTTAGCTTTGTGAAAGGAGTGTATCCGGACCCCTTCTAGTGTGTAGATTTACTCCAAACCTAGATGAACCTACAAACTAAAAGGAGTCTAGATACACTTTCTTAACAAAGCTAAAACATCTTATATTTTGAAACGGAGGGAGTAAGATATAAGAGAGAAATTCACGAGTGTTTGTGCATGAAATGATACATTTGGCTTATAAGTTTATGCCTGCTATGTTGTACTTGGCCTCTGTTATTTTCCTCTTCAGGTTAGTATTAGTGTGTAAGAAAGTACTGAACTGTGTGTACTCTGTTCTAGTGAAGTAGAAGATTGACTTGCAACAGCTGCGATGTAGGCAGCACGTGAACAATTTCTTTCCTTCATTCCCACTAGTACAACATTGGTGTACAAGACTACCAGCTAGTGCTTGATTGATGCTTGTAGTCAGGGGTGAATCCATCTCTAACGACAGCGTTTGTAGATGAATGGGGCGCCTGCTGGCTGGCTGGGACGAACCAAAACAAAAGACGTAAAAATCAGTGACTACAGCAACGGTGGGCTTTTTAAGTCTATGATGAATGGGACGCCTGGGACGAATTAAGACAAAAGCGTAAAAATCAACTGAAGAAAAAGTGGGCTTTAAGTTATTCTTGGCCCAATCTGTAGTTCAAGAGGCAATAGCTTGACTGACCCGTATATTTACTAAAAAGTGGACTATACTCTCATTAGTTGTTGGTCTTCACGAGTATTTCTATCAATTAGTTAATTTTATAAGATCAATTTAAAGTGTTAATATTTGGCATGTACGGTCGTCGAGTGATCCTAAATTTCAATTCAAATTTGGTTAATATGGAATTTACTGAAACTGTGTCAAAATTATTCGGTATTTACCAAAGCCCAACCGTATGTTGTTTCATATTGTACTTCGTCAAACAAAAAATAATTTATCAATTTTACTCAAGACCATGTGGTAATGGTGATATACACATGTAATTGATTTTAGATTTTCTGTCCCCCATAATAGAGCTTGTAACACCATGTGTCAACGCATGTTTAGGTGTTACTCTCTGCAAAGTTTGTAACACACTTCCATCCACACATATGTATATGTTACTTCGTCAATATCCCTGTAACACAGCACTTGCAACAGATACTACAGTGCTGATACATCTGTAACACGTTTCCAGGCCTTACATAGTTTGTGTTACTGTCCATTGTCATAACACAATTTATGTGTTACTTGATTTTACTTGTAACATATATTACTATATGTTACATGATTATGTTACCAAAACTATGTTGTGTTGTAGTGGCGATGTCCATAACCCTGCCCAGGCCAAGCCGGAAGGGTAACCTTGCTAACGTCGTCAATCACATACCTGCCAAAGCCAAAGGGGTGCCGGCAAAGGGCAAAGGAAAAACAGAGCGGTCAGTACTGAGGCCAGTACACGGCGAGGCTAGAATTCGGCGGTCCTCGCCTACATAGGTATAGTGGGCTCAGCAGCAGCAAAGCTTGCACTATATAACTTATAGAGACACACTACAACTTCGGCTATTAGAGTGAGATAAGAGAGCTGAAAGGATATAGATGCCGCCTAGAGGGGGGTGAATAGGCGGTTTAAATTTTTTTCCGAGAGTGGCTCAACAAAGGCGGAATTAAACTAGCATTTACTTTGTTAAGCACAAAACCTAGAACAACTAGGGTTCACCTATTTGCACCAACAACTTATGCTAAGCAAGACAAGCAACTATGTGATAGCTAGATATATACTTCAAGCACGAAGGCTATCACAAACTAAGTGCATAAATAAGAGCTCGGATATACAAATAACCGAGGCACGCGGAGACGACGATATTTTACCGAGTTCCTCCCAACATGGAGTACGTCTCGTTTGGAGAGGGGGTGGTATCAAACCACCAATGCCACAAAAGGCCTCCCTTGTTCTCCTGTGAATCTCACCCCAACGGGATCGATCCACACTTCCACTATCGGTGCACTTGTCGGTGGCAATCCGGAACCTCTCACAAGGTTGGGGCACTTCTCCACAACTTAATTGGAGGCTCCCAACAAACAAGCTTGGGGAAAGCTCCACAACTTAATTGGAGGCCCCAAGTAATCCACAAACCTGCAAAACCACCAAACCGTCTAGGGTTCCAATGAACCCAAGAGTAAAAAGCTTCTCACCTTTCACCCAATCGAATCCTCACCGAGAACTCAAACCGATGCACCAAATGCAATGGCAAGAACACAAGAAGTGCTCAAGTCCTTCACTCCCAAATTCCACCAAAGCTACAAAAGCTTATGCGGGAATAAGAGAGGAAGAACAATGGAGGAAATCCACAAAAGACTCCAAGATCTAGATCCCAATATGTTCCCCTCACTTAGAGGAGAGATTGATTGGTGGGATTGTAGATCTAGATCTCCTCTTTCAAATCCCTCAAGAATATGCAAGAATCAATAGAGGGATTGAGAGATAGCAAGCTCAAGAAGGTCAGCAATGGAGGGGAGAACTTGCAAGGAAGGTTGTCCAACCGTTGGGGAAGAAGGGCCCCTTATATAGGTCCTCCAAAATTCAACCGTTGGAGCTCTGGAGCACGTGGACCAGACATTCCGGCCAGATTCCGGGTGGTTTCCGATATGGCATACTGAATGTCCGCACCGGGAGAAGAAAACTTGGCCAACCCCCAGGGCCGGACACTCCGGCCGAAAACGGCCGGACATTCCGCCCAAGGCAAAACTGACAGAAATATCAATACGAAAACAACCATAACTTTTGCATTCGGACTCCGATTTTGATGACCTTGGGCTTGTTTTAAAGAGGACAACAAACTATACAAGATCATACAGAGAACCATCATAGTACAGCAACGGAGGATAGAACCAAATGACGAAAGGTTTGACCTCTCTCAAAAAGACGAACTAGTAAAACCTCCAACATCGAAAACGCAATAGAGAATGCATATGAAATCCGTTTCCGATGAACTTGGGCTTGACATGAAGATTAAAACAAGCTCTAAATCCTCTCATGGATAAGAACCAAATAATGTAAGGTTTTACCAATCTCTAAAAGACAAACCGGTAAAACCTCCAATATCGAAAACGCAATAGAGAATGCATATGAAATCCGTTTTCGATGAACTAGAGCTTGTTATGAATATTACCACAATCTCAAGAACCTCACATGGATAAGATCCAAATAACAACCAAGAAAGATGATGCCCAGAATGCAAAGGTTTGAACTCTCATGAAGGATATGATCAAGTTACTCACTCGAGAACCCCTCTTGATAGTACGACTATCTATCCTATAAACCGGTCTCCCCAACTAACACCATGAGACCAGTAAGAAGGAAACCCTATCAAGAACATACCTTTGCCTTGGGCATATTCCACTTGAGTTTGATGATTATGATCTTGTCCACCTCAAGATGGAACACCTTTCTTGATTGCGCTAGCTTGGTGAAGACTTGCAAATTGCTCCCCATACTCCACTATGGTAGAGCATCTCTTTTGGGAATACCATCTTCTCATATCCATGATCACCATAGGATGGAAAGCTTCAAGCAAATGATCTCTTCGAGATGTCTCATGTTGAACTTGCACATCATTTCTTCTTTCTTCATTATGTTGGTGTCTTGAAGGTACATAAGAGATA
Source organism: Avena eriantha (assembly GCA_910589775.1). Classification (NCBI taxonomy): domain Eukaryota; kingdom Viridiplantae; phylum Streptophyta; class Magnoliopsida; order Poales; family Poaceae; genus Avena; species Avena eriantha. Next base: position 112,666,749 of record OU342743.1, on the reverse strand, counting down.
TCACTCCAACTTTAGTCTTCAAGACACACTTGCTATAGGCTCAACTCTCACTTGACCAATCTCCGGATCACTCATTGAAACCTTGGTCAACACTTAATCTTCTTCCCCCAACCTTGAAGCCAACATATGGTTCAAGCATTGCCAATGGACAAATCCTACAAGTAAAACTCAATGCAAACATAAGTCCATAAAGATTGTCATTAATTACTAAAACCACACATGGGGGTACACATGCACTTTCAAGAGCGCTATACGATAAGTATAATATAACACCAATCATAACCCATCCGAAGGTTTTCCCCCTCGAAGACCAGTCGAGGAAGTCCTCTTGCAGAACACACACGGTGGCGATTTTAGTTAAAAAGGTGTTTAGTTGATAAGGCTAATTAGTAGTCATATTATTAGAGGCAAAGTGTTAGTGCGTTGTCTATGACCATGACACCATACTCCTGAGGCGTCCATAACTGTGGACACATGGCTTCTCGAAAATATTTACCCTGCATGGTGCACTACTGTACTCAAACGCATGTTCAACCCTTCAGGCAACATAATACGCGTGCCTTCCGAATCTCACAACAAGAACTGTCCCATAACTACACGCATATCCAGAGATATCACCTACTGTATTGACCCAACCAGGAGGCACGACGATTCTCAAGGGAGGTACAGCGTTTGCGACCACGGCCGAGAAGGATCGGAGCTCCACTATGGAAGATGACCTCTCGGCTGAACCGCGTTTATGTATGCAATGCAGCTGTTGTGCACCAAATATCAAGTCCGAAGACATATACCACTCACCCATGTCCGAGGACATATTATGCGTATGCACCAAATGGAAACCAATTTGTGACCCTCTCGGTAAACGAATAGCGCCGGTAGTTAAGGGGGGATACCAGGGGCCCCCACGTTTGGTTAGCGCGATCAACTCAGAACTAGTATTGTAGAACGAACGGGTCCTAGGTCGGCTCAAGCAGTTCCCAAAGGTGGGCCATGTCGGGGCCTTATCATTAGGTGAAACCATAACCATAACCAACATCACCAATTTAATTATCTTATTATCAACCATATCTGGTTATCACGGTGCACCTGTATGAGAGCGGTACTAAGCATGGCTACGACTCGCAAGGGCAAAACTAGCTACTCAAACAAGGCAATAGGATACCAAGGCTATATAGTAGAGCAGGTAATTAAAGGGAATAGTACTAGAGCATCGATAATAAGGATATCAATAGATTAAAGGAAGGAAGTAAAAACTATAAATGCAAAAATAGGTGGAAGGGGGGAGAATGCTCGCCTGAGACACAAAGTCGGGTAGATGAAGACTTGTCGTATATCACATCGACTCATCGTCCTATCCGGTGAAGAAGCAAAACACTAGAAAGAACACTCAGTGCAATATTTAATATTATGGCGGAAGATCCAGCATATTTATGATACGGTGCGTGACATGGCTATATGCGATATATTCAATTTAAGTGGAATCGAAGTCCCGACAATTAAATATGAGGTTCAAGTTATTTAGCTACCCCGTAAATTAAATGTTGAATTAACAAGGCAAAGCATGGCATCGGTTCGCTGCACAAATTTAAATGGAGGCAATATAAGCCTAGAATAGCCCGCATATAGTCTTCATATGTAATTATTAGGTGAGTCGACCAAATAACCCCAAACAACAGTGATATGTATGCGAGATGAATGATCTAATGCGCGATGCGGCGGTGGCAAGTGGGGCACAGGACTAGTTGCGCCATGGCACGGGAGGCCCAGATCGGGCCCTTTTGGGCCCCATCTGGGTAGTGCGGGCCGACTGGTTCGTCTCAGCTCGCTCTACAAATCGAAGTGGGTAAGGGGGAGGGGATCCGCGGCGACCTCAGCCGGCCTGTTGCAGCGTAGCCACAGACTTTACGGGCCCGGCCGGACCACCATGGGACTGGTATGCCTCCGCGGAGGCTTTACGGGTCCGCTGGACCCGGCCGGACCTATGGAGGTCTGGGTGTTTGTGGCCGCATCAGGTCGACTACTGCATGCGGTGGAGGTTGTTCCCTCCCGCGCGGCCGCGGTACCGCGGGCCCTGCTTCAGCTCTACCCATGCCTCGTTGTTGCAGACCTCGCGACGGCTTGCTCGGGGAGACGACGACGGCGAATCGGGACCGGAGTGGCACATGCTTGTGGGCGGCAAGTTAGGTGGTGGCAAGGTCTCGGCCTTGCGGGGTTCCTGTGCAACGAATCGCCCGATGGTTGTGGATAGGGTTTTTCGGGAGAAATCCTTGTCGGCTTGTCCGACACCGTCGCGGTGCTGCCCGCGGGTGGCATCTTTCCTTCCTGGAGGGTGGTGTGGCTACCCTTCATCCACTTTCCTCTGTGTGCCGGGGGAAACTCTAGGGCCAGTCTCTGGTCCGGGCAGTAGCGATCGCCTTCCCTCTTGAGGGTGCTGCTTGGTGCTTGACGAGTCAGGGCTAGGAACATGGTGGACATTCTTCGGTGGGCGCAGCGGCTGCGGTCTTCCTCGTTTAGTTGAGCCGACTCCGTCTCCATTTTGTTTCTCCTTGTTTTCTTTCGGGCGTGTGTGTGTTGCTGCTCCAGCATCTTGTATCGTCTTTTGTCTTTCTTTGGGCGTTGTGCTGTTTGGCCCAGCAGCGGTCTTACCGGTGGTTGCTATATTTATATAGCTGGGCGTATGCCTGTTTCGAGGAGTATATATCATTTATAAAAATAGGGCTCGGATAGGGGTCACACATTGAGGGTCGAAGATCTTGAGCTCGGAGGGGTACAGTCTTCGGATTCCGTGAAGTAGATCTTGCGTGTCTTCTCGACATCCCTCAGGTACATCTTCAAGCATCGGTGGTCTTGGAGTGGCACCGTGTTCAGTTTGGCTCATCTCACTTTTCTCGTCGGTCATCGGAAGAACTTGGCGATGTCTCCACTTTGGTAGTCTCGGTGTCGAACTTGGATAGCCTTCTCGGTGACTGCATCGGCAGCAGGATTCCTCGAAGAACTTGGAGTACAGGACAAAGGCAAACAAAGACGATGTTCACAAGGAGTACTTGGCCTCGTGGATGCAACAACTGGAAGTGCACGAATGAGGGAGAAGTCACAGGGCCTAGGCGCTACTAGCTAGATGATGTTCTTGAGGCATCAAATTCTGTAGGAGGCCAGTGAGACGTGATGTTGCTGCCTGCGCACACGCGTGAGGTGGAAAACATCACCTTAGACAGGCGAAGGACAGCGAGGCGGCTCCAAAAAGAGAGGGAGGTGGGCGGTGAGCTCCACGCATGGGGACGGTGTCAGGGTCGTCCTTCTCGTAGACGAGCACGCAGAGAGGCAGAGGAGAGCCCTTCTAGCGGCGCGCGCTGCTAGCGGCCGAAAACGGGAGAAACCGCGCACTTCAGAGGGCTAGGACAGGGAGGAGCTCTGGTCGGAAGAGAGACGCGGCAAAGGCAAGGTCGAGGGTGTAGCCATCTGGGGCGGTGGAAAATCCTGACGCTCGAGGTCGAAGGGCCTAGGGGTGACAAGCTCGGAGGAGGCGACGTTCTGGTGACGGGGCAGAGGGCGGCTAACGAGGTGTAGGGATGGCGGCCGGCGTGGCGGAGCTCGGCCGCGCGTGGCCGGAGGAGGGCGAGCGACAGGAGGATGGGGACGATGACGAGCTCCTCTGGCTCACAGACAGAGGCGGTGTTATATATTGATCCAAATTCTACAAAGTAAAGACCAACTTCTGACGGAGCGGAGCGAGGCCCGTCGCTGGAGGCTTGGGCCCACTCTGTGCCCAACAAGGATATCTGTAGGGGGGTTCCACCGTTATACAAACCTCCTGTAAGCCGCCGGCTAGGATAAGTTGCATGTGTGAAATCCCCAGTGTTGTGTAAACCCTCTCCGTTATAGTGAAGTTTCGATGGCTGGCGCCCGTGGTTTTCCCCCTCTCTTTCTTGGAGAGGGTTTTCCACGTTAAACCTGTGTCCCCCTTATTGCAATTTTATTTTTGTTTTTCGTTATTTACTTGTCGCAAAGCTAACAGGCGGCACGACTGAGGCTGGCGGCGCTTGGGGCCGTGGTAGAGCAGAGGGAGGAAGCGCTCGGGGGGCACTGGCTCGAGCTACTGCTCAAGATCGATAGGATGGGGTGGAGGACTTGATCGATTTTCTGAAGAAGACAGAGGGGGCGGCTGCAAAACTGCCGTGGTTGGTGGAGATAGAATAGGTGGCGATGGGGTGCTGGGTACGGGCTCCTGTGCCGTGGTTGGTGGAGATGGAATCGGTAAAGTACACCTAGGATTAACAACAAATGTAGTCAATGATTCTTGCGTCATATATATTGTTTTGACCACAGACCCTAGAATTGAACAGGAAAGTCAGCTAGTCCTTCTTCATTTCTCCTGTCTTTGTATGCTAAGTCGGGTTGTAATCCAAAATGGAGATTAGCGGGTGGGAGCTCGTAACGTCCCCATCCAGTGTTTGAGGATGATGATTTAAGCATATGAGAAGAGATGTCAATTGGGTGTAGGTATTTGACCAAAGTTCATTGCAAATGGTAGGCATCATGGTCATGAAGAAGGCTAGTGATTGACAAGTATTTATACCAACCCTTAGACCATGGAAGACTGAATGGGGATATGCGGTCCAGCATGCTCCGGTTGTGTAACAAGGTTAAAGACATTTATGGGTAAAGTATCACACCTCTGAAGAATGTATAAAATATGACATGTTAATCCATATCCTGGGAAAGGATTATGATCATATCGTGGAAAGAAACTCCATGAAGTTCTCACAACCCGTGAAAATAGACAGACATAGTTTTTATAAAAACCATTTTAAAAAACTTACATAAGCTCAGGATCTATGATCTACGACTATAGTTAGTGCATCATACAACCACATATCTAGAACTTGCTAAGTACGATGTACTCAAACTATCTTCTTATTCCTTGCTAGACTCTACTAAGTTGTAAACGTTATCCCAATCCAAGAAGACAACAAAGGAGGACCACTACGTGGAACCGAAGAGCAAAGTAGTCAACGGTATTAGATACTACAAACAATGATGGTGGAGATCAAGATAATAGATGAGACTCATTTCTAAATGATAGAAACCATATTGTTAGAATATTGATGATAAAGCAATAATCATTCCTTAAGTCGTAGAGATAATTCGAAAGATAGATCTAGTGATAGACTAGTCTACCAGTTGCTCTTTCTAGATTTTAGATTGATAGGAATTTACATGTCAAATCTCATTGAGTCACATATGTTCCGCATATCTTCTGTATAGATCTGAGTGTGAATAATACAAGCATACCATGTACGTGCGATGTTTATTATGTTGGGTGTAATATTCATGGGATGATGTTCCGTGAGTATTATGCCAACGACTTGCGCACTACAGCATGCAGTAGTGTGCCGGGTCACCATAAGAGGGTTAGAGATTCAAGCCTCGTTTGGAGAGTTTTCGTCCCAGATTCGAGGAGACTTTTTTGACTCGGACCGATGTTGTGTGGTACCATGACTTCGCCCACGGGAAGCGTTGTTTGGCCTGAGGTTCATGTTCAATCCCTTTGACGCTCTCCTAATGTACGACTAAGTCTCACTCCAATGAGACAACCCAACCTATTAAAAGAAACATCATTGTGCCAATTCTCGCATACTGTATGGCTACATTTGCTGTAAGGCTAGCTTACACACACCCAACTCTTTACTCGTTAATTAATCACTACTTAAATTACGTCACTCGAGAGAACTCCTAATCATTCATTGTCCAATTTCAACAATAAGTATGTTCTTGTGTTGTCATTAATCATACAAAACCCACTAGGAGGGCGCTAGATGAACTTTTAGCATTGCGACGATAGGCGGTGCATCGGAAGTTAAATAGGAATTGCCTGAACAACACACTACTTGAAAGACTTGACTAGATATGCATATGGATTGACATCCTCCCTAGTATTATGGCCATGGTGGGTGCTCCTATTTCATGTGTTTTGCATCGGATACAACATCGACGCATGAAGGAGACATTGTTGCGTCGGGCCCATCGACGCATGCTTCATATCACTCTAGCGCCTCCACCTTCTTTGTTTCTACTCCAGTGCCACATGTGTCGTCCACCGGTGCTGGTGGAACCACCTGCTCCCATCACATTTGGCTAGTAGCATTGTAGCACCACTTCGACACCCCGCCCTACCCCGAGCCATCACCTTCCCTAGTTCGCCACCTCCCAGACCTCCCTCTATACCTCCACTACACCACCACCCTGAACCCTAAGTCGTTAGAGCCTTGCCGAACATCATCGCCCCCAACCCCTTACCCTAACTCTCGGCCTCACCTCCGCAAGAGACGTCGAAACTAGCCGCATCATTCTCGTCTCCAATGAGGTCTTGGCCTCGCTTCCGTCGGGGATGACGTGGCCAATTGCATCTTCCCTTTGTCCGACAAGGTGTCTCGCCATCATGGAAGCTCCTATTTGGGTCGCCAAGTTGGGTGCGATACGTGAGCATTGTCGCGCTAACAAACACAAGAGGCATCAAATAGGGTCTAACGGCCATAGCCCATACCTATGATTTGTTTACAATTCGCCCTGGTTTGCTTGTCTGAACTTTCAAGAATCATCATTAGTCTAATCCGTTAAAACAAGGGCATTGCTAGGCGTCCCCGGGGGATATTTCCCCTAATTCCCCACCTCCTCCTGCTGACACGTGTCCCCCAAATCATGCTTTTGCTACAAAACCTCCATTTTTGCTACAATACATCACGCTTTTGCTACACGTAGCAAAAAAGGTTCGTTTCAAATACTAGAACAAATAGACTATTTCGCTAGAGATCTTGTAGCAAAATGTTGTTCTAATATAGCATACCCAACCTCGCCGGAGACTCGCTGGGGACTTTCACTAGGAGACTTAGCTAGAGACCTTGTAGCAAAAACTTTGCGCTAACGTAACAAAAAAATAAAATGGTTGTAGCAACTAAAATGTCCTAATGTAGCAAATCCGACCTCGCCGGAGATATTGTAGCAAAACCTATATACTATTGTAGCAAAACAACAAAACGTTTGTAGCGTGTAGCAACGACGGCATGCACGTGTAGCATAGGAGCCCGGCGTGTGTAGAAGAGGCACCAGCTGCGTGTACAACAGTGGCACGGAGCATGTTGCGGCGGAGGCCGACACGTGTAGCAGCGGCACCCGGAGCATGTAGTTGCGGAGGCTCTCCTGTAGCAGAGGAACCCGACACGTGTAGCAGCGACAACCATCACGTGTAGCATGGTGAGCAGCAGCACGGAGCAGGGCAAGCTCACCCATGGTGGGTGGCCTCGAAGGACCTCTCCTCGCTGGAGGTGGGAGAGAGGGGAGCGGCGAGGAGGCGTCCGGTTGAGGAAGAAGGTTGGGCGTGGCACACTCCGGCAGAGGAGAACGGACGGGGCCAGCGCACCGATGGGGGAGAAGCCATGGACGTGGCGCATGCCGACAGGGGGAGCAATCATGGGCGTGGGCGCGCCGACAGGTGAGGCCAGAGGGGGTTGTCGTCGGGGGAGGGGATGTAGAGGTGGGATGGAGGAAGAGGCATAAGAAATGGCGAGCGACGTCCGACTCGTTCTTATCCAAAGGAGCACGTGAGGGAGAGGGACGAACGCAAAGGGAGCAACCCCAGGATCAGATCGTTCATCCCCGGGGGAGACGTATGTTTTTTGTTAAAACAAGGTCTCCCTCCGCCATCCTAAAAAAAAGTGCGGGGATGTTAGTTCCCCGCAATGGAATTCCAGTCCCATCCCTACCAGGGATTTGGTTACATAATGAAATATCGCCGTTATCGGGCGGTAAGAGTTCCAGCCCCTTCGGGTAAATGTATTTATATCATAAAAAAACCCAAATCCATTTGAATTTGATTCCCCTTCCTATATAATTCCATGTCCCAACTCAATTATACTTATTCAAAAAGTATATAGCGTTTATAAAGTTTGGAATATTTTTTGAGAATCTCGTCACCGGTAATCCCGGTTGCGACATTTTTTTCTTAGCGGTTCCCAAATCCTTGCTCCCCACCCAAATCGATCGATCCCTATCCCCACCCAAACCCCGATCGCTAGGTCTCCGGCAATGGCCAGCCTCCACGCCAGCCTCAGCACGGGCCGTCTCCGCATCTACACTCCGTCGCTGTATGACGACGGCGCCCCGGGGATGAAACAGAGGGAGCAGGACAGGTGTCAGCTCCTCCTCAAGATCCAGGGCCACTACAAGGAAACCCTCGAGCGGCTCACCGGCTCCGACGTGCTACGGTGCTCCCTCCACTCGGGGGTCTGCGTCGGCCTACTCGATCCGGTCTCCAACATCATCGTCAATGCCCTCCTCGCCGCCACGGAAGACAGGGCCCCGGCGCCTGTCGCCATCAACGGGCCCGATCTCGGGGACTCGGAGCGGCACTCCCTCGACGGCCTCGTCACCTTCCTCACCTGCTTCTTCCCCTACCTCGCCGACTGGGAGGCCGTCAGGTACCTTCTCCTCGCCGAAGCCGACCCCCTGGTCGCCGCGCGCATCGTCGTCGAGGATCGTGGCACCAATTCCTTCCGGTCAGACTCCGCCGCCACCAAGGGCGCCCTCAAGCTCGCCCTCAGGTGCGCCACGGTGGCCGCCAGGCACCCGCAGCTCACCGACGCGTGGCTCTCGCTGTGTTCGTCCCTCGACAAGGCCGTCCCCCTGCTCTCTGCGGTGCAGCCCAATTACCACCACGACATCTCCAACATCCTCCACACGTTGGTCAAGGAGAAGGCACATGTCCCGTATCCTCCTCCCACTGGCAGCAGCCTCACCAGGCCATGGGAGCTCGCCGCCACTCGCCGCACGCACACCACCAAGGTTCCCTACCAGCATTCATGGTCACTGAGGCGAGTGCTCCTTGATGCGATCCATGGATTCTACCTGAAGGCCCTGGCCAGGATTCCGGGCGCGTCTCGCTACCACCGCAGCATGCTCAAGGCTGGTCATTGCTACGGCCCTTTTGACCCTGTCTCCAACATCATCCTCAACACCATCTGGTACCAAGCCTCCTTCCCACCACTGACTCCACAACACGAGTTTGACTTTGTCGGCACCTGGAGCTTGATGCGGATCGAGGCCCAATCCTTCTACGGACTCCTCTCCTTCATCTGCACCTGTTACCAACATCTCAGCATGCACGAGGCCATGCGGATCCTGCTCGAGACGGATCTCAACTTGTCCACCAGAAAGCATTGCAGCAGTGTCAAGGAAGAACAGGAAGCCTTCAGCGCTGCTGCCATTGCAGCATGGTACCCCCACCCCAATCCTGACGCCCAAGCAGGGTTCCTCAGTACGTGCAAGAAGCCTGAAGTCTTGTCACTGCTGTCAAATGGAGGCCAAGAGCAGCTTTCCTCTCAAGTTTTCCAGCAGCTTGCCACACTATTATCATCTGGCATGTCAACCCGGCAGCAGCAGCGGCCAGTTTCTGTTTCCAAGCGAGAGTTCAATGATACCATGGCAGAGGGAAGTGAACGGCGCAGGGCTCATAAAAGAATCTCCAGAAAGGTCAAGGATGCATTAAGGAGATATGAGAACCAGAATTCGGTGAGTTTGTTTATCTGTCAGATACCTCTACATTTGTTTGCTTTTATCAAAATTTCATCAACCAAAACCTACATGGTCTAAATGGTCAGAATTTTCGGTGATCTTATAGGGAGACAACACCTGCTATCAGCTTCGTGTGGTCTGTGGTGTGAATGAATCCGTATCTGGTCCTGACAACAGTGAAGAATCCATCATGAAGCGAGATGATTCTTATGATGACTACTGCCACCACACACATGCCAACTTTCTGGTGACACGAAATGTTGGCTCTGTATGTTCAGTCCCAGTACTCTTCTTCGCCGAGCTTAGCAACGATGGCGATGATGACCAGCTTTTATGTTGTCCTGTGGATATTCCATCACCAGGGGCTGGTATATATATCCCGTTCTTTTGTTTAAGATTCTTGTTTTCATCGGTATATATGTATGTTCATTAGGAAACTTATTAAGAGTTTACATACCACTATCATCTCTGGTTGTTATCGGTGAACTAATTAACTTGATTTCCTAAGTCATGTCGTAACAAACAGCCTAAAAAAGAAAGAGAATATATTATGCATTAACCATTTTCTTGTTACTCGCAATTAAAAAGTAGACATTTGCAGAAGTAATCAAACACAACCAACTCATCAGAATTTAACTTTGCAAAGTTTGTGAAATTCGCTGGACAGCTTCCTTCTGAGGCCTAAATAGAAGGGATATATTTATATATTTTCTTGGTTAATCACTGAAGCTGGATCCCTTTTTTTTCGAAAATTGAAGTGCATATGACTGGCCATAATTACTACTTATCGACCGCATATGTATGGCAGAACCAGTCCGGTGCCTTTTCTGCGAGCATGCAGGCATCAGGATCGTGCACCCGGCTGATCGGGAGGGATTCCACGGGCGCGCACTGGAGGTTGAGAAGATGGTCCGCGGAGAAGATTTCTACGACAACGGCTACTATCCGGAGGTCTACAGCAACCATCGCATACTGCGTCGCAGCGAATCGATTGCAGACTGGAGGGAAGGTGGACTCGAGGAGGACTGCATGTACCTTGGTAGTAACGACTTCACCATCGAGGAAGACGACGGTGATGAATCAGAGGATTTTGAGGATGACTAGTGTGTAAAGTGATGGTGATTAATTTTATCTGATTTGTTATTGTGCTGGCCTACAGGGTGTAGTATTCACTTCATTGATGATCCTGGCCTAAGTAGGATAGTTTGTTTAATTGTAGGATCAGCAAAGTCTGCCGCCCTAACGAGCAGTTAGTTTGTGGCAAAAGCTGCTTGCTCGCGAGGTGATGCTGCTCCGTGAAGTCGATACTGCAAAATCAGGGATGATCAAGTTATTTGACGCTGGAACAAGTCAGGGATGTATACTGCAAAAAAAAGGGATGCATACTGCAAAGTCTGCTTATCGAGCTCTTTTAACTGGTTCTTACTCCAATATAAAGTATAAACCATGCAGCAATCTGGAAGTCCAAAGCTGAAAGCAAATGGTTGGTTTTTTCTGTAGCTGTTTGTTCAGAAGAGCATCCTTACAGCTGACAAATTAATTCTCGGTGGTGTTCCTTGCAGTAGCCTTTGCCTCCAGAAAGGAGGAGGAAGCTTGACTCGACAGGTTTGGCGCAGGGTTGCGATCTAGTTCTGAATTCCAGTCCATTCAGCCAGACGATCTCCTCAGGAAGATTTCGACGGCGTAATGCTGCCTGGGGCATTTGGAGAGAGAGACGTGTTGGGGATATACTTTCCGGGTATCCTCACAGATCCTCACTGACCAGGGTGGCCCACTTCGGGTTAGAGCTTTGCTTCACGGGCGGTCCAGTTAGGGAGAGAAGACGGAGTCCAATCCGACTACGGGAAGGCCCAGAAGACTTACCGACTTAGACCCATAATGTTACTTGTAGTTCAAGATGTACTCTGTAACCAACTCTTAGTCGTAGCCGGATTGATCTCTCCTGTAAACCCTAGGCCGGATATCTATATAAGCCGTCCTAGGGAGAGCCTTTAGGACAACACCAGACACCTCAATAGTTTACAATCTCAACTCACACAGGCGAAACCTTTGTAACCTATATTCCGGCTCTGCCGTATTACTGGATTGCTAGCAGGAGTAGGGTCCGTCCAAAGCCGGCGGATTCGAGCCTCGGTAAACTTGTGTGCTCACCGTCCCAGAACATCGTACGTCTCACACCCCTCTCTCCCGCACGCCTCGAGGACCCCCTCATGGTATACTTGTCCTCAAACCGACGACAGTTGGCGCCCACCGTGGGGCAAGTGAGCTTCGGATCTACGTTCCGAGCGAAATCTGCAAGAATCGGAATCGGCGAGACCATCGCCGTCGGTCGCATCCTCTACGCCAGCGACATGCCTCTCATCGTTCTCGACGAGACTTGGATTCCGGCCAGGGAGGCCGTGACTGCCTATACAATCATGTCTTTTGGCGAGATCGATGTTTACATCAGTTTCGCTGAACCTGCCCAACCCACCCCAGCGGTGATGATAGAGGCAGAAGAATCTTCTGGGTCCCCTTTGTCCGCGGAGGCGGCAGAGTTCCGGATCTCAGAAAACCCTAATCCCACCCAGCCCGTACTAGTTGCGGAGATGGTGGAGAAATCCAAGCCTGAAGAAGACCTCACGATCCAAGTCGAATCTGGAGTGGATCTCCCTGGAGAAGCCGGATCCCAGATCGACCCACCCGTGGAAGTCGAAATCCAGGAGGAGCACATCAGCGACACTGATTCCGACTCTGACGATGTCGGGACAGACATGCCTTTCCTCAGGTACACACTAAGATGTATGATACTGCAAGGCGCTAGCGCAGAAGCAATCCTCGAAACCATTAAAAGTTTCGATATGGCTGATCGCGGAAGCCGCAGGTACCTCAGGAAGCACGCATCGCACTTCGTCGAATATGTGGGATCCGGATCCGGCTCTGCCGATGCTGGAGAAAACACCGACTCGGTGCTAGAGGCAATTGGAACAAACACCGACGTTCCCGCATCCTCGGATGAGTCCATGACGAGGAGTACAACTCTAAGGCTGCAGAAGATGGAGATGCCATGGACGAAGGATCCGGGGAACACTCTCCCAAAGCGCAGGATGATATGGAAGTCGGAGACAATCCCGAAATCCAGATGTCCGAAAGTACCGATCAGAGCTTGACTCCGGGAAACGGACCCAAAGGCGTCTTTGCTACCGGCGCTGCCAAGAAGGCAAAGAAGAAGAATAAGAAGAACAAGACTCCGGCAAAAGACCCTCTAACAGAGGAGGTGATTGCCGAGGAATACGAGGAAGACTCGGATGGAGCACTTATCCCAGACAAGCCGAAAAAAGAAGCATCGGTGGATGGACACGTGATCACTGAAGGTGCGCGTAAACTCATCGATGCCGCATTAACTACACCTATCCCGACAGCTGCAGAACTTACTGCAGATGAGCTGGACGAAAGGGCCCAAGCCCTAGAAGCGCGTCGTCAACAACTCCTTGATGAAGCCAAAAACATCGAGGTGGAGAAGAAGCGCATGTCAAACAAGGAGTACATGTCCCGTCTGCATCAGAAGACACGGAGGCGTCACATAGATGACAACTAATTCCCACGTGTCCGTGCCGTCCTTTTTGGAGATGAGATGGGGAAGCCACGGAAGGATAGAAACAGAGATTGGGTTTACCCAACACCAGTGCAAAATACCGTGGCAGCTCGCGAAATTCTAGCGGCTAATCCAGGACCAGAGGAGATACGTTTGGGTATCAAACTACTCAATAAGGGACTGGAGCAGTAAAAGGTCGCCCTGTCTGGAAGCCAAAAGCTGGTCTCGGATTCCGACCAGTGTCGCACAGATCCGGCATGGGCTGACGTAAGATCCCACTACGATCGGGCGCAGCATCGTCACCCCGAACGCAGGGAAGACAATTATTCAAGAACCGGATCGTCAGGACAGCACCGCAGAACTACACATAACTGGAGCAACGCCGCTCCAGCAGCCGAGAAAGACGTGATTGTTGCACTGATTCCATGGAATCCTCCCCGAAAAGGAGAAGATAAAGAGAAACGTCGGGAGGAGGATCGTCAAAAAATGCCACCTCCTAGACATGAAAACCGTCCGGCTGAGCCTCACCATGGTGGGAACGACGGACGAAGGAACGACGGAAACCACGCTGGCACAAACCGGCAGGAGGCTCGTCACAGTCAAGAACCTCCCCGGAACCGGAATAATGACGCTCCGGACGGAGGCCGACGATCAGCCGGAAACAACCCAGCTGCACCACCCTCTCCACAGCACAGTTATCACAACGGCCCCCAAGGAGGTCAAGGAGGACGACATGGCGGAGGAGGTGGTGGCAGAAGCCGAAGTCCGGCTCCAAGGCCCGCAGCCACAGCCGATATTCGGGACGATCCCTATCCCCGAACGACGCAAGGCACAGGATCAACTCCAACATAGAGGCTCGGCGCTACAAAAACGATGACGTGTACGTGGGCCCAAAGTGCTTCGGACCACGCATCAGAGCTACAAAATTCCCGGAAGGATTTGCTATCTCAAGACATATTCAAGCCTATGACGGCATTGCTCGGCCAGACACCTGGTTACAGGACTTCTTCCAAGCTTGCTGCATCGCTAAAGGCGGAAACAACCTGGTCGCAACCCGATATCTCCCACTTATGTTGCGGAAGACGGCACAATCATGGCTCAATGAACTTCCGGCGAACACCATCCACAACTGGTATGACTTACAAAGTGCGTTCTTTCGGAATTTCGAAGGCACATATCGGAGGCCCTGTACGGTTGGAGACCTACAGCGTTGCACCCAGAAAGCCGGAGAAACTTGCCGAGATTATCTCGAACGATGGATCGACACCAAGAACTCCTGCGAGGGAGTAAATGATCAAACTGCGATTGAAGATTTCATTGCAGGTCTCCCAATTGGTTTACTGCGCCATCGCTTGAAGTGTGACAAGGTTACTGATCTGGGAGAGATGATAGAAACAGCGAGCAAGTATGCAGATGCTGACGATGATGCAGAGGGATTACCCAACGTCCTGGCTGTACCTCAGTCAGCAAAGACAAGCAACAGGCTCAGAAGCGCAAAAAGACCTCGGAAGAAAAACCCAACGCGAAGACGGCAGTAGTCACTACTGTTTCTGGGTCTGGAGGACGAGGAGGACGTGGCGGAGGCCGCGGGCGTGGCCGTGGGACATCAAGGGTCTAAGGTAGAGGAGAGCAACAACCAGGCAAAACCTACACTTGGGCCGACATCGCCAATAACCCATGTGTGCATCACTTGGACGCCAATGGGGGCTCGTCCCACACCAATGCTGAATGTCGTTTTAACAACGACATCAAGAGAGATGATACCGCAGGCTACAAAGCTAAGCGGAAGAAGGGAAAGAAAAATCCCAAAAAAGACAAAGAGACCAAGGAAGATTCCGACATGGAGGAAGCCGACGCTTCAAATCCCAAGTCAGAAGGGAAGAAAACTTTTCCTACCAAGAAGGACACTTACGTCACCTTCCTCGGATCTCAACCAGCAAAGGTCAAGAAAGTAGTTCTCCACGAGCTCAACGCAATAGTTCCGGCTGTCCCTCAGTATCTGGACTGGTCGGAAGTTGCAATAACGTTTGACCGCGCTGATCATCCGTCTAAGTTACACAGGCGAGGAAAATACGCCTTAATCGTCAACCCACTTATTGACAGTTATGGTTTCTCCAAGACCCTCATGGACGGTGGTAGCAGCATCAATATTCTCTATGTAGAAACGTTACGCCAAATGAAGATCTCGGAAACACAGCTTAACCATAGCTCTGTGATTTTTCACGGAGTTGTCCCAGGAAGACAAGCTAACTCCCTGGGAGAGATCACTTTGGATGTTACTTTTGGAACACCAAAAAATTATCGAACGGAGGCACTTTCCTTCGAAGTGGTCCCGTTCAAGAGCGCATACCACGCTATATTCGGACGTCCGGCTTACTGGGCTTTTATGGCTCGTCCGTGTTACATTTACAATATGATGAAAATTCCAAGTCCCAACGGCGTGATCACCATCAGGGGAGACCCGAAGAAAGCGCGAGAGTGCGAGGATGGAAATGCCGCCTTTGCTGAAGCCGTGCTGCACGCCCAGGAGTACCAGGAGATCAAGAAGAGCATAGATCCGTCCGAGATGCCTGCGACGAAGAAGGAGGTGACAAAGCCAAATCCGGAGTTCAAGGCATCAGAAGAGACGAAGACGACGCCATTGAAGGATGATGACCCCTCCAAGGTGACCCAGATAGGCGCAGGCCTAAGTAGCGCATAGGAAAGCACGCTCGTCAAGTTCCTCCGAGCAAATCAAGATATCTTCGCATGGCAGCCATCTGACATGACCGGAGTACCTAGGGAACTTGCTGAGCACTCTCTAAATGTAAACCCGAACGCTAAACCCGTCAAATAGTCCTTAAGACGGTTTGGTGATGAAAAGCGTAAGGCAATAGCTAAGGAACTAGCGCGGCTCGAGTTAGCCTGATTTATAGAAGAGGTCATCCATACTGATTGGTCGGCCAACCCTGTAATGGTCCCTAAAAAGGACACCACTGATTTAAGGATGTGTGTTGATTATACTGCCTTGAACAAGGCTTGTCCAAAAGATCCGTTCGCTCTGCCTAGAATTGATCAAGTTATCGATTCTACGGCAGGCTCGGAACTCCTCTGTTTTCTCGACGCATATTCTGGTTATCACCAAATCCGGATGAAGGAATCTGACAAAATCAAGACTTCATTCATAACCCCTTTTGGAACCTTCTGTTATGTTACGATGCCCTTTGGGCTGAAGAACGCAGGAGCTACGTACCAGCGCACGATGCAGCGTTGCCTCCATGATCAACTCGAACGCAATGTACATGCATACGTGGATGATATCACGGTCATGTCCAAAAAGAAGGAAACATTGATTTCCGACTTAGAGGAGACGTTCGCCAATTTACGAAAATACAACATCATGCTTAATCCGAAGAAATGCTTCTTTGCAATACCAGCCGAAAAAATGTTAGGTTTTATCGTGTCTCAATGAGGCATAGAGGTGAACCGTGACAAGATCAAGGCTATTCTCAATATTTCCAGGCCAACTCGCCTGAAGGACGTACAAAGATTAACTGGTTGCATTGCTGCGGTCAGTCGATTTGTAAGCCGGCTTGGTGAAAGTGCCACACCATTATACAAACTCCTGAAGAATACCAAGGATTTTGTCTGGACTGATGAAGCTGAAGCTGCACTACAAGACCTAAAGAAAGTACTCTCGTCTGCTCCTATCCTGGCAGCGCCGGAACCTCAAGAACCGATGTTGCTTTACATTGCTGCGACAAATAGGGTTGTCAGTATAGTTATGGTGGTGGAGAGACTAGAAGAAAATCAGGAGCACCTGGTGCAGCGTCCGACATACTTTGTCAGCGAGGTCCTGATAGAATCAAAACAGCGATATCCGCACTATCAAAAGTTGGCTTACGGTGTTTTTCTGGCATCTCGTAAGTTACGACACTATTTTCAGGAGCATCCAATTACCGTGGTGAGCAAAGCTCCCATGAGAGATATAATCAACAATAGCGATGCCTCAGGACGCGTCGCCAAATGGGGTATAGAGCTTGCAGCTTTCGATATTGAGTACAAACCCTAGACAGCAATCAAATCCCAGATCCTTACCGACTTTGTCGCTGATTGGACAGAGACCAAGGAGAACATGGTCCTCCCTGAGTCGGAATATTGGACCCCTTTTTTCGATGGGTCCAAGGCTCGAGGGGGCTCGGGGGCTGGCGTGGTGCTCAAATCACCCCAAGGAGATAAACTGTTATACGTGTTGTAGATCCACTTCACAGTGACAAACAACATTGCCGAGTATGAAGGACTGCTGCATGGAATCTGGATTGCTAAGGATATTGGCATCCGACGTTTGATGTGTTACGGAGATTCAGATCTTGTTGCTCAGCAAGTCTCGGATATTTGTAATGCAAATAAGCACATGGCAGCATATAAGGCTATCGTGGATGATCTATCTAAATTGTTCGAGGGGTTTGAAGTTCAACACATCCCTCGAGCAGAAAACGAGGAAGCAGATGCACTATCTCGAATAGGATCTGCATGGAAAGAGGTTCCGAATGGCGCATTTTTAGAGCACCTCAAAGTTCCCTCGATAAAGGGAGTAGATGAGGAATATCCGACCAAATCCGACTCACCTTTAATAGCAGTTCTGGCCGTAATTCCCAGCTGGACTCAACCCTACCTTGATTACTTGGTAGATGGCAAATTACCCGAAGACGAGGTGCTGAGCCGGCAGATTATCCGACGAGCAAAAGCCTATACTATTGTTAAAGGTGAGCTCCATAAACGGAGTGTTTCTGGGGTTTTCAGCGCTGTGTATCTTTGGAAGAAGGAGTGGAAATCTTAAAAGAAATCCACGAAGGCGAGTGTGGTCACCACGCTGCAGCCAAATCTTTAGTGGCAAAAGCTTTTCGACATGGTTTTTTCTGGCTTACAGCTCAGGCAGATGCCGAACAATTAGTCAAGACATGCAAAGGCTGCCAAAAGTACGCCAAGCAAGCTCATGTTCCGGCTGATCAGCTGCGAACAATACCTATAACATGGCCTTTTGCGGTCTAGGGGCTTGATATGGTAGGACCTTTTAAACGAGCTCCAAGTGGATTTACTCACCTCTTAGTGATGGTGGATAAATTCACGAAATGGATCGAGGCTAAACCTGTCACTAGTTGTGATGGAGCAACAACCAAAAGATTTGTCGAGGATGTTATAATTCGGTATGGTTATCCGCGTAGCATTATCACGAACAACGGGAGTAACTTTTCCATGGGAGAGTTGGCTGAATTCTGCGACGAGCAACATATACGGCTTGACATTGCGTTAGTCGCACATCCATAGGCTAACGGACAAGTCGAAAGAGCAAATGGTTTAATTCTACAAGGCTTGAAACCAAGACTCGAAGCACCACTTAGACGTGCTGCGAGGGCTTGGGCAGAGGAACTACCCTCTGTAATTTGGAGTTTGCGAACAACTCCGAACAAGTCAACAGGATATACACCTTTTTTCTTGGTCTATGGCGCAGAACTAGTTCTTTCTAGTGATTTGATTCATACTTCTCCTAGAGTGGCCGCGTATATCGAAGAGGATGCCGAGATTTATTGACAAAATGATCTCGACTTAGTCGAAGAAGTTCACGTCGTTGCTAAAATGAGATCTACAGCCTATCAGCAGAAGTTACGCAAGTATCATAGCCAGAGAGTCCGAACTAGATCTTTCAATAAAGGTGATTTGTTTCTCCGGCTTGTGCAACAAAGAAAGCACAAACTTTCTCCAATATGGGAAGGGCCCTTTTTAGTTAGTCGAGTATTGCACAATGGGTCGTACTACTTAACTGACATGAGGCCAGTCAAAGAAAGACCTGCTACTAAGAAGAGAAAGAGAGCTGGAGGGAGTACAAATCCGGATGAATTAGACAGACCGTGGAATATTGCTCAGCTACGTCCCTTTTATTCTTAGTTTTATCTTTTTTTGTAATCATACATATGTACATGTTCTGTGAGAAATAAAAGTTTTGGTTACCTCAAAAAATTTCTGAGATGTTTTTACCATCTTATTTCCTAATGATCATGTAGTCGAAAATCCCAGAATGCTTGAAAGTACTTTATGCTCATGTTCGTTCTGGTTTAGATTTCCGATTCTAAAACTGCTACCTTCGGGTATAACTCTAAAAAACTCTAGTCTTTACTTGGGTTATTTGTCTGATTGCTGGATGCGGGTATTTTCCGAGTAGTAAATTGTTGGTACTGGAAGCCGGCTTTGTTTCTGAGTTTAAACTGGTTTAGCAATTGATCTCCGTTGCTCGGCAAAGTTTCCGGCTGAAGGTTTAGCCGGCTCACGAAAGGGACGAGGCGGAAAGCCAGATAAACGATAAGTAGAGGCGGAGAATTCCAAGTGCTTATGTAAACATTTCAGGCACGCAAAAAGTTTAAGACAAAAGTGCTGAATAGATAAAAAACTTAGCACTAGCAAAAGTCATAGTACTTAATATTTATAAAAAACGCATCATGTCTTTCCAGAATAATACATAGTTTTCTGATCTATGATGCAGGAGGAGATGAAGGAACTGTCGGATCGCTGGCTACTCCGCCTTGATATCGTGCCGAGATGTCCGGATCCGAGGTGGTCCATTCATCGTCGGAAACTTCTTCGGCGTCTTCTGGAGGAGGTGGTGGAGTATCCACGCGGGTGAAGAAGGGCACCTCGTAGCTGGTCAGGTCAACTACGTGGCACCCATATCCGGCGCAGGAGTGCATGATAGCTTGAAGGTCTTGCTCCTGGCCATCTTCGTCTACTTTGCAGTACCCTCTGGTCACTTGCCATATCTCCATGTTCCCATGGTGGCTCATGACCATGGTGAAAGCGTTCTGCGCAGCAGTCCGCGCGTAGGACATGTTCCAGTCTCGAACGAGCTGCGGCATCTCCTTGGCCTTCTCCCGCACTTGGAAGTCTGACATGCTTGGCATGTCCGGAATCCTGAGAGACTCGCCAATGTCCTCAAGGGACTGGCGGTAGTCATGAAGAAGATCACCGACTTGGGTAAGCCGGTGAGTGCGGGGTTCGGACGAGGAGGAGTCCATCAAGTTTAGAGGACCTATACACAAAACAATGATAAGAAAAAACCGACATTGATGAAAGTCGAAGAAATGATAAGTCAGATAGATGGAACATACCAAGAATGACGTCGTCAATCTTGGCTTTCTCCTCCCGGAGACTCTGGAGTTCAGCCCGGAGCGCCTGGGAGATATCCTTTTCTCTGCCAACCTCATTCTTGAGGTCCGAGATAACCTTATCTTGAGCGGCAATCTTGAGATCGTGCTCTTCAGTGGCCATGGAGGAGGACTCAAGGACTTGAGCTATGCTTCTTTCATGATCCGCCTTGAGCTTATCCAGCTCTTGGCGAAGTCCCTTGTTCTCCACCACTAAGGTTTTGAGGTTCTCGGCCTCTTCAATCATAGCGATGGATTGTTTCACCAACGCTGTAAGTCAAAAAGAACAACAGTTCAGAAAAATTCGACATTGAAAAAAGCAAAAGGCAAGGTTTGAATCTCGAAATGTTTACCTTCGGCTTCATCCTTGGCTACCCTGAGCTCATCATTTTTAAGCCGGAGAGCTTTGATCTCTCTCCGCTTATCACATACATTTTTTAACAATTCCTGGTTATAGGAACATACTTTCTATAAGTCAGAATACCCAAAGTCAGAAAGCTACTTAAGACTCGGGCTAATATTTTTTGCTAAATATCAGCACGAGCCTTGGGGGCTACACTAGTTCGTTCTTTGGCATCCTAATGAAAGCATAAACCCAGATTTCTATATCCTCCTTCATGCTTGGGGGCTAGAGGATATGATATAACATAAGGTAAAAAACAAGAGTTGGAATTCCGACTTACATATTGTTCGCGGGTGAGTTTGTCTAATCCCGCGTTCACCTCAGCTGCCACCTTCTCGGCGAGAGTAAGAGGAATTACTGGGGCTGTTGGAAGCTCGCTAGTCCCGATCCTCTCGTCGTGAAGGCGGACTTGGGCGAGAAGGTCAGAGAACTTGACGTCCTCTGCTTCTTGCGCTTCCTTTTCGGGGGAAAGATGGCTTTTGTCCAGGACTTTCCTAGCCAGCCGCTGGATCTGCGGACTTCCGGGATAAGCCAAACTTGGCAAGTCCGGGGTTGCTGAGGAGGTTGTCGGCGAAGACTTCAGCCGAGGGATCATTACCCAAAGAGGGTTCACCCTTATCTTGAGCTGACGCACCCACGGTGATGTGAGTGTGCGATCTTCTGCAACAACCGGAGAAGGAGTAATCGCTGGTGTTGCAGAAGGTTGAGGGGTAGGAGTCGGAGGAGCCGTGGCAGGGGAAGCTATGGTAAGCTTCGTCTGTCGCAGGGGCTTCGCAGGAATCCCCTTCCCCTTACCCTTGATGAGAGGCTTTACTCTGAGAATGTAGTAAAAGTCGGAAACATTACATCTCAGAAAGAAATTCGAGAAAGGTACAAAGGCGGAAATTGTGAATGAAAGTTACCTCTTCACAACGGGCACTTCCTTTGTGCCAACAACCACTGTTGGAGCTTTGCGCTTCTTGAGCGCAAGGTCTGGCAATGGGACCACTTCAGTCTCCAGAGAAAACTCAGGAGGATATCCTTCGAGTGGAGCAAGCTCCGACTCGGGGAGATCAGCAAGCTGAAAACAAGAAAACATATCAGCATCGCAATATATAACTTAAAGATTGAAACACATAAAAGGTGTACTGATGGAAGCTTACCGCTACCACGGGGTTTTCCGCCGTGTGCATGTCCAGAGAAATCTCCGGATTTTTCCTCTCGATCCGCTCCTTGATCAGCCATTTGATCTGGCTTATGTAACCTTGGATGGTGTAGGCTTTGGGGCTGATGCGGAGAGAGTCTTTTTTGGAAGACGTGATGGAGTGCATCAGTCTATCCCCGTGGTACTGAAGTGGCTGGATCCGACGTGAGACCCAGCACTGGACTAAGTCGGATCCTTTCAGACCCTTGTGCTTGATAAGATATTCGATCCACCTCTTAGCGAGGATCAGATCGTCGGTGAGAGCCGGAGCAGCCTCGTCCTAGGAAGGCTAGGCCGTGGCGGCTCCGTCGACAAAAGCCGGCAAAGCAGTAGCTTTGCCGGAAGCCGGAATATCCCTATGATAGAAAAAAGTGGCTGGCCATTGTTTGACCGAGTCACTGGCAGAATTTTTGGGATATGCCCGGTCTCGTCTAACAGAAAAACTAATAGTACCGGTGATATAAGGAACACCGGCAGTAATGGAATTTCTCCGGACATGGAAATAATACCGGAAAAGAAGCAAACTCGGCCTAATACCGAGAAAGCCCTCGCAAAGCGCAGCATATGCGCTCATCTCTAGAAGAGAATTGGGAGGAAGATTATGGAGTTGAACTCCATAGTGGTCAATCACCTCGGAGAAGAACTCCGAGGGAGGAAAGGACAAACCTCGGTCCAGATGGGTGCCGAAGTGGACGTGCTCGCCCTCGCGCGGATTGGGGACGGTTTCGCCAGAACCGCTCCGCCAGTTGCCGGCGGCAAGAAGCCCCTCCTTCTCCGCGTTTTTGAGGCCGTCGTCGTCGAGGGCGCAGGGGATCCAGATTTCCCGGAAGCTCTCTTTCTCCGCAGCTGCTTCCGCCGACGCCGCCGCCGCCACAGCCGCCAGAGTGGAAGAAGAAGATGAAGCCATTTTTCTATCCGGTGGAAAAGGTAACCTTAAAGTGGCGGCGCTAGGAGCTATGTGGGAGGAGGACGAAAGGGCTCTGGGCGCGCTGGAGGATTAGGAAGAAAGAAACGGCGAAGGACTGGTGGAGAGGAGAAGAAGGAATCTAAACCCCTTATATCCACCTACCTGCGCCAAGATTTGTGCAAACGCTACAGTGTAATTGCCACGCGTCGTGGAAAGAACTGGGAAGGGCCCGCGCGATGATTGCGTCGCCTCGATCTCCACGCACGCATTGAAACGGCGCCTTGGTTCCGTGAACCGCGGACCCACCAACGGTCGTGCTGATGGAACGTCTGTCATATGATGTGACTTGACCATGCTTGTGTCAGGTGGCGTTAGATACCAAGTTCCGGTTTAGTTTAAAAGCGAGCTGGAAAATCCTAGTAACTAATTGAAAGGTCCGACTTACTTTTAAGACCCGGATCGTATTTTTTGTTGTAAAGTTTCAGGAACCCTTCAAGATTCTGCAAGCCGAAGATCGAGCTGGATGATGATAAAATCCGACTTTGGATCTTGGAGGCCTCCGGGGGCTACTGTTGGGGATATACTTTCCGGGTATCCTCACAGATCCTCACTGACCAGGGTGGCCCACTTCGGGTTAGAGCTTTGCTTCACGGGTGGCCCAGTTAGGGAGAGAAGACGGAGTCCAATCCGACTACGGGAAGGCCCAGAAGACTTACCGACTTAGGTCCATAATGTTACTTGTAGTTCAAGATGTACTCTGTAACCAACTCTTAGTCGTAGCCGGATTGATCTCTCCTGTAAACCCTAGGCCGGATATCTATATAAGCCGTCCTAGGGAGAGCCTTTAGGACAACACCAAACACCTCAATAGTCTACAATCTCAACTCGCACAGGCGAAACCTTTGTAACCCATATTCCGGCTATGCCGTATTACTGGATTGCTAGCAGAAGTAGGGTCCGTCCAAAGCCGGCGGATTCGAACCTGGGTAAACTTGTGTGCTCACCGTCCCGGAACACCGTACGTCTCACACCCCTCTCTCCCGCATGCCTCGAGGACCCCCTCATGGCGTACTTGTCCTCAAACCGACGACAAGACGCATCTTGGAAAACAAATACTCCGATGTGCGCACTTCTTCCATCAGCATTAGGCAGGGGGTTGAAGCTAGGAGATTGGCCTATGCTCGTGTTGTCTACAATGATGGTGGTTAAGGTTATAAGTTTTTTTTGCTGGTTTTGGCTGCCTAAGGCATGCTTGCAAATATCCTTGCAGCCTGTTTGTGACATTCTTCTTCTGCCAGTTTTCGAGAAAAAAGAGAGCTGCAAGTGTCTTTCTGCTTACCGTATGAAATAGTTGCAAGTGTAGAGCATCACCAACTCTTTTTATGCGGTACTACTTGCGATGCTACTGTTAAGTGTTATAAGTGTTTCATTCAGGACAGAATGCTGTGCACACGGCAGTTGTATGTAGTCATGGTCGGCATGTTTCAAATACTCCCTCTGTCTCAAAATAAGTGACATGGGTTTGCTAGATTCGGATGTATCTAGACACGTTTATAACTAAGCAAATACAAGAGGAGTCCCTAAATTCATCAGAATAATAGATTACTCGCATAGTTTAGACACAAACATAAATTCTGTGTTTTATGTATGTTTCTAAATATGAACAATTTTCAGATAACAGCAGTTTTCGTATTTGAACAATTTCCGAATTTAAATAATTTTTTATTTTGAACAATTTTTGAATTTGAACCGTTTTCAAATTTAAACATTTTTTAAATAGCTGCGAAAACTATTCAAATTCGTAAATTGTTCAAATTCGAGAGCTATGCAACTGCGCGTGTCGATGAAAAACTCGGAAAAACTAGTGTTGCGGACTTTGGTTACCTGAAAAAGGCCCCAAACGGACTTACATGTTAACACCTCATGGATCATTGTTAATCCTATCCATGAAAGAATTCTTCAAGTGGGCCGATCAGAAAAGGGTGAGCGGAGGTTTCCTTCGATTCCTATCCCCTCCCCACCCAAACCTAGTCTCGGGGGTTTAGGGAGGGAGACAACAGTGGTTGTGCGTTCTCACCTCGTGTTTTGAGATCGTGACTCTCTCTCTCCTTCCCTAACAGTGTAAAAGGTGGCGGCGGAGAACTCCTCTAGATCTCACCCGGTCGATCGCCGGTTCCCTCTCCCTTCGCTTGCCGCTCCGGCGGTAGGAGGGAGGGGGGCCTCATTTCTCCCTCTAATAGTTAGGGTTAGGGCTTGTCTGCTATGGTGCGCCATTGGGATGGTGGGAGTGGTGCACAAGCAAATAAATCTGCCTCAACTCTACTCCCACCACCAGCGGCGTCCATCACGGCAAAGGCTCGGAGTTGATGGCAACGTGTGCTCGTTGGTCTTTCAGATCAACGGCTTGTCCTTCTCGCTGTTCTTCAGATCTGGCGAGATCAGTTTCTCGTTCTGGTATCGGCGCTCGTCGTCGTTATTCGTGACTGTGCTGGCGGTCGGGGCAAGGTGGTTCCTCTAGAGTAAGGATGTTGGTCCAGATGTGGTGGATTTGTTGTTCCTCCCCAACATCATCGATGGAAGGTGGCATATCTTGGTCCAAGACAACACGAAGATGTCACCCGGTCGACGTGCCACAACGACATGTGCCTTGTTGCTTGTGTTGGGTCCGCAGCATAGAAAACAAAAAATTTACTACGATGAGAACTACACGCCAAGATCTATCTACTAGGTACAAAGCAACGGGTGGACATACATCCAACGAGAACTTACCCTCGAAGACAACGAGTTTTGTTAACGAGTAGGAACTCGTGGTTGATGTAGTCGTACACTTGCCGATCTCAAGATCGTGAGGAAGTCCGAGCGCCGCAACTCAGCAGCACATCCGTACTCGCACACATGTTCAAGCCACCAGACAACCTCCACCTCCTCGCTCCAGCGATCCAGCAGAAGCAGCAACTCCTTCTAGACGAAATGCCACCGGGAACATGTATCTCTCTAATCCGAGACCATGGGGGAATAATTCTAGAGGGGGAGAGAGATCCTTCACAAGGAGGTGTGTGGAAGAAGGAGGAGGAGGGTGGCCTTTTATAGGAGGAGGGGGTGCCCCTCCTCTCCATGGCCGCGCATGGGGGGTGACTCCTCACCTCCCCCATTCATGTGGTGGTAACCCCTCCACATTAAAATGCCTCTTCACATTCCCTTTTAAAGTCCCCACTTTAAATGCATTAAAATTCTCCAAGTTTAATGCTCTCTCATTTAATAAAACTCTTTTATTAAATTTATTCAGAATTTTGTTAATTACTTTAATTAACAAACATTCACATATAACCCCTTGCAATATTTCAATATCACATGCAGAACCACTTTCTGAAATTTCACGCGAAACAATTTCCGGTTTCTATCGAAACAATTCCTGCGCTTTGCAATTCTTTCGTCTGAAACATATGTGATCCAAAATGGTGTCCGGTAACTCTTAAGTGTGTCACCCTATGGTTCGCAAATAATGCAGACATGATTGAGACTCCTCTCAGATCAATAGTCAGAAGCGGGACCTGGAGATCCATATTGACTCCTACATATTCAATGATGACTTCTGTGATCGTGAGAACCTTTAACGCTTGTAATTTAATACCTTTGTCTCATGATATAATACATGTCCGAGATTCGATCATCGGTATCCAAATACCTAGTTTGATCTCGTTACCGACATGCACTCTTTTCTCATTCCCGTGATATAACATTCTAGTGATCACATCACTTGCTTGCAAGCTATCTCAATGTGATATCACCGAGAGGGCCCAGAGTATATCTATCCATCACCGGGATTGACAAATTCCACTCTTGATCCATGAGCCTCAACATAACACCTTCGTAGTACTGAACCCATCTTTATAGTCACCCTGTTACGGTGTGACGTTTGATGTCATCAAGATACTCTTTAGGTGTTAGCAATTAACATGATCTCATGGTATAAGGATAAAGATTACTTCATATGATATTATAGCAATATAAACATAATGACTTGATCATAATGCTATACTTCGGATGAATGTTCATCACATCATTCCACCAATGTTGTGACCTTGTTATTAACAACATCCAATGTCCATGATCAGGAAACCTTGATCATCTTGTTAATCAACAAGCTAGTCTATAAGAGAGGCATAACTAGGAACCCTTTTTGTTTATTAAACACACATGTATTGATTTTTCCGATCAATACAATTCTAGCATGCAAAATAAACATCTATCATATATAAGGAATACATAATAACAACTTTATTATTGCCTCTCAAGGCATATTTCCTTCAGCGTGCAGCAGGCATGTTCATCGACTCACAAAGACTCGTTGGTGATGATGCTTTTTTGGATCTTGCAACGGTGGAGTCTCAGCGTATATTCCAGTGTTCGTCTTGGCAGTGCAGGAGTTTGGTGACGATCGCTAGAATCGTTTATGTCCTAGTGGTCTCTCAATCTCTTAGGTTTTTATCTTCATTGTTTTTAGGATAATTATTTTATCCCGTCTATCTTTTTTTATCCACATGTGTTTCTTCGTGTACCTTGATTTTCAATCAATGAAATATGCGGCTGCTCTAAAAAATACCTAGTCTCGGGCGACGGCCAGCCTCCACAACAGAGCCAACACTGGTCCTCTCCACATCTAGACTCCGGCGTTGTATGACGACGACGCACCAGGGATGAACGAGAGGGCGCGGGACATGTGTCATCTCATCCTCAATATCTAACACCACTACAAGGAAGCCCTCAAGCGGCTCAGCAGCTCCTATGTGCTATGACGCTTCCTTGACTTGGTGGTCAAATTGAAAGAATTGGGAGTATTTCGATAAGCACCGGAACTGTTTCAGGTCAAATTGCTGAAATTGATTTCAAATGTAATATCAAAGTAATTTTAAATTAAAAGTAATTAACAAATTCTAAATAAAAGAAATAAAAAATATTTTTATTAATGAGAGCTTGCATTTATTTTAGTGGGAAATTAATGCGGTATGAGTGGAGTTGAAATTTATGTGGAAGGGCTTATTGGAAGCTCCGCCCACACGAATGAGAGGTGGGGCACCCACCATGTCCGCCGGCCATGGCATGCTGCCCCTCCCCTATAAAATGAGGTGGTGGACTCCTCTCCTCTTACACCTCCTCGTGAAAGATCTCTCTCCCCCTCTAATTTTTTTCCCATGGCTTCGGATTAACGAAGTACATGTTCTCGGTGGTTTGTCTAGAAAGGATCTGCTGCTTCCGCTACTTTGATGAGAAAGAACTCGGAGATTGTCGTGTTGAATGTGTGTGCGATCACATATGCATCGCTGGTTTGCAGTGCTCTACAACTCGATCTTCAGATTGGCAAGAGTACGTCTACATCATCCATGAGATTAAGTCTTGTAATGTTTTTCGGTCTTCGAGGGTAAGTTTTCTATGGATGTATATCCACCCGTTGTTTGCATCTTGTAGATAAATATTGGCTCTTAGTTGTTCATATCATAGGAACTTTTTTCTATGTTGTGAATCCAATAGATTTAGCAGTGGTTTCCATGCGTTGAAACATGGTGACACTATTTACTTGGACAGCAATGTCAAATCTTCACCGACAACATGAGTCTCAAATACATCTTCACTCAACCTCAAAGAAGATGTATGGAAACAATTGCTAATTTTGATTTATCCATTGCTTATACCCTTGGAAAAGCCAATGTCTTGGCCTATCCCTCAGTCACAAAGTCTATTGCAATAGCTGTAGGGCCCTCGGATTAATAGTCTGAGAATCCATGTTATGCATACATTTCACGTTCCTATGATCAGTGAGCCATGAGCATAACCGACAAGTATCCTTAAAACGTCCGTAAATTAACGAAAACAATAGTTACATTGGTGCCCCTTAGGGCTATACATTCATCAGCAGCGGAACTTTAGCAATCGCAGAGCCCAACTCATGCCTTAACCCTACCTATAACTGACTGGGAAGATGACCTAGCTCGCATAGACGTCACCAAATCCTGCATTCTTCATTCTTCTAAAAGTCTGGCCAAGTAAATAGCAAGGGATAATACCAGTGAGTACTTTGAATATACTCGCAAACCACCAAGATAAGTTAAACAAGATAATGCAGTTGGGCTGCGGTGAGATAGCTCTAGCTATGTTTGTTTTTGAAAGCCTAGTTTCTCTTGTAGATATGTCATCTCTATATATTTATTGAAAAATATTTATCAAAACATGACTCCATTTTAGAAGATGGATATCTCTATATCCTTGTTGAAAACATTTTTTGAAGAAAAACCCTATTTAAGCATCTTCGACCATCCATGGTAAAACAAAACCTTAAACTCAAGTCCCCACGTGACCTCCTCACTTTCTTTCATCCTTTACGGAATCACCACTTGGATCCTCCTAGCAATCACCTTTCCAACCATCCTTGATTGTTGATGACTACAAGTGCATAGATTGATTGTAGCTAGTTTCGAAATAAGAGTATCAAACCCACAGAGAGCAATTTGGTTAAGTTCTTTTTGTCCCTTGTCACTGTCTACCAAAGGATACTTATAAGCTGCCTTGGATTTCGAGTAAAGGGTGTTTGAAAGGTTTTTGGTTGAATGTAGAAAAGTAATTATAACAATTAATATGAAATGAAAGCGTTGCAAATGGTGGTTGAACTCAATAAGGCTAAAGCATTATCGAGGATGTAGGATACACATCTAACATGTTGTAATTAATCATAATTATGATAACCTATTTTTGGTGTCATGATATGTGTGCAGAGTGTTCCATAATAAGATGTTCACTAAAGGGCTCATGGGTAGCCGCTTTCTTGAGCCAGGTAATGATGTCACCTCTAAATAACCACTACGATACCTTAGAGAAGCAACTCATAAAGACCACCACAATTAAGGGTTTCCCCATGGATATCATAATTAGCTTAGTGAATCTCTCTGTATTCCTCCTTAGACAGTGCAGGTTATAAGCCAATGCTTGTAGTCAGGAATAACACCGGACATACTCCCATACACTTCCTAAGGATTTCACCCTCGCTTTAGTGCCAAAGGAAAATGATATATGGCCGACTATACATACCATCAAAAGAGAGAGATCAAACACAATATCATAAATCAATAGATCATGGACAGAAGTAATATATCATATTTATTTTATTTCATAATAGTGGTAGGGTTTCTCCATATCCCCAAGAACAAAGGGAACTACTCACACATGGAGGCAATCAACGAAATCATCATAATCAAATGGATGGATAAAAGTACGGGAATAAATCTATTGCAAACCAGAATTAAATCTAGAATTACAACAAGATCTAATGTATGGAAGATGGTAGCAGAAATGGTGGTGGAGATGCATAAGTTGATGATGAAGGGGATGATGTGATGTCCTCGAATGATCCATGGAGCAGCAGGGATTTTCCCTTCTCCAAGTTTCTCCTCTAGATCCCTCTCCGGTGTGGTATTTTGAGGCTGGAAGTTTCTATGAGTGCCGGATCTCAGATCCGTCTTCACGAGGCAAGAGTATTTGACGGGGCGGACGCGCTGCCACCTGGTACGGGCTGGCGGTACGGGCAAGCTCCGCCTATACCAGTGGTCGTTAAGCTCCCTAGAGCTCCCCTCCGCATTTGCCAATCTTCCAGGTGCGAGAATAAATCAATTAAATAACAATTATCACTTAGAAATACCATATTTACTACATAATATGACAGTTCTAATTGATATATTCATAAGAGACTTAGTGATTCGGATCCTTTTGAAATAAGGACAAAAGGTGCGCGAAAGCGCGATAAAATACTAAAAACCTTAGTCTATTTACGTAAAAACAAAAGGTAAATATGCTTGAATTTTGGACTCATCAACTTCCCCTAGCTAGACTCTTACTCGTCCCTGAGCAAGGTTGTGTCTTATGGACAAGGTCGCCGTGTTCATGAGGCACGAGTTGTTACGATAAATGAGGCAAAAAATTTAAAAAAGAGTACAACATCAGATATAGAATTGCATCGTGATTAATATCACATTCTTACACGTCACATGATTTAGAGGCTTCCACACATTTTTGTATCAATATATCATAAGAAGTTTTTATGGAGTAAGCATATTATAGAATCATCAAATATAATTAGTTGAGAACTTATTCGAGTAACAAATGATCATTGCTTGAGTTACTCTTTTTTTTCTTTCTCTCAATCTTGTACTTTCTTTTGGCTTGATTTTTTTGATAACCGGGTCTTTTTCTTTTCCATCGAACCAAGTCATTTGATCAATTTTAATACTCTTTATGGCTCTTATAAAATTAAACTTGTGACCGTGACATGCTATCAAGATTTTCTTCTCATAACTAATCAATACTTCATTGGTGTGGAAGGCCCTAAAATCATAACAGTGGTAGAAGTATCATAGCACTCATCCTAATTCATACATCTAATATAATAATCATGGATCAGAAATTACTTCAAAAATATCATAAAGTCTCAAAACTCATAAGATATAACTCTTTCCTTGATCGAAAGGAATTTGAAGATGATGCAGCTAATGCATATTGCGGAATTAAAAACCTAACAAGCATGCGGAAAATAAAACATGCTAAAAATTGGAAGATAGATTACAAGGTGTTATAGATCTCCCCAAGATTGGGATCAAGCTGGTGAGATCAAATAATCCCTCGCGATTATTCGATACCACGGCGTTCTTTAGTTTGGAGGCACGGTGTGGAGACAGCTACACAAAGTTTCTTGTTTGTCTCCTCCAAGGTAGATATGGGACTCAGGCACTTCTGTAGGGTCAGAACGCATGCGGAACATCCCCTCAGGAACCCTGCTTAGCACGTCACTGAATTCCTTCTTGCTTTCGAAATTCAGGAGCCATTTGTGCATCATCTCTCGATGGAGGAGTTCTTCCTTCTGATCTTTCTCTATCTTGCAAAGTCATTGTTCAGTTTCTAGGACTTATGCGACAATAGGCACATCCAAGAGGCTAAACTCCCAATCTTCCCGTGGCTTCACGCTCATGCACGCGTTCATGGTGATCTTATTTGTTGTAGAAGCATGCGTCGTAGTCTCCTGATAAGTTCCTGCATCAGCTCGGTTAGCTTTCTTACGCTTGGGTGAAGAGTAGTTGGTGGCGATGAACTTGAGCAACTCCGTGCACCCCTTCCCATGGGGTTTCCTTGTCTCCTCCTCATCTTCAGACCTCACCATAGCAACATAATCCGGCTTCTTCCATCCTCTTGTTGTTTGCTCCATGAAGGTCTCGAACTCCTCCTCCTCACCATCATCCGAGTCGTGGCGTACCTCTTGTTCTTCGGGCTTAGGCCTTGTGCTTCACGGTCATCGACTTCAATGGAGGAAGTATGAAAGCTATCCCACGAAGGAGCCACGAGGCTTAGAGGTTTGACTTTGCCTGAAATTGGATAGCGCATCAAGGAGATTGGATATATTGATATAAGAGAGAACCTTCGGAGAGGCTTATGAAGGGTTAGAAATAGGGAAAAACTCGTGCTAGAGGAAAAATGGTCGGACAAGAAAAAAATCCCAACAAATTAGGAAGAAAAAGGGAGAAAGGGAAGGATAAGAGGCAGTAACGACCACTAGTACGGGCCCCCAGCGTGCCCGTACCAAGGTTATTACCAGAAATAAACCCGACCGAGGTCGGTAAATCTTTACCGACTAAGTGGTACGGGCAGGACCAGTCGTACGGTCTGCCCGTACTGACAATTATTAACCTTTCCATGCCGATCCCTTTTTTTACACAAAAGAAACGAAATAGAGGAACAAAGGCCGAGAACATAACGACCACTAGTCTGGGCACATGTGCCCGTACGGCCCGGTCGTACCAAAATCAGAATTTCGAATTATAAAGTACCTCAAGTACAGCCGGTTTAACAACCACTGGTATGGGCGATGCAGCCATACCGTCCGCCCATACCAGTTCAAAAAACTAGTAGTAGCTTCAGCAAAACAAGAGGACTTCAAAAATTCAAAGAAAAGTAGCAAAACAGTGATTAGAACATAGGTAAGCCAAATTTTTTATTACCTTGTCCAACTGGTGGTAAGGAGTTTACTTAGGTATGTTTTTCTCCCTTTAATATTTGTGTTAACTTCTTATTCTTCCCTTTGAACAAGATTGGTCGCGAGAAGTCGCTAAAACCATTGCAAAGAGAAACCGAAATTTTTCTTTTGAGAAGTGTAGTCCTTGATGGTATGCAGATGGATGACACTTTTTCTGATGTTTTGATCTCTTCAATATCCATAGGTATGTCTACTTGTTCTTCCCTTCTTTGGAGGATCTACAAGTCAAACTCTTGCAAAAGCAAAGTCCAATGGATCATCCTTGGCTTAACGTCGGTCCTTTCAAGGATTTCTTTCAAGCCAGCACGATCAGTATACACTCTTACTTTTGAATCCATTATGTAAGATCTAAATTTATCACAAGATAAGATGATACCTTTGATCCGGATTCATAGATGTAATATAATAGCTTTTTTCCTAGTAGACCTAGGTTTAATCGAACCTTGGAAAGCAATGCTAAAAGAAAAAATAAAGGACACGTCTACAAGACTTTGTTTTTTTGTTTTACCTTTTGTTTGTCGGACCAATCTAGTTTACTTTTATAGTGGGTTGATTCAATGGATGGAGATAGGCCAGGGTTGAAGATCCACCTGCAATTGCACATCGTATGAGATTAAAGATAATAATAAGCATAGTCATGTGTAATGTTTTAATAGAGATAATCTCTTGTGGGCAACACATCCTAATATACTAGATCCCTCGTGATATAGCAGACATAGCAATAGTCTTTTGATCCAACCGAGTGCACCACGAAGCCACAGGCTACAAACGATTATCAAGTGTAAAACATAGATCAAAGCATTAAGTGGTGATGTTGTTGTGATCCTGAATGGGTCACTAAGCAAAGACTGTACTACCCTTTCTGTCACTAGGTTCCTATGAGATTGCCGCTAGCTAAGTATCTCACCTCACATCTTTATCAATCTATGGGGGCTTAGGTACCTACAAGTCCAAGGATCGAGACAAGAGACAAAGAAACAAAAGATACAAATCTCTCTTTCAAACAATACACAATTCTCCCATAGATTAGATGCACATAATCACTGCGAGGTTTCTCCCCACTACTCACTCATAACAATAAGATCAAGGATAGAAAACATTGTGCAAAAATACTTAGATTGAAATCAAATATTCTTACAATAGTCACCGAATCACAAGGAGATCTCAAGTACAAAGTAATGGATTGTATTTTTGTTATTTTTTAGGTAAAGAAAACAAATAACAAGTAACTAATTTTTGGGTTTTCAAATAGATAACTACAAAGTAAACTAATAACAAGAAATAAACTACAAAAAAATAAAAACACGGTCTCTAGTGAACTCACCAGGATAGCAAAATTGCTTCCCCGGTAACGGCGCCAGAAAAAGGGTTGATACCTTTGATCCGGATTCAAGGATGTAGTATAATAGCTTTTTCCCTAGTAGACCTAGGTTTAATCGAACCTTGGAAAGCAATGCTAAAAGGAATAAAAAGGACACGTCTATAAGACTTTGTTTCTTTGTTTTACCATTTGTTTACCGGACCAATCTAGTTTACTTTTATAGTGGGTTGAT
The DNA here is from genome assembly GCA_910589775.1 of Avena eriantha. Classification (NCBI taxonomy): domain Eukaryota; kingdom Viridiplantae; phylum Streptophyta; class Magnoliopsida; order Poales; family Poaceae; genus Avena; species Avena eriantha. Next base: position 112,632,318 of record OU342743.1, on the reverse strand, counting down.
TCAATGGATGGAGATAGGCCAGGGTTGAAGATCCACCTGCAGCTGCACATCATATAGGATAAAAGATAATAATAAGCATAGTCATGTGTAATGTTTTAATAGGGATAATCTCTTATGGGCAACACATCCTAATATACTAGAGCCCATGTGATGCAGTAGGCATAGCAATAGTATTTTGATCCAACCGAGTGCACCACGAAGCCACGGGCTACAAACGATTATTAAGTGTAAAACATAGATCAAAGCATTAAGTGGTGATGTTGTTGTGATCCCAAATGGGTCGTTAAGCGAAGACCGTACTACCTTTTTGTCACTGGGGTTCCTATGAGATCGTCGCTAGCCAAGTATCTCACCTCAAGCCTTTATCAATCTATGGGGTCCTGGATACCTACAAGTCCAAGGATCGAGACAGGAGACAAAGAAACAAAAGATACAAATCTCTCTTTCAAACAATACACAATGCTCCCATAGATCAGATACACATAATCGCTATGAGGTTTCACCCCAACCCACAACCCGTGAGGACTACTCACACATAATAATAAGATCAAGGATAGAAAACATTGTGCAAAATACTTAGATTGAAATCAAATATTCTTACAATGGTCGCCGAATCACAAGGAGATCTCAAGTACAAAGTAATGGCTATGGCTAATGGAGGGGATGGAAGATGGAAGGGATAAACAATGGTGTGCATCTCCTTTGGTGGTGTTGTGATGCAACCTAAGAATAGGGGCCTTCGGCACTGCGGTATGGGCAGACGGTATGGGAGGGCACTGCCCGTACCAGTGGTCGTTACGGCCACTGTCGCCTAGAATTTGTTCCACAATTACTTGGTTGTGTGGACTTCCTCAAAAACCTTCATTATGACTCCAGATTTCGCATTAAAAGGCGTTATTTCTTGCACAACACAAATCAAAGCAATGGTTTGCATATCTTTGCAATTATTAGTCATTACTAGCAAGGATTGAGAGTTTCTTGTCAATTTCTTGACTAAAAACAATGTTTGAACACAGTGGAAGATGGCTATATTTGGAGCCATCAAAAGACAATAGCAAAAAGTTCCTTTTCTGCCATGGAGTAATTCTTTTGAGTGCCATTTAAGCTGCGACTAGCATGATGAATGATATTGAGTTCATCACCATCATACTGGTAAAGGATTGCTCCAACAGCTTCATGAATAGCCTCACAAAATAGATTAAAAGGTTTCTTCCAATTGGGTGGCTTGATAAAAGGGGCATCAAGAAGGGATTGTTTTAATATGGTGAAAGCAATAAGACATTTTTCATCAAAATTAAACATAGCATCCTTTTGTAAAAGGTTAGTAAGTGGTCTAGCAGTTTTAGATAAGTTCTTAATAAACCTTCTATAAAATCCAGCATGACCCAAGAAACTTGTAATACCTTTTACATCACGAGGAGGGGAAAGCCTTTCTATTTTCTCAATTTTAGCTTTATCAACTTCTATGCCTTTGCCTAAAATTTTATGACTGAGTACTATACCTTCTTAAACCATGAAGTAACATTTCTCCCAATTCAAGACTGGGTTAGTATCTTCACATCTCCGCAAAACTTTATGAGGATTAGGGAGACAATGATTAAATGAAGTTTTGTAGACCGAGAAATCGTCCATGAAAACTTCCATAATATTTTCAACATAATGAGCAAATATAGTAGTCATACACCTTTGGAAGGTGGCAGGAGCATTGCAAAGGCCAAAAGGCATACGATGATAAGCATATAATCCAAAAGGACAAGTGAAGGTTGTCTTTAGTTGTTCATTAGGATGCATAGCAAGCCTCTCTAAAGTTTGATCTAGAGACGGTAAAGGGTAGTTGAAAGAGCATGTGGGCCCCCATGTGTGGTTTTGGTAATTAATGACAATCTCTATGGACTAATGTTTGCATTGAGTTGCACTTGTAGGATTTGTCCATTGGCTTCGCTTGGACCATGTGTTGGGTTCAAGTGGAAGAAATGAAGAAGAAGAAGCATTGTCCAAGGGCCTTGGGCCTTTTGGAGTCATATGAAGTTTGAAGAAATGTTGTGCAATATCAAGATGCACCATCTATACAAGATCTCATGCTTGAAGCTTGCCATTCTCGGTGGTCATGGATCAATGAAGATAAGGTCAAAGAAGAGGCTTCCCCATTGTGTATGGGGGAGCATCTGTCAAGTTTTCATCAAGCGAGTGCGTGCAAGAGCAATCAAGAAAGGTTTCCACTTTGAGAAGGACAAGATCGTCTACATCGTGCTCAAGTGGTTTGCTCAAGGCAAAGATATAATCTTGATAGGTTTCCCCTTTTTCTGGTCTCATGTTGGTAGTTGGGAGACCGGGTTTAGGATAGATAACCGTTCTATCAAGAGGGATTCTCGAGTGAGTAGCTCGATCATATCTTTCGGAGAGAGCTCAAACCATTGCATTCTTAGCATTACCTTTGTTGGTTGTTTGATGGATCTTATCCATGTTTGGTTCTAGAGCTTGTGTTCATTACAAGCTCTTGTTCATCAAAAATGGATCTCCCTTTTATATCTTATTACGGTTTTGATCTTGGAGGTTTTCCGGCTCCTCACCAAGGGAGGTATCTCACATTATAATACTTGAAACATTCTAACTTGGTGGTATCCAATATTTTCGGGTCGATCGGAGTTTCCAAACTCTATTTATTGCGTTTTGAAGTTTGCATGTTATTTTATTTGAAAATGAGAAAAAGGGGATTTGTCTAGGCTGAGCGGTACTATTGGGTGGGCTACCAGCTTCCCCTGAGCGTTCCTCTGCTCTCTGCCTCGCCCGGTTGTGAATCGGGATGCTGTCATGGGGAACGCTTTCAACATTGCACCGGTACTTTGTACCTAGTTGATATCATGTTCTTTTGTCTATGGATGTCGTCGGTGTGAAGTGAAAGGTGAGCTTGTAAGTCCATGGAGTTATGTATGTGTGTTAGAGAAACGCCTGGGCCACCGGTCTAATCCATGATGTCATGGTGGAAACCTGCAGCGTAACCATAATGAGCATCTATGAAGCATTCTTCTTATAAAAAAAGAGATAGAGATTGAGAAAAAGGAAAAAAGAAAAAAAGGAGATGAGAAAAGAGGAAAGTGAAAAAAGCACCATATTCCCATGGTAAATAAAAAGATTGTTGAGATGCTTGTTGTCTGCTTGCCTTGTCATTTTTATATGGGGATTCTTCCGTATCATCGGGCAAGGGGTACCCCATTGGCGGTTCTCCATGATACACATGTACTTACTATGACAAGAACTTACCGGTGACTAAACTTGAGTAGCATGAGGAGCGACCCTCGTATTCAAGGGACATGGGATTTTCAACTTGCAACTTGTCAAGCATATCCTCATATTTGATCACTTTAACCTTAATCACCTAAAGATGCCTATGATAGGGGCAATGAGAACTGAAAGCTATTAAGTACCATAATTTTTGGAAGCTCTTTATGAAACTTGAAATCCCTGCTTCCCTCTGCGAAGGGCCTTTCTTTTACTTTTTAGTTGAGTCAGTAAACCTATTCCCTTCTACCTCAGCAAGTATTTTGAGTTGTTGTGTTTCATTCATTCATATGATGATTTATCCAATCATGTTTCTTATGTTCCTTGTTTTGCACTTTGCTCTTATCTTAGTGTCTACTACTTTGAAAGCTATCATTGAAAATCAGTTATTTGTGAACTCCAGCAAATTGTCAACTATTCTTCGACCAAGAGCTAAGTTTGCCATTACCAATTATGATTTACTTTATGTATCTTTATTATGTTTCCTTTACTTATTGCAAGTTAAGTTATATAATAGTGAGTTGTCTTCTATTATGATTTATGTATTGATGAATGTGATGCTTCTTGTCCGTATTCTTTTATCGACTCTTCACTCCATAAACCTAAGGTCATGTTTACTGAGCTCAGTTTTTGCTTGGGGACAAGCGAAGTCTAAGCTTGGGGGGAGTTGATACGTCCATTTTGCATCACTATTCTATATCATAATTTATTGTTATTCATTGATATATTTCATATTAAGTGATGGTACTTATGTTATTTCATCTGTTTTTGCATGGTTGATGACTTTTAGAGCATGGACCGCTGCAGTCAGGATTCTGATGGAAAAGGTGCTGTTTGGAGGCAAAATTCGACAAGATCAGAAAATCCAGGAAAATACATGGAAAATTCTATTTTTCTAGAAGACGAAGATTTCCAGAAGGGGAAGTGGAGATGGGCCATAGGGGGCCCACACCACCCCCTGGCACGGGCCACCCTAGGCCGTGCCACCGGATGGTGTGGCTGCTCTGGTCCACTCTAGCCTCTCCCCTCTAGCGTATATTATCCTCCCGAAACCCTAACATTAGGGGAGCGACCATAGAAAGATTCCGCCGCCTCTGCGGGGCGGAAAACATCGAGAGAGAAAGATCTCTCCGATAGACAAAATTCTGCCGAGGGAATTCCTTCCCGAAGAGGGGAGATCGTCGCTATCAACACCACCATCAAGCTGGACTTCATCGGGATCATCATCAGCATCTCCATCATCATCTCCACCAGCACCATCATCACCACTTCATACCGCTGTAACAATTGGGTTGAATCTTGCATAGTTCTTAGGGGGAACTTTCCCGGTGTTGATTACTCCTTGTAGTTGATGCTATTGAGTGAACCATTGAATTATCGTTTATGTTCAGATTGTTACATATCATTATATCATCTCTGATCATGATCCATATGATGTCTTGTGAGTAGTTCGTTTTGTTCTTGAGGACATGGGAGAAGTCATGTTGTTAGTAGTGGAATTGTGTTGAGAAAGATTCAATGGTTTGATATTTAAGTTGTGGTGTACTTCTTATAGTGGTGTCATGTGAACATCGACTACATGACACTTCACCTATATGGGCCTAGGGGAATGCATTGTGTATTTGGCTACTAATCATAGGGGTTACCGGAGTGACAGAAACCTGAACCCCCGTTAGGAAACCTTTGCACAAGGGATGTCAGGGTCTTAGAGTTCAAAGCTGTGGTTAGGTTTCTACCTTAATTACTTTCTTGTACTTGTGGATGCTTGCAAGGGGTATAATCACAAGTATGTATTAGTCCTAGGAAGGTCGGTACATTAGCACAGGTTCACCCACACAACACTTAGCAAACTAAAGAAGATTAATCAACTATACGAAGCGAAAGCACTTGACGATATTCCCGTGTGTCCTCGAGAATGTTTGGTCATCTTAAGTAATACAATCGGCTTGTCCTTTGCTAAAGAAAGGATTGTGACACTTGCTGCATTTACTCTTATTGTCTTTTATTTACTCGCTGCATTATCAAAAACCCCTAAAAATCCGTTTGCTAAGTATTTACAGAGAAATCCTGCTCCTAGCCACTTGCCAGCACCTTCTGCTCCTCGTTGTGTTAGACACTCTTACTTATCGAAAATACTGCGATACACCCCCTAAACTTGTGGGTCTTTATTGGGTGCGTTTTGTTCCAGCTCTCGTAGTTAACCAAGTCTTCCCTAAAAATTGCTGAACAGTTGTAATAAGAAAAAGTCTCATAATTGAAGGCTTGGGTGTTGTAATGTTCAGTCTCGAAGGTTTATTTCTAGAGACACTCAATGCCACTAAAAATGTTGATTGACTTGATAGCTCTCTTTAAAAGGATTTGTTCGATTGAATTAATGTTTAGCAGTTTTTGTGAGCATGCCAAAGTTTGACTTGTTAATCATGCGTGTCAAACTTCATGGGATGCCAACAACTTCGCCGGCCTACGAACGATCTTCATGGAGGAAACTCCTAGATTTCGGCTATGAGTTGATTAAACACATGTAGCAGCAAGATTATAGTGGGTAAGATTCTTGGCACTCCCGAGTAGCTGTAATCATGATGGAATCACTCCTCCGACTGTTATGAGAAATCATTATGCAAAAGGAACAAAAACCTTAGTGATGCCACGAGTGTCCATCACAACCCGATAAACTAATATTTTTTTTGGCATGCTCTCAATTACTCAAAAACTAAAATTCTTGAAGGACAATGAATAGAAAAGTAGTGCTTGAAAAGTCTTGATTTATTTATGTGGGAGAATTGAGACACTCTAGTGTATATACTTTTCATGACAACTCTCACACTCTCAATTTACATGATTATACTTTATTGTTCAAGGGCAAGACTATGATTTGATTACATGACATGGAATAAAGTTTAATCATTTGAATCATCCATGTTAACAATAATTTTGATGTGCTATAAGGATGCATAAAACCCGTATGATATGATTTCCATTACTCTATCTATGCTGAAGTTTTTCAGATTTATGAAGTGGAGGAAACATGAGACTACCAATCATGAGTAAGATCATCATCTCGTTATTTAGTTAAATGTTGAATTCCTTTTTGATTTTGGTTTTCTTGCTCGGGACGATCAAGTTTAAGCTTGGGGAGGTTGATGGCTCTGAAATATAGCCATCTACGTCCACATTTAAACTGGATATTATTCATATTTTTGATGAAATATCTCTCTAAACCCTGCCACTAATGCCTAATATTCAAAGGGGTATGCAATCCTTTCCTTCTATTTTTTCCTGCGTAGATAATGATGGGAATCACTACATTAAAGTCAAAGATACGATATTTCCAACAACCAGAAGAAACCAGGGGTCATGGGTCGAAGGCAAACATTTTAACGACCAACTATACGACCGGAATAAAATTCCGACCGTATAGTTTTGGCTGTATAGTTGCAATCGACGTTGCTAGGTCAAACATAACAACCTTCGTGAAGGACCCCTATATAAAGAAGCCTCAGGCGACGAGAAAAGAGCCTTGAAAGTCTCTTCCCTAGATCATCAGCCGCCTCCAGATCTCCATCCACCACAATAAAGAGCCACCAGAAGAATAGACTTAGATCTAATCTCCAAAGCCCTTCTCCACCACCATAGCCATATTCCACCACTTGTAATAGTAGATCTCTTCTTCGATTGGTGACATGGTAAGACTATTTGCTATCAATCTTATGATTTCCATTACAATGTTTGTGATTGTTGATCTCATCTCTATGTGTGAGTAATTCTCCTTGGGCTAAGGGCTTCCGCCTAGCCATGTAGTGTTCGTGCATGTTATTTATCATAGATGGGATCATGTATTAGTTTGTATTACATGATGATTATTTTATCCTCTCTTGCCTCAATCCAAGGACTTGTCAGGTACCCAAGACCCCGAGGGTTGAGCCAGCTATAGGGAGTATGAGTAATGACTAATCTACATGTTGGGAACCCCAGTGACAGAAGGGGTAGTACGGCTGTATGTGAGAGATTTACTTGGGATTAACGGTGATGTCACTATGCATATCATTAGTTCTCTTTCATCTATGGATGAGACTAGTAGGTTATTTCTATAAGCAGTTGCGGAGGCAATAGCAATTATGGATGCACTTCCCACATATAATTTATCTTGCTCTAACAATTACATGCATACTTTATTTCTATATTTTATTCCCATCCAATGTTTTGCACCACTACAGGTGAAACAGAACGCCCTAGGCCCTCTCTCTCCATCATCGACAACAACAAAAAGATGCAAACTCTTGGTCTGGTAAAAACACAAAAGGAATTCTAAATCTTCTGAAGGTCCGTTAGAGTAACTTCACTATGCATCTCCTTCTCGAGGATTCGATAACCTAGGTATACTAGGAAAAAAGAAGCTATACTACATCCGTAATCCGGATCGAAGGTATTAGTTTCCGACTTGCCCTTAGGTTAAAACTCTCAAACATCTTTGAGTTGCACCGTACTTCCGCCACCTTTCCTGTCGAGAAACTCTTTTTCTAGGAAGACACCATTATTGAATTTGACATCGTATAATTTTATTGAAGGAGAAGTACAAAAGTGGTCAAAAAGAAGTATTAAGGGGGCTAGAAATGTCTAAGAAGACACCATTATGAGCGAAAAACACTTTTCTCTCTACAGGGTTGTAGAAGTAGTAACCCATGATTTCCCTAGGACAACCTGTGAAAACTACCTTATCCGACTTGGGTTCAGCTTACCAGATCAAAGTTGCTTGACAAAATTTAATTAGTGGTTAGACGGGGTAATATGGTTAGGATTAAGTATCTTCTTCAACAATGTTGGCAACGCATCCTTAGAGCATCTCCACTTGCCCCTGATAACCCACAAGTATAGGGGATTGTGTGTAGCCTTTTCGATAAGTAAGAGTGTTGAACCCAACGAGGAGCTAAAGGTAGGATAAATGTTCTCTCAAGTTCTATCAACCACTGATACAACTCTACGCACACTAAACGTTTGCATTATCTAGGAAATAAAACGCGCGGGGGACTCCTTCCCTGCCGCCGGTATCATGGGGGAGCACTGATGACCCACAAGTATAGGGGGTGTATCACAGTATTTTCGAGGGAAGTAAAACCCAATTTATTGATTCGACACAAGGGGAGCCAAAGAATATTTATAAGCCTTAACAACTGAGTTGTCAATTCAGCTGCACCTGGAAACAATCTTGCTCACAACAGTTTATCAGTAGCAACAGTTTTGTAGTAACAATAGTAAAGTAGCAGCAGTAGTAAAGTAAAGACAGCAGTAACTAGCAGTAAACAGGATGGATGGACAGGAGTTGCATGGACAAGACAATTCACATAGTAATCAGAACATAGGGCAATTGCACATAAATAAGATAAAGCATACAAGTACTAGATAATCGTAGGCATGTGTTCCATATATAGTCATACGTGCTCACAATGAGAACTTGCACAACATCTTTTGTCCTGCCAGCCCGTTTGCGGCGGGGCCTCAAGGGAACTACTGGCAATTAAGGTGCTCCTTTTAATAGAGCACCGGAGCAAAGCATTAACACTCCATGAACACATGTGATCCTCACATCAAAGCCATTCCCTCCGGTTATCACGATTTCTGTCACTTTGGGGCCATTGGTTCTGGACAACAACGTGTGTATACAACTTGCAGGTAAGACCATAAACAATACTATCATAATGAATCAATAACATGTTCAGATCTGAAATCATGGCACGCATGCCCTAGTGACAAGCATTAAACATAACAAGTCGCAACAAATTCATAAAGCACTAATAGAAGATACTAGGCACCATGCCCTAACAATCTGATGCCATTACATGAACAATCTCATCCAATCCCTACCATCCCCATAGCCTACAGCGGGGGATTACTCACTCATAGATGGGGGAAACATGGATGGTCGATGGAGAAGTGATGGTGATGATGATGGTGATGATCTCATCCAATTCCCGTCCCGACAGGGTGCCAGAACGGAGTTTCTGGTGCTGTTTCGTGGAATCTGGTGGCGGCGGCGGAGTGGAACTCCTTCTGGAAAAACGTCGAACCCCCCAGAGTTTTTAGGTCAGAAGGCTTCTTATAGGCGAAGAGGGAGACCGAGGGGGTGTTTGGGGCGGCCAGACCACCCCCTGGCGCGGCCTGAGCTAGCCCGCGTGGCCAGGTGGTGTGACCTGGGCCCAGCCCCTCCGTCTCGTATTCTGGCTCCTGGAGTTTTCTGGTGAAATAGGATTTTCGGCATATTTTCCAGGATTTTTCCTGATAGTTGATTTTCTGCACAAAAAGTAGACACCAGGGCAATTCTGCTGAAAACAGCATCAGTCTGTGTTAGTTGCATCCAAATCACACAAGTTTAGAGGAGAAACAATAGCAAAAGTGTTCGGGAAAGTAGATACGTTTTGGACGTATCAACTCCCCCCAAGCTTAGCTTATTGCTTGTCCTCAAGCAATTCAGTTGAAAACTGAGTGCGATAAAAGAACTTTCACGAGCACATTTGCTTCATATGATGTACATATTCTCAGCATGTGATCAACTACTTAGACAATTCATAATAAAGAGTATGCAACTAAGTTCTCTTAATAGGCAATGCAAGCTATGAAGAGATTCCAAATTAAAAATAATAAGTAACAAGAAACATAAACATAAGCAACATTACAATGCTCATAACAAGGTATGATAGAGTGGTATCTCGCTTGCCTTTGATCTAAGGCACCTCTAAAGTTCAGGTGAAGACTAGAAGTAAAGATGTTAAAGATACAAGCATCAAAGTCATAACACAAATAATCAAGTTTTGAGGCAAGCACATTACACTAAGAATGACAACTATGCTCTCAAGAAGGTGCTCATAGAATATGTGGTGACTCAACAAGGAAACGCAAAAGGTTTTGAATAGTTTGAAAGGCTTCCAAATGCTGAAAGTATGGTACTCGTTAGCTTTGAGATCTCATTGCCCCTATCATAAGCATCTTTAAATGGTTAAGGTTAAAGTGACACAACTAAGGGGATATGCTTGACAAGTTATAAATCGAAGTCTCATGCCCCTTACTTACGAAGACCGATCCTCATGCTACTCAACTTCAGTCACAAGTAAGCTCTTGTCATTGTAAGTATATACGTATCATAGAGAACCGCCAACGGGGTACCCCTTGCACATGATACAGGAGCTATCCCATAATCAAAATTACAAGGCGAGCAGACAATGAGCATCTCAGCGATCTTTTTATTTACTATGTGCATAGATTTTTATTGAGGATGCTTCATAGAATGCTCATTATGGTTATGCTGTAAGTTTCCACCATGATTAGGCATGGCTTAGGCTAGCGGCCCAGGCGTTTCCCTAACACATATACAAACTCCATGATCTAACAAGTTCCACTTTTATTTCACACCACCGGGATCCATAAGTAAAAAGAATCATGATATCAACGGGGTACAAAGTACCCGTGGAATGTTGAAAGCGTTCCCCATGATATATCGTTCTGCTAACTTCAACTTATAAAGCGCAAGCATATACGCAACAAAGAAGGACGCAATGGTTCAGGTTTATTAAGTGCAAGAAAATAAAGTGTGCCATCAAGTTCACGAGAGCTTTACTAACTAACTTTCCCAAAACAAACAGACGTTTTATTCGGAAGAAAACAAGGCATATTGAATATGCACGGAACAACGAATGATGGTAATAGGTAGGTATGGTGGACACTTTGGCAATATTTGGTTTTAGGGAGTTGGAAACATGAGTAAAATACTCAGTGAAAGTGAAGGCTAGCAATAGTAAGGTAGCGACAAACGAGAGAACAATAGCTATCATAATCATGCTTTCAACAAAACAGGACTAATCATGGCACGAAAGTGATTCAAGATGCTCAAGGCAAAATAATTCATCAAGGCTTAACTGATTATTTCAGTCATATGCATGCATGAGCATGTGCCAAGTCAATTCAAATGAAACATTCAGAGGAGGATACCACGGTGTCATACCAAGTTATGAATAGCGTAATGCAAGCAAACATTCATATGACATGCTACAAACTATTAGCAAGATGGAACTAATCATACGAAAGCAAGAACTACTAAGCATCCAAAGATAACATACACCCTACACGAATAGGCTAAGCATGCCCACAATGATGAGTATATGTACAAAAATGAAAACAAGTAGAGTTCGTTACCAGCCTCTTACCACACCTCAAGTTGTCATTAATCCTCATTATTGCCCTTCACTTGTGTGGCTTGGATAATAATATGAAACCAAATCCCACTGAGGACTGCTGAACCCTACAACAAACTCACAAAGCCAAAGAAGAACAACAAATATTTTTGGTGTTTTCGATTTTTAAACAAGAACCAAAAAGGAAAAACAAGCAAAGCAAAATCTTTTTGGGTTTTTCGAATAGTTCAAACAAAGAAAAAAGGGAAAAACAAACCAAGGCAAAAAGAAAAAGAAGCAAACCAAAGAGAAACAATAGAAATATTTTTGGTCTTTTCTGTTTTAGAAAGCGAAAGCAAAGAAAGAACAAAAACTAAAAAGAGAACGAAACATGAATACACAAAGTACCGATGCAACATGATAAGGAGATGAGTGTGATGTTGGCGTACCCCCCAAGCTTAGGCTTTTGGCCTAAGTGGGTGTGAATCCCAAGCTGGCCAGGATGAAGTGTCACCGTGGTATGACGAGGAAGTGCCCTCGTCCTCGTGCGAGCTCGAGTACGTCCCTCCGTAGTGCGCAGAGTAATCGTAGGAGGGCACATCCTCCTGGTGCTGCTCGTGGAAACCCAACAAGCGAAGCTGCTCGTCCACCTCCTCCTTAGAGCGCGACCACGGTCTCCTGTGAACACTAAACAAAGAAGACTGCAGCAAAGGGATCTCCCTCTCATCCCCATCAATAAACAGCATCCTATATACTAGACTGTCTAAATCAGAATCAGCAGTGAAAAATGATGAGTTTTCATAGCAACAAGGTCAAGCCTTTGTGGTGCCAATACAATATCATTGGGGTCCACTGAAAACCCTAATGCATTGACCATTCGTGAGGCAATGATGCCCCCATAGATAGGCCCCCTAGTAGCTAGGTGACGAGCCATAAGCGAGCCAAGGTTGTATCGAGTGTCATTGTTAAGCGCAGCAGCAAGGAAGGCTAAATGATAGTTGGAGATGTTACTCGTATTCTCTCTACCAAGAACGCTAGTGGCAAGATAATATGCAAAGTATCTAAGAGCAGGGAGTTGGATGTTTCTTGTCTTTCCGCGCTGCGCTACACGGTCATCATCATTGGTCACCCCTCGGTAAAGCTCCAGCAAATCAGCGGGTCGCCCTTGAAATTTCTTCACGGTCCCTGTCATACTTACACCTACAACACTTCAAAATCTTTCCAATGACATGGTAAAGGGCAGATTATAAATTTTGAAAGAGACAGTTGACTGATAGGGCATGTTAGTAAATGTGAAGCTCTCAACAAAGGTTTTGGTGAGCATAGCGTATTGCTCACTCTCATCTTGCATATATGAGGTCAAACCAACCCTCTCAATCTATAACAAGAAATCATCAAGAATCCCTGCAGCTTGTAAGAAAGTAAAACAAGGAAAAGTAGATGGGTGAGCATCCCCATCATCCCTTTCATTACCAATTCGAGTTGCAATGAGATCTTCATTGTATGATGGCCTAAACTGAGAGGCTGCTCTTGAGGGCCTCGACCTCCTAGGTGCATCCCTCTCAAATATCTCTCCAAAGGTATGGTTGTTCATGCTTGGTATTCTGAAATTTAAACACCTATTAAACAAGTGATTGCAAAGTGAATATAATGAAGGGTGCTACTCATAGGGACTTGTAAGAGGCCTAAACATGCATCAAAACTATATCTCTAAGCATCAAACAAGCTTACAAGCTCTCATAACCTGTCACCTACAGCAGCAAAATACTCAAGATATAATCCACTAAACACAAATCTACTTGGGCAAGCGGAGGAGTCACATACCGGTGAACAAATGCTCCAAATTTCAGAAACAAAGATGGGCTGAGCAAGGAGATCAAAGAAATCGAGAGCAAGCATAGCAAGAACGCGATTTTCCAAGGTCGCAGAAGGGCAACAATGCAATATTTGTTGTCATTGACAGGCTTTCCAAAGTAGCTCACTTCTTTCCAGTCAAAGAAACAATTTCTGCAATTCAGTTGGCTGAGCTCTATATCAACAGAATTGTCTCTCTGTATGGAGTTCCTCTTGAGATCAGTTTAGACCGTGGAAGCATCTTCACTTCCAAGTTCTAGGGAAGTTTCCAAAATGCTTTGGGAACAAAATTAAACTTCAGCACAGCTTACCACCCTCAGTCGCAAGGACAAGTTGAAAGGATCAATCAGATTCTAGAAGATATGCTCCGTGCTTGCGTTATCTCTTTCGGCATGAAGTGGGAAGAATGTCTTCCTTATGCTGAATTCTCTTACAACAACAGCTTCCAGAAAAGTCTAAAGATGGCACCATTTGAGGCTCTCTATGGTCGCAAATGCAGAACTCCGATTGGTTGGTCGGGCGCAGGTGAAAGAATATTGTTTGGCCCCGACATTATAACTCAAGCGGAGAAGAAAGTTCACATCATTCTTGAAAATCTGAAGATTGCTCGAAGTCGCCAGAAGAGCAATTATGACAGAAAGCACACGAATATGGAGTATGTCCCGGGTGATCTCGTTTACCTTCGTGTCACTCCCATGAGAGGTACGCACTGTTTTGGTATCAAAGGAAAGCTGGCTCCTAGATACATCGGTCCTTTCAAAATTTGTGGAAGAAGAGGAGAAGTTGCTTATGCTCTTGAGCTCCCTGAACAACTCAAAGTCCATGATGTCTTCCATATATCTCAACTCAAGAAGTGTTTCAAGGATCCCGGCAGGACCGTGGACCATGAACTCAATAATCTCCAAGAAGATCTGTCTTATCAAGAACACCCCACAAAAATTCTTGAAGTCGCAGAAAGAAGGACTCGCAACAAGTCCATCAAGTTCTGCAAGGTGCAGTGGTCGCACCATTCCGTTGATGAAGCCACCTGGGAACGTGAAGATGAGCTCCGTGCCAAGTATCCTACCCTCTTTGAGTCTTCTTCTTCCTAGAATCTCGGGGCGAGATTCCTGTTTAGTGGGGGAGAGTTGTAGCATCCCAATTGTCTAACAATTGTAATGCTACTTGGTCTAGTAAGATATTGGCTACTTCATATATATAATTGTTGCATCATAATTATATCATGCTCATGTCATCATGCCACCTTGCATTTGAGCATCATATAAAACCCCTTTTCTTTTGGTTCTTCTCTCATATGCACTATTAATTGTATTTGCCTCTTGATATTGTATTTGGTTATTGATATATTGTTTAAATGCCCAAGTTGAGTTGGGGGCATATCTTTTATTTCCATTCCACCACCTTTCTCTTCCACCACCTTATAATTCCACCATCCCATTAACCATGAGCTTGTATTTCTTTTTCTTTTGATATTTTAATTCTAGCTCATGTAGTTTGGGGTGGATTAAATCCTCTAAATTCTTGTGCTTGGCTTTCTCTCCACTTCATGGAAATGCATAAGAATAATTCCATAATATTATTATTGTTTTCACAAAATAAATCATGGCATTATTATTTTGCATGGGCCATGCAAAAGTACCACCACCTTTTTATCCCATGGGTTTTGCCTTTGACTTTAGTGGTTATTTCTTTGTGAACCATCTCCTTCCATTCCACCATTCCCATATCCTCAACCACATCTCTTTCTCTTATTTTATTTTTCTCCATGCATGATCATATGAGACTCTTTCCACCTATTTCTTTTCTTCCTCTTTCTTTCTTGTTTCCCTTCCACATTAGCTCAAGCTAGATCAAGCTCCATGTTCCTTCTTGGTATGGCCTCATACACAAAATTTAAAATCTAAATACCTAATAAAACCTCAACCTAGCTCATCTCTCTATTTTTCTCCTAACCCTAATTCTACTAAACCCTAACATTGATCTCTCCTCTCTCTCTATCTCTCTCTCCCATGAGCACCACCTGATCCCCTCTCTCTCCCTGGCCCACCTCAGCTAACCCTAACCCTCTATCTAACCTAAGAAAAACCCTAGCCCGAGCTACCCCATCTACCTAGCCCGAGCTATCCCCTCTTCTTTCTCTCTTTCTCCACCACGTGCTAGCCCCACCCTGCAGCCTCCACGCCGTCCCTGGTCCACCTGCAGCCTCCCCTCTGCGCTGCCCAGCCCCAGGACAAGCCCCAACTCGCCATGTGAGGAGGAGGAAAAATTGGCAACCGAGGCCACTTTATCTACCCTACCACGCCTGCCGTCCTCTCTCTCCCTCTCACTTTTCCCTCGCCCACACGGCTCTCCTGCATCGCCAGATCCGCCCCGAGACGGCCCTCTCCTTCCCCTTCTTCCTCCCTGTCGCCCAGCTCTGCCGCCGGTCGCCGCCAGCACCACCTCGTCCCCGACGTTCCAGCCGATCAGCGCGACCTGTAGGTGGCCAGTAAGACCGAGGAAGATCCTCTACGTCGCCCTGCACGCGCCGACTTGGACGAGAAGGCCCCAGATGCGCCAGTACCGCGCCGTCCCGACGAAACCCTAGCCGCCAGAGCGTCTGCGTCGTCGTCGATCCGCCGCGCTTCTCCCCGATCCGACCACACCAACCCACCCGCGGTGAGTCCCTCGACTGCCCTGACATCCTCCGCTTCACCGACACCGTTTAGCGCCACTGTTTGTTTCGTCGAACGCTCACCGTGCGCTAGAGCTCGCCGCTGTCTGCAGGCTTTCCGCGCCGCTTAGAGCTTACCTAGGCCCCAGACCCTCCCCTGTCAACTCCCCTCGCCCTACCGCACAGGTCAGCCCCCTCAGCGCGCACGCCCGCGACCTGGGTTTGATCCCCCGCCCCGCGCCGCGCGCCGATTTCTCGTCAGACCGAGGAGAAGAAGAACAGTACCAGGGTCGTGGTAGATTACATTAAGCCCCCCTTTTTATTTCGCCCTTAACCCGCGCTCCTAGAGACCCCACTAGTCAGCCGCACCAGCTTCTTGCAGAAAAGTCCCTCTAATTTCCAGGTCGTAACCCGCGCTCCAGCCCTAGCCCCACCTGTCAGCCTCTGGGGTAACCCCACTATCGCGTGGGCCCGAAGCCGCTGGCCCCGCCTGTCGACCTCAGTGGCTAGCCCAGCCCGCGGTGAAAAAGTGTTTTCGTGCGCGTGGCCCCAGTCAGCACAAGGCCCACCCGTCAGTGGCTGTGGCTAGATTTGCCTGGGTGACAAAAGTAATTTTGGCTGTCTGTTTTTAATTAAACCTTTTTCAAATTGATTTAAATTCAAATTCAATTCAGATTCAAATAATTTTTAAAATACAAATCCAAATAATACAAATAATATATGTTTTGGAATCAGAAAAATGTGAGGAATTCAAATATGCCATTCAAAATATGTTTTGAACACTTTAAATTTTCGAGATGATTAAAATTACATTAAAATGCCCTTTTCCTTAATTAATTAATAACTTTTGTTTTATAACTCCAAATTTGACAAATAATATGTCTAAATCGATCAGCGCGACGAGCCCGTTCTATCTATGCAGTCCTTGTTCTGAATTGAAGCATGCATCATGTTGATAATAAAAATCTGAACTGTTTATGACAATAAAACTTGTTTAAATAAATGCCAAAATGCTTTATTTCTTGTATTCACACCTCACCTTTGCCATGCTACTTTAATGCCATGTTAATTGTGCATCATTCATCATGGCATGCTTGTTTGCTTGTCACATTTTATTTCCTATGCTTGTGCACTTTATTTATGTTGGCCTTGCTTGTTTGGTTCTTCTTCGAATAGACGCCCAGCAGGAGAATTACCAGGAATCACAGGAGTACTACCCAGATCCATCTCTCGCTTCAACTGAGCTGCCAGGCAAGCACTACCACATGCTTGCATACATACAGTACCTATTGCCTCTATCTTATTCTTGCATCATTGAGTCGCGATTGCATTAAATTGAATCCCAAGTACTGCATAGCCTTTACTTTTGAACCCCACCGAAGCTTGTTCCTCCATCCCATGAGCTATTACTATAGGATTTGTTTGAGCCGTGCGAGTCGCAGAAAAGCATGTGTAGGGTATGTGAGTGTCTGATGAATAACGAGGTACCTAAACAACATAACCTGAGTAGTAATGGGATAACTAATGAAAGAGGCACCGGTGAGCAATATCTGCTATTTGGTTGTCCATGCTCACTTGTGTCTCGTAGAACCCCGAGTACTTGATTCCCGTTCCTTGTTTATTCGCACTATCCACATCCGGGAGGCCTTATGGACCCCCTGAGCCAGAGCTTGATTCATTCTTATTTGTTGGGGCCACAAAGTAGTTTGGGGCTTTATTAGTATCCTGTACTTATGCCATGTTACTGTTTTATTAAGATTGTGCGAGGAGCACCTGTACTGTTTAAGAATTGCGGAGTGTTTTCACGGTATCGACAAGCCCAGTCACATTTTCGGGTTCCCAGTCGTTTACAGCCATTGGCGCAAACCTTGGATCCGTCTCGGAGCCAGCCAACTTCGTTGCGGGTAGCTTAATGGGGTGGCCCCCTGAAATATTACTGAATCCTGTGATTGCTTTGTCGTGAATGCCTCGTTGGGTTTTGATTTGGTTTTTACGAGGTTGATCGAGTGTGTGTTGCTATTTGTGCACCCCTGCAGGGTAAATCTTTCTGAAAGCCGTGTCCGCGGTTATGGACGACTTGGAGCACAGTTTCTCGATCATAGACAAGTGTAACTAAAGTACCGCTTTTAAATTGACTAAGTACTTGACTAGTAAATAGTGCAATACTCATGGAATGGTTAATAAAACTGCCAACAGATGACGGGGGTTGTTCGTCCGCTTCCTCGTTGGTAAGCGAGGAGGAGGATGGATCTGTTAATTATACTGTTATAACTGTTGTTCTTATTTCACGGACTTCCGTCTATCATTGGTTAGGCGGAAGGTTAGCGAGTATCTGTAGAATTGTTAGGTATTATCTTTTGCTGCAATTGCGTCACCCCAGGTTGTGTCCCCTTTAGCGGCATAAAGACTTGCTGAGTACCCCTAGGGTCTCACACGATAAATTGTTTGATTCAGATGAACAGGTGTACCCGCAAGATGGATACTGGGTGGAAGAGACAGATGATGTTGGCAACGATCGTTCGGTGTAGAGATTCCGGGAACGGGGATCCGTGAGATCTGTGGGCGGGATGTGTTTATTTATGGGGCATCTTATGCCAATTTGCTTCTTATCCGTACTCGGATCTTGTTTACCGCTTCCACCTGATACTCTGATGTGTGATGTATGAGGAGCTATCTTAAATTATTATATCTATCTAGGACATTTGGATCTTGCCGTATGGCGTTGCCATATTTCTATTTCTTTTAGATGGAATGGCTCTGAGGACTGTTGTATGTGGCTTGCATACATACTCATTTGTGTATGTAGTTGATCCCTTCGCCTGCCGATTACGCCGCTCGTTCTTGTCCCGTTGTCTGAAGGTGGTTAGGACGGCCGAAAGGTCTACCGTGAGTGGCCCTGGGCCCCACCATACTATTTTAACCACTTTCGTTCATCCATGCATTAACTAAGAGCGTAATTCACCGAGGTAGTTACAGCCTGCCTGGTGGGTCCCCTGGTACCTTCTAGGCACTCCTCTGCCCCTTTTTCACGTAAAAATTTAATATGAATTTTCTAGAATTTTTCGAGACACTTTATTTTTGGGCAATTTTCACGCATAGAAGAATGATTTTCTCACATACAGATTTTTTTCGGAAAATGATGCAATGACAAAACAAAGCTAGAACTACAGGAGTTCTAAGACACTCTAACATGCAAGCAACTAACAACAAAAAGGAAAACTAAACAAAAACAAAAACTAAAATGGATAGAATAGAAGTAAGCGGAGATAATCATAGTGAAAACATTGTTTTGTTCAACGAAATCCTTTTGTTAACAAGGTTGATCAGGTCTTGTTATCAAAACAATTTCATATGAGACAAAACTTTGTATTCTACTAATGATTATGTTACCTCAACCTTGATAGCAATGGTCCCAATCATAATAGTTTCAAATTTTCTCTTGGTATGGGACAATATATCTCTCCAACTTGAATGCCCTCAACATGTTCAATTGAATTCAAACCATAAGTCCTTTCAATCTTCTTGGGGAAATAGACAGTATGTTCCTTGTCATTAACATTAAAGGTCACCTGTCCTTGATTACAATTAATAACAGCTCCTGCAGTATTAAGAAAACGTCTCCCAAGAATAATAGACATATTATCGTCTTTAGGCATTTCAAGCACAACAAAATTAGTTAATATCAAGCAATTATGAGCCACTTGAACAGGTACATCCTCACATATACCAACCGGAATAGTGGTAGATTTATCAGCCATTTGCAAAGATATATCAGTTGGTATCAGTTTTTCAAGTTGAAGCCTCTTATAGAGAGAAAAAGGCATAACACTAACTCCAGCTCCCAAATCACACAAAGCAGTTCTAACATAACTGTTCTTAATAGAGCAAGGGATAGTTGGAATCCCTGGGTCTCCAAGTTTCTTAGGAACTTTACCATTAAAGGAATAATTAGCAAGCAAAGTAGAAATTTCTTCATTAGGGATCTTCCTTTTATTCGATACAATATCCTTCATATACTTTGAGTAAGGAGGCAACTTAATAGCATCAGTCAAAGGAATTTGCAGGAATAAAGGTTTCATCCACTCACAAAACTTATTATAGTGTTCATCTTCCTTTGACTTGTGTTTCTTATCAGGGAAAGGCATAGATTTTTGGACCCAAGGCTCTTTTTCACTACCATGTTTCTTAGCAACAAAATCTTCTTTAGTGTATTTAGTATTCTTAGTGTGCTCTTCAGGTTCTTCTTCAACTTTTTCTTCATTTGGAGCTTCATTTTCTTCATTACCACTTCCAGTTTCAGCATCAGAGATAAATATACTATTAGGATCTATAGCAGGTTCAGAGGGTTCTACAACAGTTTTATGTTTCTTTTTCCTTTTCTTATGAGTAGAGCCACTATTTTCAGCTTGTTGAGAATCCTGCTCAATTCTTTTGGGATGCCCCTCAGGATATAGAGGATCCTGGGTAGCAGCACCACTTCTAGTTCTAATTTCATGAGCATGTTTTTCTTTAGTAGCATTAACTAGCAAGTCTTTTTGCACTTTAATGAGTTGATCTATTTGAGTTTGAACCATTTGAAAGTGTTTAACAATCATTTTAACATCATTAGAGGTTCTTTCCACAATATCTTTCAACTCAACAATAGCTCTTTCAACTCAACAATAACATCATTAAAATTATCTTGCTTAACAATGAAAATAACAAATTCTTCTAAGAATTGATCAGGAGGTTTAGAGTAAGGGATATCACCTTGATCAAAGTGTTGGAGAGAGTATACCTCAATAGTGGATGAGTGGGGAATTGGTTTACATAATTCTTCTATAGGAGGTAAATTATTGACATCTACAGCTTTAATTCCCTTCTCCTTAAGACATTTATTAGCTTCCTTCATCACTTCATCATTTAATTCAATAACTCCCCTCTTCTTTGATGTTGGAATAGGCACCGGAATAGTTGGTTCAGGTATGATTACTTCAGGTATAGCTGATTCAGGAGGAGTCCAATATTCATAATTCTTGCTTATTTTAGCCATTAATTCCTCAGCTTCCTTGGAAGTCCTATTCCTGAAAACACAATCAGCACAACTATCTAGGTATGTCCTAGATTCTTCAGTTAGTCCATTATAAAATATATCAAGAAGCTCATTCTTAGGTAATGGACTTCCAGCCTGTGCATGAATCAAAGCACAAAACCTTGCCCATGATTCAGGCAATATCTCTTTTTCTCTCTGTTTAAAATCAAAAAGTTCCTACAAAATAGCATGTCTAGCACTAGGAGGAAAATATTTTTGCAGGAAAGTACTAATCAAACAATCAGGGCTATCAATAGATCCAGGAGGCAAATTACTAAACCAAGTTTTAGCTTCTCCTTTCAGTGAAAAGGGGAAAATCTTAGCAACAAAGTAAGTACGCATCTTAATATCATCAGAAAACAAGCTACTCCTGGTAGAAAGCTCAGTCATATGTGCTACCGCACTTTCATTGTTAGTCCCACAAAAAGGTTCTTTCTCAACAATAGCTATGTAAGATAGATCAAAAGAGAAATCATAATCTTTATCTTTAATGTTTATGGGAGAAGTAGCAAACTTAGCAATAGGAGACAATTTGGGTCTAATAGTACGCCTCTCAAGGAGACTCTTAGCAGCGCTCCTATCATGGGTGTTTTTACATTCTTTAATAAATTGATCGGTCATCTCAACATAACCATCTTCAATATCATATCTCTCACTAGACTCAGGTGAACTAACATGTGTAGTAGTGTCTTCATTAGGAGTTTCGGTATTTCCAGCTATAGTTCTAGCAATCGTAGCATCTAGGAAAGGACCTAATGAACCACTCTTATCAAGCACAGTAGAAACAACATCATAAGTATCAGAAGTTTTAGATTCAGCAGTAGTAGTAGTGTATGTAGCATGTGTATGTGGTGGTGTAACGAGCTTACTCATAAGAGATGGTGAATCAAGAGCAACAGAGGTGTTCAGAACCGTACCTCTTCTTGTAGTGGATGGTAAAATAGGAACCTTGCCATCACGAGACTTACCCATGATGGATGGATGGCAACGAACAATAGAGAATCCAACTGAACTTGATAAATAAATCTATGCTCCCCGGCAACGGCGCCAGAAAATAGTCTTGATGACCCACAAGTATAGGGGTGTATCGCAGTATTTTCGAGGGAAGTAAAACCCAATTTATTGATTCGACACAAGGGGAGCCAAAGAATATTTATAAGCCTTGACAACTAAGTTGTCAATTCAGTTGCACCTGGAAACAATCTTGCTCACAACAATTTATCAGTAGCAACAGTTTTGTAGTAACAATAGTAAAGTAGCAGCAGTAGTAAAGTAAAGACAGCAGTAACAATAGCAGTAAATAGTAGGATTTGAGTGCGATAGTGTAACACCTTGTCCACTCCTGGGCCCGGGGGGTGTCAACCCTGGTAGCTTAATAGGATATCTAGACTAGCCCCACAGACCAACACTAGTCTTTTCTACGCACTTTGTCCTCACTCGTGCGCACCCGGTTACCCACTTCCCGGTCGGTCACCCATCCTAGAATTGCTCTAGGCTAAGCACGCTTAACCTTAGAGTTATTTTCGAATGAGCTTCCAGAAAAGAAGTTGCAACTTGTTGATATGGGTATCCTATCAATCCTATTAAGCCATGTGCCTGGATCTCACATACACCCACCCTTTAGAAGATCGATGCCCTCATCGATCAAGCACACCCCAGGAACGTTCCCTCTTGGCACGCGTCTGTGCGTCCAGTGCCGTCACATGTGCCATGTCGTGTCCACTCTGGGCCACACGCGCCATGCTCCACATGTCCCGCCACTAACCCGCACACACCCGTGTAACCGCAAGGGTCGGCTCTGATGCCACTTGTAACACCCCGTCCACTCCTGGGCCCGGGGGTGTCAATCCTGGTAGCTTAATAGGATATCTAGACTAGCCCCACAGACTAACACTAGTCTTTTCTGCGCACTTTGTCCTCACTCGTGCACACCCGGATACCCACTTCCCGGTCGGTCACCCATCCTAGAATTGCTCTAGGCCAAGCACGCTTAACCTTAGAGTTCTTTTCGAATGAGCTTCCGGAAAAGAAGTTGCAACTTGTTGATATGGGTATCCTATCAATCCTATTAAGCCATGTGCCTAGATCTCACAAGTAGGCATAGGGATGGATGGACGGGCATTGCATGGACAAGACAATTCACATAGCAATCAGAACATAGGGCAATTGTAGATAAATAAGATAAAGCACCCAAGTACTAGATAATCCTAGGCATGTGTTCCATATATAGTCATACGTGCTCGCAATGAGAACTTGCACAACATCTTTTGTCTTCCAGCCCGTTTACAGCGGGGCCTCAAGGGAACTACTGGCAATTAAGGTGCTCCTTTTAATAGAGCAACGGAGCAAAGCATTAACACTCCGTGAACACATGTGATCCTCACATCAAATTCATTCCCTCCGGTTATCCCAATTTCTGTCACTTCAGGGCCATTGGTTCCGGACAATAACGTGTGTATACAACTTGCAGGTAAGACCATAAACAATACTATCATAATGAATCAATAATATGTTCAGATCTAAAATCATGGCACTCGGGCCCTAGTGACAAGCATTAAGCATAACAAGTCGCAAAAAGTCACAAAGCACTAATAGAAGATACTAGGCACCATGCCCTAACAATCTAATGCCATTACATGAACGATCTCATCCAATCCCTACCATCCCCATAGCCTACAGCGGGGGATTACTCACTCATACATGGGGGAAACATGGATGGTCGATGGAGAAGCGATGATGATGATGATGGTGATGCTCTCCTCCAATTCCCCGTCCCGGCAGGGTGCCAAAACGGAGTTTCTGGTGCTGTTTCGTGGAATCTGGTGGTGGCGGCGGAGTGGAACTCCTTCTGGAAAAACGTCGAACCCCCCAGAGTTTTTAGGTCAGAAGGCTTCTTATAGGCGAAGAGGGAGACCGAGGGGGTGTCTGGGGCGGCCAGACCACCCCCTAGCATGGCCTGGGCTAGCCCGTGTGGCCAGGTGGTGTGGCCTGGGCCTAGCCCCCCTCCGTCTTGTATTCTGGCTCCTGGAGTCTTCTAGTGAAATAGGATTTTCGGCATATTTTCCGGGATTTTTCTTGATAGTTGATTTTCAGCACAAAAAGTAGACACCAGGGCAATTCTGCTGAAAACAGCGTCAGTCTGTGTTAGTTGCATCCAAATCACACAAGTTTAGAGGAGAAACAATAGCAAAAGTGTTCGGGAAAGTAGATACGTTTTGGACGTATCAAGCACCGCGACTTAGCCCCCTTCCTTCATGGCTTATTTGGGAGCCCTCCCCCATGGAGATGGGATCCATGGGGGAGGAAAAACGTGGCTTTGGTGGCTGCAAATTCGTGGGTGGAGATGCCCTGGGCGAATTAGGTTTCCTCCCTTTATATAGCTTCTCGGATTCTCGTCACCCATCTTGAGCTGCAGTAAATTTGGGCCTAGCGGGTCCTGTTCGGACTCGAAATCAGCTAAATTTTATTTCCAGAATGTTTGTCGCGAAATGTCCAACAACTTTGTAGTTGAAGAGTTTTCTGTTTGACACCATCTTCGACCCGAAACGTGACCATCTTCAAAAAGAGTTCTGAGACTGATTTCTGGAAAAATCCCAATTTGACTCCAACAAGGTTTCCACTTGTATTCTTGGTAATTCCTACACATCAAAGTGTAAAACAAGAACATTGTGCACTTTTGTAACTATTAGTAGGTTAGTCCAAATAAATCATAAACTTTATACAAAAAAGAGTGTCAAAAACATACTATTAGCATAAAACCATCAAAAATTATAGATACGTTATGGACGTATCAACATGCCCAAGCTTAGTTCCTGCTCATCCTCGAGTAGGTAAACGATAAAAACAATATAATTTTTTAGGTGACATGCAGACAACACAATCTTGATCATCATTATTGTAAAAGCGTTGATAGTTGGGATCAAGGTAATCTAAACATGAACATGAAAGATAGAGTTCTAACAATAAGACACAGCAACTATGTTGTAGCATGAAAAGGTACAAACAAAAGATCATGAATAACAATGCTTTGAAGGACATTTGTTTGTTTCACATAAATAAAACATAATGAGAATGGTATTCAGCTTGTCCCTCATAGTGTAGCAAACATAAATACATAGGACACCTTCAAAGTTCATAAGGGTGACTAGATACAAATAGTTTAAGAACACGCAATATCAAAGTTATGAATCAATCAACAAGTCTTGGGACAATGCACATTAAACTAAGAATGGCCACTATGCACTCTTAATAGGTGCATAAAGATAGGACATGGAGACTCAACATAAAAGTAAAAGAAAGGCCTTCATAGAAGGAAGCAGGGATTCAAGTCTCATAAAGAGCTTCCAAAAATTATGGTACTTATTAGCTTTCAGCTCTCATTTCCCCTATCATAAGCATCTTGAAGTGATTAAGGTTAAAGTGAACAAACTATGGAGTATATGCTTGACAAAGTATAAGTTGGCAACCTCATGTCCCTTGAATACGAGGGCCGCTCCTCATGCTACTCAAGTTTAGTTACCGGTAAGTTCTTGTCATAGTAAGTACATGTGTATCATAGAGAACCGCCAATGAGGTACCCCTTGCACATGATACAGGAGCTATCCCATAATCAAAATGACAAAGCAAGCAGACAATGAGCATCTCAGCAATCTTCTTATTTACCATGGGAAAATGGTGCTTTTTTCTCTCTTTCCTCTTTTCTGATCTTTTTTTCTTTTTCTCAATCTCTATCTCTTTTTTATAAGAAGAATGCTTCATAGTACGGTGATGCTACAAGTTTCTACCATGATTAGGCATGGCTTAGGCTAGCGGCCCAGGCGTTTCTCTAACACACATACATCACTCCATGGACTTACAAGCTCCCCTTTCATTTCACACCGACGACATCCATAAACAAAAGAGCATGATATCAACTGGGTACAATGTATAAGTGAAATGTTGAAAGTGTTCCCCATGACAGCATGGTTCTGCTAATCCCAACGTATAAGTGCAAGCATATACAACATAGATGAGACAATGGTTCAAGTTTATTAGGGGCAAGAAAAGTAAAATGTGCCATCAAGTTCGTGAGAGCTTTAATCACTAATTTTCACATAACAAGTTCAATTCGGAAGGTAGATAAAAACATGAATATACTTGGAATAGCAAATGCTAATAGGTAGGTATGGTGGACTCTTTGTAATAACTTGGTTTTACTTGGAGTTGGATGCATGAGTGGAACTCATACTTGGTATGGAGGCTAGCAAAAGACTGGGAGCGACCAACTAAGAGAGCAATAATGGCCATAATCATGCAAAGAAACAAAACATTATTAATTAAAGCATAAAGTGATATTACAAGACGAAAACTAAATGATCATAGAGGCTATGGTGACTTGGTATAGTCTTAACATGGTGTGAGCATGCGCCAAGTCAACCCAAATAAAGCATCAAAGGAGAATACCACAATATTATGCTTTTGAATGCTAAAACAATGCATGATCCTTTCAAGCCACATTAAGCAATCTCAATTGTTTGGAACAAGTCATGCTACAGCAATAATCACTAAGCATAAAGTGAAAACAATATCAAACATGACATGATAAAGTCTAGGCCACAGTCTAAACAAGCTCCTTTTGTACCACTTATAAGCATGAAGCTTCCTACTCTTTTACAATCACCAATCAACTTATTTAAAACCACATATGAATGCAGGGGTCCAACCAATTTTTTAAGCAAACCAAACAAAATAAAACTAAAAACAAAATCAAAGACGCTCCAAGTACGACGCAATTGTGCATGAAACAATAAAAATGAAGTGTTTGGAAGAAAACCTGAGATTTTTATTGATGAAGAAGGGGATGCCTTGGGCATCCCCAAGCTTTGACGCTTGTACTTCTTGAATATTTCTTGGGGTCACACGGGTGGCATCCCCAAGCTTGAGCTTTTGTCCATACTTTATCTCATCACATTGTTCTTCTCTACACTTTAAAATTTCCTTCATACAAAACTTCACACAATCTTGATTAGCAACATTAGTGTATTCAAGATAATAAGTCTTTAGGTTCGGTTCCAACACAAGTAAAACTTCCATTAAAACACAAGCTACTATAGCAATTCCTTCTAAAAGCTCAAGTGCAAAGAGAACTCAAAGAGAAAGAGATTAAGAGGCAAATGCAAATAATGGCAGAAATCTGTCAAAACATACCAGAAGGTAAAAACCGATTTTTTCGAAAACCTTCTGTTTACGGGCGGGCTTAGAATTTTAAGAGTGGGTATTCAAATTTTATAGTAAAAAATAGTGTCTGCAATAATTCATTATAAAAATAACAAAAAGATACAACCATGGGGTTTGAACCCTAATCCCAATAGGTTGAAACCCATTGTTCCAAACCAATTGAGCCAGTTCTTCCTTTGGTTTATTTTATGATAATTAGTTTTTAGTATATACGGCCGTAGAAATTTCAAATATCGTTGATTTGCCAACATATTTTGGGTATTCAACTGAATAACCTTGAATTGAGCTGGGCCCTCCCCTTCTTCTGTTGCTCAAATCAAAAAGTGTTAAACTAACGAAAGTTAGATAAAAACCTGGGGCATAAGCACCGAAAATTACAGCTCAATCCGACGTACATAGATTTTTCATGATATTTTACAGTGAAGCACAAAATTCTATTTCGGGACAACAACTTTCCCAAGTCTTACTTCTCTCTCATTAGAGGTTATACTTGGCACAAAAACGAAAATAAAAGGATAAGGAGCGGTTGCTACAGAGGTAACAACTTCCAAGACTCAAAGAAAACAAATGTAACTGGTGTTTGATGCTAAGACAAATAAATAAAAAGATACAAACGCTCCAAATTTATTCAAGTTTCTATGCTGCTCAAAAAAACAAAGTTTAAAGGTTTGCAAACCGAGGGGTTGTTGAAGAAACTTTTGGCCATTCTTCAATTTCTCTGTTTGGTGTTCCTTATTCTCTGTGAAAAAACTTCAACATAAAAACTTTCCCATTCTTTTCTGTGGTTTTTAACTAAAAAGCTTCCACGGGAAGATTTGTTTTGGTTTCATAGGCATGAACACAAGTGCTCAAGGTCGACCCCCACTTAACCATTACTCATCTTTTCAATCACTTTCCTTTTTGAAAACGTTTTTAGGTAACAAGTACATTTTTTTTTTGTAATTCGCATTCCCTATCCATACTAAGATAGAGAACGACTTAAAACTGAAAGTAAAAACCACTTAGAGATAAACCAAACAAGTGCACACAAGAATATTCACCCACACGCTATTGCTCCCCGGCAACGGCGCCAGAAAAGGTCTTGATAACCCACAAGTATAGGGGATCGTGTGTAGCCTTTTCGATAAGTAAGAGTGTCGAACCCAACGAGGAGCTAAAGGTAGGATAAATGTTCTCTCAAGTTCTATCAACCACTGATACAACTCTACGCACACTAAACGTTTGGAAATAAAACTAGAGCAACAATACGAGTAATAGAGATAACTTTGCATGATGATAAATAACAAGAAAGTAAAGCTAGTCGTTGCAGCAATAAAATACAATAAACTAACAGAACCATGAGTGTGGAATAGTGGTGGTAATTGTGGTGGCTTTGTCCAAGTTTAAATAGCGAATAGATCGGGTTCATTATCTTCGATGCAGTTTTCTATGTGAGAGAGGCTAAATATACACGTGTTTCACTACTTGGAATTACATGTACTATATGATTGGATTGTTAGCAAACATCTGTAACTACTAACCATGCATTAAGGTTTCTCCAACCATAGCATTAAGTTTAATGGTCCTCTTACTCCCATACGTGCAACGTTCCGGTTCGCGTCCTCAGGTTTCTGTCACTCCGACAGAACTCCCCCTTCCTTCTACACATACTACAAAACCTATGATGTTTAATCCATGCACACACAAATATAATGGATACCAAAGGACTATAAAATATCAACATACAACTCTAATGAACCAAAGAACTTCAACCATTCAATCTAAGAACGAAGAAACTACACAAACATGACATAGATCATAGGATTATAACTTATAGCATCAAACACCATGTTTACATAGGACGGTACAGAGGTGTGTGGGAGGATGAACCACTGTATACTAGGAGGATTAGGTGATGGAGATGGTGGCGAAGATGGTGAAGAGGGCGGCGGCGCGGGGGACTCCTTCCCTGCCGCCGGTATCATGGGGGAGCACCGCCCCTTAGCCCCCTTCCTTCATGGCTTCTTGGGAGCCCTCCCCATGGAGATGGGATCCATGGGGGAGGCAAAAACATGGCTTTGGTGGCTGCAAATTCGTGGGTGGAGATGCCCTGGGCGAATTAGGTTTCCTCCCTTTATATACCTTCTCAGATTTCCGTCACCCCATCTTGGGCTGCAGTAAATCAGGCCTAGTGGGCCCATCCGGACTCGAAGTCAGCTAAATTTTATTTTTAGAATGTTTGTCACGAAATTTCCAACAACTTTGTAGTTGAAGAGTTTTATTTTGGATGCCGTCTTCGACCCGAAACGTGACCATCTTTAAAAAGAGTTTTGAGACAGATTTCTGGAAAAATCCCAATT
The DNA here is from genome assembly GCA_910589775.1 of Avena eriantha. Taxonomy (NCBI): domain Eukaryota; kingdom Viridiplantae; phylum Streptophyta; class Magnoliopsida; order Poales; family Poaceae; genus Avena; species Avena eriantha. The sequence goes on along the minus strand of OU342743.1, from coordinate 112,602,747 downwards.
TGACTCCAACAAGGTTTCCACTTGTATTCTTGGTAATTCCTACACATCAAAGTGTAAAACAAGAACATTGTGCACTTTTGCAACTATTAGTAGGTTAGTCCAAATAAGTCATAAATTTTATACAAAAAAGAGTGTCAAAAACATATTATTAGCATAAAACCATCAAAAATTATAAATATGTTATGGACGTATCAGCCCCCCATACGGGGTCTGACGGTTGGCCTTATGGGGGGTGCTGTCGCAGGTAATTCCTATCGGGAGTCACCGCCTCCCAGCCACCGCCCCTAAACAGCCCACCAAATCGCGATTGAAAAATTCAAACATTCAAAAGGTTAAACATATGTTTGCTGCCACCATAGAAAACATAGTTCAGGTGATACAATCGTCGCAAATCATCAGAATACAAGTCCATTAATCAAAACAAACATGCGAGGAACATGAAAATCAAATGGGGAGATCATCCACTGCTGTAGGAGGCACCTCCGGGGTTGCCAGTGGCAGAACGGTGGTGTTGGCCTGGGTGCTGATCGGGGTCGCAGTCGCTGATGGCTCAAAATGTAGAGCTCGTTGGGAACCCCAAGAGGAAGGTATGATGAGCACAACAGCAAGTTTTCCCTCAGTTATGAAACCAAGGTTATCGAACCAGTAGGAGCAAGGAAACAACTGCAAGGCGTTGCTAGCAACTTGGAATCCACAACCATAGGACTTAGCTCCCAACTTACAGTGAGGTTGTCAATCTCACCGGTTTTGCTGAAAATAAAGGATTAAACGTATTGTGTGGGAGGCAATAATTGTTTGCAAAAAGTAAATAGTAAATAGTAATAGTAGAAGGTATAGCAATGCTAAAAGCATGGACCGGGGTCCAAATTTCACTAGAGGTGATTCTCCTTAAGATAGATAACATCTTGGGTGAACAAATTACAACGGGGCAATTGATAGATTCAAAAAGCATACAATGCATATACTAGACATCTTGACTCCTATGAGATTTGATTGGGAATTAAAACATTATACATAAACCGTAATCCAACTACATCTATGACTAATAATCCACCTTCAGGTTATCATCCGAACCCCTTTCAGTATTAAGTTGCAAGCAACAGATAATTGCATTAAGCAAAGTGTGTAAAGTAAACAATATGATTGTCCCATGGACAAAGGATTGTTGTTTTCTCCCTAGTAGCAACATCACATCTACAACCTTAGAGATTTCTATCACTTCCCCAGATTACTAGAGGCATGAATCCACTATCGAGCATAAATACACCCTCTTGGAGTTGCAAGCATCTGCTTGGCCAAGATAGTTACAAACAACGGAGAGCATGCAAGATCACAAATAACATAGACATGATAGAATCAATAATCAATCTGAAATAACATCTCAATATCCATCGGATCCCTACAAACACAACATGTAAGATTACAAATAGATGATCTTGATCATGAACGGAGCTCATAAGATCTAAACATGATAGCATAAAGGAGGAGAACCAACCATCTAGCTACTACATGGACCCATAGTCCAAAGATGAACTACTCACGCATCACACCGGAGGCAGTCATGGTGATGAAGAAGGCCTCCAGGGTGATCTCTCCCCTCCTGCAAGGTGCCGGGAAGAGCTTCAGATCCCTCCTGATCTAGGGATGGAGATGATGGCGGCTACAGACTCTTTCGTGGAATTTTGATCGAGTACTTAGGGTTTTCGTCCCGGGAGGCTTTTATAGGCGAAGGGGAAAGGTCGGTGGAGCACCAGGGGGCCCACACCCCTTGGTGGCACGCCCTCCCAGGCCGCGCGGCCATGAGGTGTGGCCGCCCTGGTGCGCCACTTCATCTCCCCTCCGGACTCCGTGTTGCTTCGGGTAAAATACTGACTTTGGTTTTGTCCCATCCAATTTCGAGAATATTACCTTACTAGCTTTTCTGAAACCAAAAACAGCAGAAAATAGGCAACTGGCACGGTGGCATCTTGTTAATAGGTTAGTCCCAAAAAATGTATAAAAATACCTCAAACTGTGAGCAAAACATAAGGAAGTAGATACTAAACAAGCATGGAACATCAAAAATTATAGATACGTTTACGACGTATCAACATCTCCAAGCTTAACTCATGCTCGTCCTCGAGTAGGTAAGTGATAAAAAGAATAATTTTTACGTGACATGCACCATCATATTTTTAAAGCATTGATAGCTGGGATCAAAGTACTCTTAACATGAACATAAAAGACAGAGTTCTAACAATAAGACATAGCAACTATGTTGTAACATGAAAAAGATACAAACAAAAGATTCATGAATAATAATGCATTAAAATACGTTTGTTTGTTTCACATATAGAAAACATAATAAGAATGGTATTCAGCTTGTCCTTCATGGTATAGCGAAACATAAATGCATAGGACACCTTCAAAGTTCATAAGGGTGACTAGATACAAATAATTTAAGAACAAGCAATATCACAGTTATGAATCAATCAACAAGTTTTGGAACAATGCACATTAGACTAAGAATGGTCACTATGCTCTCTCAATTGGTGCATAAAGATAGAAGATGGAGACTCCACATAAAAGTAAAAAGAAAGGCCCTTCATAAGAGGAAAGCAGGGATTTCAAGTTTCATAAAGAGCCTCCAAAAATTATGGTACTTATTAGCTTTCAGCTCTCATTACCCCTATCATAAGCATCTTTTAGGTGATTAAGGTTAAAGTGAACAAATATGAGGATATGCTTGGCAAGTTATAAGCCAAGAATCTCATGCCCCTTGCCTACGAGTCCCAGACCTCATGCTACTCAACTTTAGTCACAAGTAAGTTCTTGTCATTGTAAGGATATGTGTATCATGGAGAACCACCAACGGGGTACCCCTTGCCTCATGATACAGGAGCGATCCCATATCAAAATGACAAGGCAACAAATAATGAGCATCTCAACAATCTTTTTATTTGCTATTTTCATAGGTTTTATTGAGGAAGCTTCACGGAATGCTCACTATGGTTATGCTGCAAGTTTCCACCATGATTAGGCATGGCTTAGGCTAGCCGCCCAGGCGTTTCTCTAAAACATATACAAACTCCATGAGCTTACAAGTTCCCCTTTTATTTCACACTGCCGGGATCCATAAACAAAAGATAATGATATCAACTGAATAATAAGTGCAATGTTGAAAGTGTTCCCCATGACAACATGGTTCTGCTAATTCTCAACTTATAAAGTGCCAACATATACGCAACATAGATGGACGCAATGGTTCAAGTTTATTAAGTGCAAGAAAGTAAAGTGTGCCATCAAGTTCGTGAGAGCCTTAATCACTAATTTTCACATAATAATTTGGAAGGGTAGATAAAAGCATGAGTATACTTGGAATGGTGTAACACACCATGCATAGGGATTTATAGTGGACTCTTTGGAATAACTTGGTTTCTTGGGGGTTGGATGCATGAGTGGAACTCATACTTAGTACATGTGGAGGCTTAGCAAAAGACTAGGAGCGACCAACCAAGAGGCACCAAAGGCCATAATCATGCAAAGCGACAAAACATTATTAATTTAAAGCATAAAGTGATATTACAAGTCAAAAAACTAAATGATCATAGAGGCTAAGGTGACTGATACATAGTCTTAACATGGTGTAAGCATGTGCCAAGTCAACCCAAATAAAGCATCGAAGGAGAATACCACAATACTATGCTTTTGTATGCTAAAACAACGCATGATTCTTTCAAGGCACATTATGCAATCTCACTTATTTGGAACAATTCATGCTACAGCAATAATTACTAAGCATAAAGTTAAAGCAATATCAAACATGACATGATAAAGTCTAGGCCACAGTCAAAACAAAACTCCTTTTGTACCACTTATAAGCATGAACTTTCCTACTCTTTTCCAATCACCGATCAACTCATTTGAAATATCATATGAATGCAGGGGTCCATCAAATTTATTTAAGCAAACTAAACAAAAGAAACGTAAAAACGAAAACAAAGACGCTCCAAGAAAAACACAATTGTGCATGAAACAATAAAAATGAAGTGTTTTGGAAAAAAACCTGAGATTTTTATTGATGAAGGGGATGCCTTGGGCATCCCCAAGCTTTGACGCTTGTACTTCTTGAATATTTCTTGGGGTGACACGGGTGGCATCCCCAAGCTTGAACTTTTGTCCATACTTCATCTTATCACATTATTCTTCCCCTACACTTGAAAATTTTCCTTCATACAAAACTTCACACAATCCTCATTAGCAACATTAGTGTATTCAAGATAATTGGTCCCATGGTTTAGTTTCAGCACAAGTAAAACTTCCATTAAAACAATAGCTACAGTAGCAATTCCTTCTAAAATCTCAAGTGATCAAATAGAACTCAAAGAGAAAGAGATTAAGAGGCAAATGCAAATAATGGCAGAAATCTGTCAAAACAGACAAGCAGGTAAAAACCAATTTTTTCTAAGACTTTCTGTTGCTCAAATCGAAAAGTGCTGAACTAACAAAAGTTATATCATAACCTGGGGAAGAAGCACAAAACATTACAGCTCAATCCGACGTATAGATATTTTTCACGAATTTGTATAGTGGAGCACAAAAGTCTGTTTTGGGACAAGAACATTCCCAAGTCTTCCTTCTCTCTCATTAGAGGTTATTCTTGGCACAAAAACCACACAGAAAGGATAAGGAGAGGTTATTACAGAGTAATAACTTCCAAGACTCAACAAAAGAAAAACTTACTAAATAGAAATTTGGGTTATCTCCCAGTTAGTGCTTTTGTTTCACGCCTTTGAGCTAGGCATAGGAAGCAAGACTCAAGTATTTTCAAATAAAGAAGCATTAAGACCAAATTTCTTGCCCCTACCTTTCTTACTTTTATTCTTATCTTTAGGGAATGTATGATCATTTGGTAGAGAAGCAAAGTGCATGATACCCTTTTCCACATCTATTATTACTCCAAGGAGTTTCAATAGGGATCTTCCAAGTGTAATTTGTCCTTTTATTTTTTATGGCATTAAAAGCTTCATCCTCATTTCACCGGAGGAAATCTCCTCCTACTACAGCATCCAGATCATATCTATAACAAAGGGCAAGACCAAAGTAGAAACTGCTAACGCTTTGTTCAGATGTTTGGTTTGAGGCTAGATTTTGGATATTCGGGTTGTGCTAGCCCCGAATACCAAGATTTCAGGTGTTCGGTTTGTCTAGTTATTGAAGCTGGGTTTTGGGGCTCGATATCTCGATGAGATCCCAATGGCAAAAAAACTTGGAGCCCTGATGTTGAGGGGTTAGCCTAGACATCGCGAGGTATTCGCTCTGCAACGATTCGAAGCATACCGAGCGACATCTCTCTCCGCTCGCCAAACTCGCATGTGGGATACAGCTCCGGCAGCGGCATCGGTACTCCGCCCTCCCTCCCTCCTCAAGCGAGGCACTACACCGCTCTCCTCTTCATGTTCCCCTGACACGAATAAATTCCCCGCCACCAGAATCTCGCCCTCCCGTTGCTAGTCGATTCCATCGGGCCTGATCTGAATAGGGAGCCACGGCGAACTGCGGACCAGGTACTATGATACGTCCACTTCCCCTGACTCGATGGGTGCCTCGTGGTGGCCAATTCGATCTGGTTGGCATTTTTGGAGTTGCATGTTGCCATGATCTTGATCATGGGCCTATTTGGCCTCTTGGCGCATGCGCTACTTCTTGCTGCATGATTTCTAGGGGCTCTAGCACCATGTATCCTAGATTTAGCATTTTACTTGTAGCATACTTGTCCGGACTAGTGTATTCTAGGATCTAAATGTAGTCTCTAAAATTCTGTTGTAATCCCACGGCTGATTCTTGTGTATTCTTACTTTACTTTGTTTTTGTATGTAACCGCTTCTATGAATTCCGATGAATCGCAGAATAAGAGAAGAACAATTGAGCCGACGAGTTATGTTGTGTAGAAAAATGTTTTGAAGAATGTACTGTATAAAACAGTGATGATTATACTCTTTATAACCTCAATTCATCACTTTGACCATCCAAACAAGATTTGGCAGTTAATCTTGATATCAAGTACGTGCACTGAATATCTACACATCCGAACAGAAAATATTGATATTCAAGGTCAATATCAATATCATGGATATTGTACATTCAACCCAATATAATGCCAAGCCTCTTAATGCAAACATCCAAACGAAGCATAAGAAACAACCCTTGAGTCATTTTAGGTTCAGTTTTTTCATGTAACTCAGAAATTCTAGACCAAGCCTCTTTGAAACTTTCTTCAATTCCTTGTTTGAAAGTGAAAACCATTTCATTAGGTGAGACAGTGATTGGAGCAATGCTAGACATAACAGCAACTTGAAGTGAAAAAAATTATATATTTGTTTAGAACTATTTTTTGTGTTTTTGATAAAAGGAAGCAAACTAGTACAACTATTTTTTTATGTTTTTGATAAAAAAAGCAAACAAGCAAACAAAGCAAAAATAAACTAAGCAAAACAAAAAAACAAAGTAAAGAGATTGGTTGTGAGAGACTCCCCTTGTGAAGTTGTCCTTAACTCCCCGGTAACAGCGCAAGAAAAAGTGCTTGATGGCTCAAAATGTAGAGCTCGTTGGGAATCCCAAGATGAAGGTATGATGAGCACAACAACAAGTTTTCCCTTAGTTATGAAACCAAGGTTATCGAACCAGTAGGAGCAAGGAAACAACTACATGGCGTTGCTAGCAACTTAGAATCCTGCACAATACAACCACACAACTTTGCTCCCAACTTACAACAAGGTTGTCAATCTCACCGATTTTGCTGAAAACAAAGGATTAAACGTATTGTGTGGAAGATAGTAATTGTTTGCAGAAACTAAATAGTAAATAGTAACAATAGAAGGTGTAGCAATGGTAAAAGCATGGACCGGGGTCCATAGTTCACTAGAGGTGATTCTCCTTAAGATAGATAACATGTTGGGTGAACAAATTACAGCGGGGCAATTGACAGATTCAAAAAGCATGCAATGCATATACTAGACATCTTGACTCCTATGAGATTTGATTGGGCGTTAAAACATTATACATAAATCGTAATCCAACTACATATCTGACTAATAATCCACCTTCAGGTTATCATCTGAACCCCTTTCAGTATTAAGTTGCAAGCAATAGATAATTGCATTAAGCAAAGTGTGTAAAGTAAACAATATGATTGTCCCATGGACAAAGGATTGTTGTTTTCTCCCTAGTAGCAACATCACATCTACAACCTTAGAGATTTCTATCACTTCCCCAGATTACTAGAGGCATGAATCATCTATCGAGCATAAATACACCCTCTTGGAGTTGCAAGCATCTGCTTGGCCAAGATAGTTACAAACAACGGAGAGCATGCAAGATCACAAATAACATAGACATGATAGAATCAATAATCAATCTGAAATAACATCTCAATATCCATCGGATCCCCACAAACACAACATGTAAGATTACAAATAGATGATCTTGATCATGAACGGAGCTCACAAGATCTAAACATGATAGCACAAAGGAGGAGAACCAACCACATAGCTACTAGTCCAAAGATGAACTACTCACGCATCACACCAGAGGCAGGCATGGTGATGAAGAAGGCCTCCAGGGTGATCTCTCCCCTTCGGCAGGGTGCCTGGAAGAGCTTCAGATCCCTCCCGATCTAGGGATGGAGATGATGGCGGCTATAGACTCTTTCGTGGAATTTTGATCGGGTACTTAGGGTTTTCGTCCCGGGAGGCTTTTATAGGCGAAGGGGCAAGGTCGGTGGAGCACCAGGGGCCCACACCCCTTGGTGGCGCGCCCTCCCAGGCCACGCAGCCATGAGGTGTGGCCGCCCTGGTGCGCCACTTCATCTCCCCTTCGGACTTCGTGTTGCTTCGGGTAAAATACTGACTTTGGCTTTTGTGTCGTCCAATTTCGAGAATATTACCTTACTAGCTTTTCTGAAACCAAAAATAGCAGAAAATAGGCAACTGGCACGGTGGCATCTAGTTAATAGGTTAGTCCCAAAAAATATATAAAAATACCTCAAACTGTGAGCAAAACATAAGGAAGTAGATACTAAACAAGCATGGAACATCAAAAATTATAGATACGTTTACGACGTATCAACATCTCCAAGCTTAACTCATGCTCGTCCTCGAGTAGGTAAGTGATAAAAAGAATAATTTTTACGTGACATGCACCATCATATTTTTAAAGCATTGATAGCTGGGATCAAAGTACTCTTAACATGAACATAAAAGACAGAGTTCTAACAATAAGACATAGCAACTATGTTGTAACATGAAAAAGATACAAACAAAAGATTCATGAATAATAATGCATTAAAACACATTTGTTTGTTTCACATATAGAAAACATAATAAGAATGGTATTCAGGTTGTCCTTCATGGTATAGCGAAACATAAATGCATAGAACACCTTCAAAGTTCATAAGGGTGACTAGATACAAATAATTTAAGAACAAGCAATATCACAGTTATGAATCAATCAACAAGTTTTGGAACAATGCACATTAGACTAAGAATGGTCACTATGCTCTCTCAATTGGTGCATAAAGATAGAAGATGGAGACTCAACATAAAAGTAAAAAAGAAAGGACCTTCATAAGAGGAAAGCAGGGATTTCAAGTTTCATAAAGAGCTTCCAAAAATTATGGTACTTATTAGCTTTCAGCTCTCATTACCCCTATCATAAGCATCTTTTAGGTGATTAAGGTTAAAGTGAACAAATATGAGGATATGCTTGGCAAGTTATAAGCCGAGAATCTCATGCCCCTTGCCTACGAGTCCCAGACCTCATGCTACTCAACTTTAGTCACAAGTAAGTTCTTGTCATTGTAAGTATATGTGTATCATGGAGAACCACCAACGGGGTACCCCTTGCCCCATGATATAGGAGCGATCCCATATCAAAATGACAAGGCAACAAATAATGAGCATCTCAGCAATCTTTTTATTTGCTATTTTCATAGGTTTTATTGAGGAAGCTTCACGGAATGCTCACTATGGTTATGCTGCAAGTTTCCACCATGATTAGGCATGGCTTAGGCTAGCTGCCCAGGCGTTTCTCTAAAACATATACAAACTCCATGAGCTTACAAGTTCCCCCTTTATTTCACACTACCGGGATCCATAAACAAAAGTTAATGATATCAACTGAATAATAAGTGCAATGTTGAAAGTGTTCTCCATGACAACATGGTTCTGCTAATTCTCAACTTATAAAGTGCCAACATATACACAACATAGATGGACGCAATGGTTCAAGTTTATTAAGTGCAAGAAAGTAAAGTGTGCCATCAAGTTCGTGAGAGCCTTAATCACTAATTTTCACATAATAATTTGGAAGGGTAGATAAAAGCATGAGTATACTTGGAATGGTGTAACACACCATGCATAGGGATTTATAGTGGACTCTTTGGAATAACTTGGTTTCTTGGGGGTTGGATGCATGAGTGGAACTCATACTTAGTACATGTGGAGGCTTAGCAAAAGACTAGGAGCGACCAACCAAGAGGCACCAAAGGCCATAATCATGCAAAGCGACAAAACATTATTAATTTAAAGCATAAAGTGATATTACAAGTCAAAAAACTAAATGATCATAGAGGCTAAGGTGACTGATACATAGTCTTAACATGGTGTAAGCATGTGCCAAGTCAACCCAAATAAAGCATCAAAGGAGAATACCACAATACTATGCTTTTGTATGCTAAAACAACGCATGATTCTTTCAAGGCACATTATGCAATCTCACTTATTTGGAACAATTCATGCTACATCAATAGTTACTAAGCATAAAGTTAAAGCAATATCAAACACGACATGATAAAGTCTAGGCCATAGTCAAAACAAAACTCCTTTTGTACCACTTATAAGCATGAACTTTCCTACTCTTTTCCAATCACCGATCAACTCATTTGAAATATCATATGAATGCAGGGGTCCATCAAATTTATTTAAGCAAACTAAACGAAATAAAACTAAAAACGAAAACAAAGACGCTCCAAGAAAAACACAATTGTGCATGAAACAATAAAAATGAAGTGTTTTGGAAAAAAACCTGAGATTTTTATTGATGAAGAAGGGGATGCCTTGGGCATCCCCAAGCTTTGACGCTTGTACTTCTTGAATATTTTTTGGGGTGACACGGGTGGCATCCCCAAGCTTGAATTTTTGTCCATACTTCATCTTATCACATTATTCTTCCCCTACACTTGAAAATTTTCCTTCATACAAAACTTCACACAATCCTCATTAGCAACATTAGTGTATTCAAGATAATTGGTCCCATGGTTTAGTTTCATCACAAGTAAAACTTCAATTAAAACACCAGCTACTATAGCAATTCCTTCTAAAAGCTAAAGTGATCAAAGAGAACTCAAAGAGAAAGAGATTAAGAGGCAAATGCAAATAATGGCAGAAATCTGTCAAAACAGACCAGCAGGTAAAAACCAATTTTTTCGAAGACTTTCTGTTGCTCAAATCGAAAAGTGATGAACTAACAAAAGTTATATAATAACCTGGGGCAGAAGCACAAAACATTACATCTCAATCCGACGTACAGAGATTTTTCACGAATTTGTACAGTGGAGCACAAAAATCTGTTTCGGGACAGCAACATTCGCATGTCTTACTTCTCTCTCATTAGAGGTTATTCTTGGCACAAAAACCAGACAAAAAGGATAAGGAGAGGTTATTATAGAGTAATAACTTCCAAGACTCAACAAAAGAAAAACTTACTGAATAGAAATTTGGGTTATCTCCCAATTAGTGCTTTTCTTTAACGCCTTTGAGCTAGGCATAGGAAGCAAGACTCAACTATTTTAAAATAAAGAAGCATTAAGACCAAATTTCTTGCCCCTACCTTTCTTACTTTTATTCTTATCTTTAGGGAATGTATGATCGTTTGGTAGAGAAGCAAAATGCATGATACCATTTTCCACATCTATTATTACTCCAAGGAGTTTCAGTAGGGATCTTCCAAGTGTAATTTGTCCTTTTCTTTTTTATGGCATTAAAAGCTTCATCCTCATTACACCGGAGGAAATCTCGTCCTACTACAACATCCAGATCATATCTATAACAAAGGGCAAGACCAAAGTAGAAACTGCTAACGCTTTGTTCAGATGTTTGATTTGAGGCTAGATTTTGGATATTCGGGTTGGGCTAGCCCCGAATACCAAGATTTCAGGTGTTCGGTTGGTCAAGTTATTGAAGCTGGGTTTTGGGGCTCGATATCTTGATGAGATCCCAACGGCAAAAAAACTTGGAGCCCTGATGTCGAGGGGTTAGCCTAGACATCGCGAGGTATTCGGTCTGCAACGCTTCGAAGCATACCAAGCGACATCTCTCTCCGCTCGCCAAACTCGCATGTGGGATACAGCTCCAGCAACAGCGTAGGTACTCCACCCTCCCGCCCTCCTCAAGCGAGGCACTGCACCGCTCTCCTCTTCCTGTTTCCCTGACACCAATAAATTCCCTGCCACCAGAATCTCGGCTTCCCGTTGCTGGTCGATTCCATCGGGCCTGATCCGAATAGGGAGCCACGGCGAACTGCGGACCAGGTACTATGATACTTCCACTTCCCTTGACTCGATGGGTGCCTCACGGCGGCCAATTCGAACTGGTTGGCATTGTTGGAGCTGCACGTCGCCATGATCTTGATCCTGGGCCTATTTGGCCTCTTGGGCGCATGCACTACTTCTTGCTGCATGATTTCTAGGGGCTCTAGCGCCATGTATCCTAGATTTAGCATTTCACTTGTAGCATACTTGTCTGGACTAGTGTATTCTGGGATCTAAATGCAGTCTCTAAAATTCTGCTGTAATCCCATGGCTGATTCTTGTGTATTTTTACTTTCCTTTGCTTTTGTATGTAACCGCTTCTATGAATTCCGATGAATCGCAGAACAAAAGAAGAACAATTGAGCTGATGAGTTATGTTGTGTAGAAAAATGTTTTGAAGAATGTACTGTATAAAACAGTGATGATTATACTCTTTATAACCTCAATTCATCACTTTGACCATCCAAACAAGATTTGGCAGTTAACCTTGATATCAAGTACGTGCACTGAATATCTATACATCCGAACAGAAAATATTGATATTCAAGGTCAATATCAATATCATGGATATTGTACATTCAACCCAATATAATGCCAAGCCTCTTAATGCAAACATCCAAACGAAGCATAAGAAACAACCCTTGAGTCATTTTAGGTTCAGTTTTTTCATGTAACTCGGAAATTCTAGACCAAGCCTCTTTGAAAGTTTCTTCAATTCCTTGTTTGAAAGTGAAAATCATTTCATTAGGTGAGATAGTGATTGGAGCAATGCTAGACATAACAGCAACTTGAAGTAAAAAAAAATTAGAACTAATTTTTTGTGTGTTTTTGATAAAGGGAAGCAAACTAGTACAACTAATTTTTTGTGTTTTTGATAAAAAGCAAACAAGCAAACAAAGCAAAAATAAACTAAGCAAAACAAAAAACAAAGTAAAGAGATTGGTTGTGAGAGACTCCCCTTGTGAAGCTATCCTTAACTCCCCGGCAACAGCGCCAGAAAAAGTGCTTGATGGCTCAAAATGTAGAGCTCGTTGGGAACCCCAAGAGGAAGGTATGATGAGCATAACAACAAGTTTTCCCTCAGTTATGAAACCAAGGTTATCAAACCAGTAGGAGCAAGGAAACAACTGCAAGGCGTTGCTAGCAACTTGGAATCCTGCACAATACAACCACCGAACTTTGCTCCCAACTTACAACGAGGTTGTCAATCTCACCGATTTTGCTGAAAACAAAGGATTAAACATATTGTGTGGAAGATAGTAATTGTTTGCAAAAAGTAAATAGTAAATAGTAACAGTAGAAGGTATAGCAATGGTAAAAGCATGAACCGGGGTCCATAGTTCACTAGAGGTGATTCTCCTTAAGATAGATAACATGTTGGGTGAACAAATTACAGCGGGGCAATTGAGAGATTCAAGAAAGCATACAATGCATATACTAGACATATTGACTCCTATGAGATTTGATTGGGCATTACAACATTATATATAGACCGTAATCCAACTGCATCTATGACTAATAATCCGCCTTCATGTTCTCATCCGAACCCCTTCCAGTATTAAGTTGCAAGCAACAGCTAATTGCATTAAGCAAAGTGTGTAAAGTAAACAATATGATTGTCCCATGGACAAAGGATAGTTGTTTTCTCCCTAGTAGCAACAACACATCTACAACCTTAGAGATTTCTGTCACTTCCCCAGATTACTAGAGGCATGAATCATCTATCGAGCATAAATACTCCCTCTTGGAGTTGCAAGCATCTACTTGGCCAAGATAGTTATGAACAACGGAGAGCATGAAAGATCACAAATAACATAGAGATGATAGAATCAATAATCAATCTGAAATAGCATCTCAATATCCATCGGATCCCTGCAAATACAACATGTAAGATTACAAATAGATGATATTGATCATGAACGAAGCTCACAAGATCTAAACATGATAGCACAAAGGAGGAGAACCAACCATCTAGCTACTACATGGACCCATAGTCCAAGGATAAACTACTCACGCATCACACCGGAGGTAGGCATGGTGATGAAGAAGGCCTCCAGGGTGATCTCTCCCCTCTGGGAGGGTACCAGGAAGAGCTTCAGATCCCTCCCAATCTAGGGATGGAGATGATGGCGGCTACAGACTCTTTCGTGGAATTTTGATCGCGTACTTAGGGTTTTCGTCCCGGGAGGCTTTTATAGGCGAAGGGGCAAGGTCGGTGGAGCACCAGGGGGCCCACACCCCTGGTGGCATGTCCTCTCAGGCCGCGCGGCCACCAGGTGTGGCCGCCCTGATGCGTCACTTCGTCTCCCCTCCAGACTCCGTGTTGCTTCAAGTAAAATACTGACTTTGGCTTTTGTCCTGTCCAATTCCGAGAATATTTCCTTACTAGCTTTTCTGAAACCAAAAACAACAGAAAACAGGCAACTGGCACTGTGGCATCTTGTTAATAGGTTAGTCCCAGAAAATGTATAAAAATACCTCAAAGTGTGAACAAAACATAAGGAAGTAGATACTAAACAAGCATGGAACATCAAAAATTATAGATACGTTTACGACGTATCAGTCACACTCGCTGGTGTCGGGCTACTGGTATGGTTGGCGGCCGTTTAGTTATCAGAGAGGATCAAGGCACGTTGATCAACACACCACACCTTCACCTCGGAATCCATGGCCTTTGTGTCGACCATCAAGATCGCCAAGTCCTTCTTGCTCTTCTTTGTCGCCACATTGGCCTTAATGAGACCGAGCTTGATGTCCTGTTGCTCGATGATCAACTCCCACCTTGCCGCGGTGATCTCCTCCAACCTGGTGGCCTGCTCTGCCCTCATGGAGGCGTGCATGGCGGTGTCGGCCATGCATGACAGTATGGACGAGTGTAGTTTCTCGATGGATGGCGCCGCGTCCCTCATGGCCTTGGCCTTCCTTTGGCCAATGAGTCGACCCTTCGAGGCCACCGATGGTGCCGCTTCGGGGTCGTAGGCGGTGGTCTTGGCCTTGGTGAGAGTGGTCCGCGTATCTGCCCACTTGTCGCACCCCTCGATTCGTGCAAATATGTGGATGAACTTTAACTCATTGTCGCCGTTGTCCTCTCGGTAGGTGGCGATCATGGCGCGCATCTACGAACAATAGCGATAATGGGACACAATTTCAAATGAGTGGGAGTGTGTGGTGATGGGGGCTTCTTACCTGATCGTCGTAGTTGGTGCCACTGACATAGACGTGACACACCTCCTCCACAACACTGTGCCACTTGTTGTAGGCGTGCTAGATTATGGCCCAATGGTGAGACATGTCGGAGTAGTTGTGGTCGTGGCACAAGGACTTGAAGTAGGGATCCAAGAGCCACCGCTCATCGTACGCCGCCTTCACACTCTTCCAATAGCAGTCCGAGTTTTGGTTCGTGACGATGAAGGGGTCTATGTTGATGGTCTTCCAAGCTTTGGCCAGACACTCGTCCCGCCTCGAGCTCCACTTGGGGCCGCATCCATGGCCTCCTTTCTTCTTTTTCTCCCCCTCTGCCTCCATAGCCTTCTTCCCTTTCAGGTCAACCACGATGGTCACCGGTACCTCCATGACCTCATCCTCATCCTCGGCTACCTTTGTGTTCGTGTAGACATCATCCTCCCATGCACCGCTGTCCTCCTCCTCGTATGCAGTGACTTACACCTGTGTGAAAGCCGGCGGAGCTGCCGTTGATCATGTCGGCCAATATGAAGTCGTCCGTGCCGCGGTCACCAAAGTGCGATCCGTCAAACAGGTTGGGGCGCTCTGGCTGCTGCTGGCGCCAAACAGGTTGGGGGCGCTCTGGCTGCTGCTGGCGCCAAACAGGTTGGGGGCGCTCTGGCTACTGCTGGCGCCGAACAGGTTGGGGGCACTCTGGCTGCTGCCTGTGGCAAACTGAGCGAAGCCAGGCCTCTGCGCGAAAGCAGGGAGGCAGTGATGGGCCGGTGAGGTGTCGTTGGCGAGGGAGTTGGGGTCGAAGCTGCCGAGCGGGTCGAAGTCATTGTTTCCCACCGCCTCCTTTCTTCTTTTTCTCTTCTTCCACCTCTACTGCCTTCTTCTTCCCTTTCGGGTCGGCCATGATGGTCATCGACACCTCCACCACCTCATCATCAGCCTCGGCCTTGGCCTCCATCTCCGCCTCCACGTACGCGTAGACCTCGTCCTCCCAAGGCTCGCTGTCATATTCCTCCTTGTCCGCATATGCAACGGCTTCTTCTTGCATGAATGCATGGGCGGAGCCACCATTGATGATGTAGTCCATGATGGAGTTGCCGTGGTGCGTTTCGTCGAACAGTTGGGGGAGCTCTGGCTGCTGCACCCTACGGTGAACTAGGTGAAGGCATCATGCGGTGGCGGCACGCCGCCATAGAAAGAAGGAAGGCGGCGATGGTCCTGTGAGATGTCGTTAGAGAGGGAGTTGGGATCGAAACCACCGAATGGGTCAAAGTCGTTGTAGCCCGGTGAGAACCGCGTGAGATGCGGCACCGTGTTTGCTTGGCTGGACGGCGACGCGCTGGACGATGACGGAGAGGAGACGTTGCTCTAGCTCCCTAGGATGTGTAGGCCGGCGTTGTAAGATGGCATCACTGTTCCTGCCATGGTCGCCACCTGCTGTGCCGCAAGAGTGGCCGCGTGGGCCTCCGCCGCCCTACGTAACCTCGAGTTCTTCTCCCTCAGCCAGCGGCTGGCGTTCTCCACCTGCCGGTGCTGGATGTCGAACGCCCACTCCGTGTTGGTCATCCTCTACCGCCGCTGCTTATCATCCTTCCCTTTCTTCATCGGTGCCGATGCACGGGGAGCTTGGTACCTCTTCGGCGGCATGGTGGCGGCTGCAGGTGGCGCACGAGAGAGGAGAGGAGGGCGGGGAAATGGTGGGAGTGGGCGATGATAGGGTGGAAAATGGCGGGACTGGGCGACCAAGAGGGGGGATTGGAGTTGTGGAGGGAAAGGGAAGGGAAGGAAAATTTTGGTGTCCCGCCGGGCTGACCCGCCAGCTTTTTCAAGTTGCGTCGGCATTCTCGATTTTCCTCCCCCTCGGGTTGGGTTCGACCTGGGGGCACCGGATGTTTAGTTGGAACGTTCCGACGCTATTTCGGTTTTGGGAGAGGCTGAGCAGTTTTTTGTGTGTGCTGGCACCCTCGTTTCACTCTTAGCTGGCACCCTTGTTTCACTCTTAGAGCATCCCCACTCGGGGACCTCAAAGACCCTCCATAGCATTTTGGGGGGCGCCGACGCGAAATTTTGAGCCCAACCGCGCGCCCCAATTTTTTTTGGCGCCGGCGCGAGCCAGTTATTTACCCGTCGGCCCCAGGCCAAACCGAATGTACAGGGAGGCGAGCGGGGGTGCCGGATGGATGCGTGGCAGTGCGGGTGGCGGGAAGAGAAGGCGGGAGCGCGCGCGCCAAACCTGCCCGGTCAAAGCTGGCCTGCATGGCAACCGCATAGAGCTGGTCTTCTTCCTCGCCATTAGCGCCGAG
The DNA here is from genome assembly GCA_910589775.1 of Avena eriantha. Classification (NCBI taxonomy): domain Eukaryota; kingdom Viridiplantae; phylum Streptophyta; class Magnoliopsida; order Poales; family Poaceae; genus Avena; species Avena eriantha. The sequence continues at coordinate 112,585,701 of OU342743.1, read as the reverse complement.
TAATGGCGCTGCTCGCCGCAGCCTTTCCAGCGAACGGAAGCGGGCGGTGCAGCCGACGCGTCCCGTCAAAGGGACAGGGCAGCGTTAATGCCCACTTCTCGCCTCCCCTCCCCATTATAAAAACCCGCGGCGGTTTCCATTGCCGCCGCACACGCATTATCTCGACGGCGAGCTCCACCATCTCCTCCCCCAAGCGTCGTCTTCTTCTCCCTCGGCGATGGCGGGCTACGACGGTGCGGCGGCCAACGGCTTTGGCCGCCTCTAGCTCCACGTCGACGAGGCGTAGGCGCTATAGAGCACCGGCTACCCTATCCCGCCGGCTTTTCGGCTTCCGACGGGGTGGGCGGTGAGCCGCGGCGGCCTCCCTGTGCCACCCATCCCCACCGGCGCGGCCTGCAGAGCCGCGATCTACAAGCACTACTGGGGGTCACTCACCGACGAGTAGCACAACGACCCCCAGTGGGATCCCGAAAACCTCCAGGCGTGGGCGGCCTTCTTCGTGTGACAGCGCGAGGAACACATCAAGGCCTACGACGGCGTTGGCCCACCGCCGACAAATTTCAACAACGAAGGCCGGAAGTGATGGTGGAGCGCTCCGGGATGCACCCTCTCCTAGGTCCTGGACTACATTGCCAACGGCAACAACCCGCCGTTGGTGATGCCGCCGCGTCTCCCGCGCAACCGCCAGCAGGCCGCCAACAACTGCTGGGGGCCTCCCCGCATGCCGTCGGCGTCCTCCTCCTCCTCGAGTTCGTCCTCCTCGCGCTCGTCGGCGTCCCCAACACGGTAGTCGTCGTACTCCTCGCCGTCGCCACGCTACCAAGGGTTGCTCGCGCCGGTGAAGGACGAGCAGGCGAGCCTACCGCGCAGGCGTCGCGCGCCTCCCTCGCCGCCTCTGCTTGGGAAGGCCCAAGCCCGAGCCCAAGGAGTGGATGCCACCGCTGGAGTACCAAGGCGACAGCGCTCCAGCTGGTGGACGGCGAGGATCCGGAAGAATTTCTGGTTCAGAGGATGCTAGAGCGGGCATCCTTCAACGCCGTCCTGCCAGCCACCGACGAGTTCGCGGCCAGGTGGTCCGTGCAGGACTAGCGGCGGGAGCAGTCCGAGCGCGCCAGTCGCCATGGCTTCGTCGTCCACACCAACGACGACAAGGGGGAGGCTGGTCCTTCCACGAGGCCGGCGCGCAAGACCAGCGGCGAGAGGTGCAGCCCCTACCGTCGGCGAAGGACGAGCCGCCTAGCGACGACGACGACGACGACAGCCTGTTCGACTACGCCGCGGCGATGTACCGCCGGCTCGGGATCGATCGTGGCCACCATTAGATGGCGTTTTTTTTCTTGTAAATTTAAATTGTTCATCTATGTTTCGGTGAATTTTGAACTGTTTGTCCAAATTTCTGCTAAATTTAAAATATTTAAATTTCGTTATTGGGGGGCACGACTAGGAGCCAGTGCCTCCCATTTGGCAACATCGCGCCGGCGCCCCTCTTTTTTTGCCCGTATGGGGGGGGGGGGGCGCCGGCGCGATGTTGCCAAGTGGGGGGCACGGCTGGGGGGCGCCGACGCGATGTTGCCAAATGGGGGGCACTAGCTCCCAGCCGTCCCCCCAATAACGAAATTTAAATATTTTAAATTTAGTAGAATGTTGGACAAACCGGTCAAACTTCAACAAAACGTTTACAAAAAATTACAAAAAAAGCCATCATCTAATGACGGCCACGGCCGATCCCGAGCCGGCGGTACATCGTCGCGACGTAGTCGAACATGCTGTCCTCGTCGTCGTCGCTGGGCAGCTCATCCTTCGCCGGCGGCAGGCGGCTGCATCTCTCGCCGCTGGTCCTGCACGCCGGCCTCGTGGAAGGACCGGCCGCCCCCCTCGTCGTCGATGTCGACGACGAGGCCGTGGCGCCTAGCGCGCTCAGCCTGCTCCCGCCGCCAGTCCTGCACGGACCAACTGGTGGCGAACTCATCGGTGGCCGGCAGGACGGCGTTGAAGGATGCCCGCTCCAGCATCCTCTAACCCGGAAATTCTTCTGGGTCCTTGCCTTCCGCCAGCTGGAGCGCTGTCGCCTTGTACTCCGGCGGTGGCGTCCACTCCTTCTTGGGCTCGGGCTTGGGCCTGCCCAAGCGGAGGCGGCGAGGGAGGCGCGCGGCGCCTGCGCGGTGGGCTCGTCCTTCACCGGCAGGAGCGCGAGGTAGCGCGGCGACGACGAGGAGTACGACGAGTACCACGCCAGGGACGCCGACAAGCGCGAGGAGGAGGATGAGGACGTTGATGGCGTGTGACGGGGCCCCCAACGGTTGTTGGCGGCCTGCTGGCGATCGCGCGGGATGCGCATCACCAATGGCGAGTTGTTGCCGTTGGCGATGTGGTCCAGGACCCAGGAGAGGGTGCGTCCCGGAGCACTCCACCACCGCTTCCGGCCTACGCTATTGTAGTTCACCGGCGGCGGGCCAACGCCGCCGTAGGCCTCGATGCGTTCCTCGCGCTGCCGTGCGAAGAAGGCCGCCCATGCCTGGAGGTTGTCGGGATCCCACTGGGGGTCGTTGCGCTCCTCGTTGGTGAGCACCCCTAGTAGTGCTCGTAGATCGCGGCTCTGCAGGCCGCGCCGGTGGGGATGGGCGGCACAACGAGGCCGTAGCGGCTCACCGCCCACCCCGTCGGAAGCCGAAAAGCCGGCGGGATAGGGTAGCCGGTGCTCCATAGCGCCTGCGCCTCGTCGACGTGGAGCCAGAGGTGGCCAAATCCGTTGGCCGCCGCGCCGTCGTAGCCCGCCATCGCCGATGGAGAAGACGACGCTTGGGGGAGGAGATGGTGGAGCTCGCCGTCCAGATAATGCGTGTGCGGCGGCAATGGAAACCGTCACGGGTTTTTATAATGGGGAGGAGGGGGAGGCGAGCGGTGGGCATTAAAACCACCCTGCCCCTTTGACGGGACGCGTCGGCTGCACCGCCCGCTGCCGTTCGCTGGAAAGGCTATGGCGAGCAGCGCCATTACTCGACGCTGATGGCGAGGAAGAAGACCGGCTCTATGCGGCTGCCATGCGGGCCAGCTTTGATCGGGCGGGTTTGGCGCGCGCGCTCCCGCCTTCTCTTCCCGTCACCCGCCCTACCACGCGTCCATCTGGCGCCCCCGCTCGCCTCCCTGTATATTGGGTTTGGCCTGGGGCCGCTGAATAAATAACTGGGCCGCGCCGGCGCAAAAAAAATGAAGCGCGGCTGAGCTCGAAATTTCGCCGGCGCCCCCCAAAGCGCTATGGGGGGCCTTTGACGCCCCCGGGTGGAGATGCTCTTAGGGCTTTTAAAGATGCTGAGTGGAAATGCTCTTACCATACAAGGAACAGCTTTCCCGCCGTCCGTTTTCCAGTTTGGAAGACGTAAAACGACTGTTGACCGTGTACGCTTCACTCCAGGCCCCACGCATCAGATAGCGCGCTTCGAACGAACGGGCGCCTCTCCCCTCGACGCACAGAGGGACATGGCGCTCCAGCCGCTGCTCCGCCTCCTCCTCCGGCCACCCCCACCGCGGCCGCCTCCTCACCGGGCGCAACACCTCCCACCCCTTTACTCCACCCGTCGCACCGCCGCCGCTGCGCTCCTCCTGCTCGCTGCCTCCCCCGCTCCGCGGCCCGCCCGCGCCGAGCCCGACGGCGAGGACGACGTCGACGAGCCCCGTGTCGTCCGCCTCTTCGAGGTAGCATCCGTATCCCCGACGCGTTACACCACTTCGCGAAAACCCTAAAGCCGCGCGCAACTCTCTCTATGCCATTCGCTGCAGGAGGCGTCGCCGTCGGTGGTGTTCATCAAGGACCTCGTCGTCTCTGCGCGTCCGCGGGGACGGGAAGCTGGGCGAGCGCAGACCGTAGAGGAAGAGGAGCGGGATGCCACGGTGGAGGGGACCGGCTCCGGCTTCGTGTGGGACTCCTCGGGCCACATTGTGAGCAACTTAATTTCGTTTTTCTGTTGTTCAGATTCATCACGGGTTTCAGAGGAGGGACGTTGAACGTGCGATTTGGTACTGTTTGACATGAATTGTTAGTGATTGAATGGGAGCCTTTGCATTGTATCGTTTGAATGCGTTATGAGAGTTGATTATGATTAACCAAGTCACAGCGCGACTGCGCGAGCACCTTAATTTTTTTTTGTTCAAATTTATCACGAGTTTCAGAGGAGGGATGTTTGTGTATCTATTTTGTTACTGTTTGATGCGAATTATTAGTGACAGAAGGGGAGCTAGGTTTGCAAGGATATCTGGTATTGCAAAAGAACTAGAAATAGACAAATCCAATGACATTTCCCTCCAGCAGTTTTTGCTTTTTTCTTTAGTTGTTAATCTGGTACGAATTGTCCTAATATGTCTAGATGATGTTAGATGTCTCAACTCTAATACTCCCTCTGTTCCATAATGTAGTACTCCCTCCGTCCGGAAATAAGTGACATGGATTTATCTAGATTCGGATGTATCTATGCACTAAAACGTGTCTAGATATATGCAAATCTAGACAAAATCAAGTCACTTATTTCCGGAGGGAGGGAGTAGTTGCTTAGTCTTGACTCTTGACTCTTGACACTTCATTGTGGAACAGAGGATGTAGTTGCTTAGTCTTGACTCTTGACCACGGGATCGCACAACCACCTATATTAAAGATGGAGTTAGTGAAATTTCCAGAGGATATGTACAGCATGGGGGTTTGTTATTTTCCTCTGCAGATGCAGATTTGCATCAATGTAAGGACATTTGATTCCCCTTGAGTATGTTAGCTTAAACAATAGACTTTGGCATATACAGGCAGTCAATTCACATTGTGAGAAGTGAGAGTCCTTTCAAGAGAATTTCGTTTGAGTTCGTGTCGTCTTACTCTTCACTAAGCTGTTGCAGCTCTTTGACTAGATTGGATCATTGGTTGCATCTCTGTGGTGTTTCATTAGCTTACCTTGAGAGTACCTACACTAAGTGTGATCCCGTCTCATATGTATCCTTAATGTCAAGTCATGCATTATTTACTTACGTGTGCAACCAGATGTACTGCGCAAATCTAAATCACTTCTCAGAAATTCAATAACTAATCCGTAATCCTGTTATGCCGCAAGGCTTTGCAGTACCTGTTTGTCTTGGCACTTCCATGTAGTGTTTGTCTATAGCACACATTGCAAGAACATAGATTCATCTTGACTCATGTAATATGTTACTGAAATTTACAATTGAGTGCTTGCCTTGATGCGTCAGGTGACAAATTATCACGTGGTTGCAAAATTAGCCGGGGACGGATCTGAATCTCATCGTTGCAAGGTTTTCCCTTTTGTTTTTACTATCTACTCACTGTAGATAATACTTCGGCTTTTTTTGACTTTCTTAGTTGAACTGGTGTTTAGAGAGAAAAGAGAGGCCCCTGTTTATGCTTTACCCACTTCTTAATGGTTTTGTAGGTGTTTATAGAGGATTCGAGTGGCACTAGTTACTCAAAGGAAGGGAGGCTAATAGGATATGATCCGACATATGATCTTGCTGTTCTGAAGGTTCGGAATTGCACCTTTTTTGGTTGGAGTAGTGCACTTGCGATGATGTAAATTTGGCTCCATGTTGCATTCTTTGAAGTCAGATTGGTTCTGCAGGTTGATGTTGATGGTGATAAGTTGAGACCTGCTCTTATTGGCACATCTCGTGGTTTGCGAGTTGGGCAGAGCTGCTTTGCCATTGGGAACCCTTTAGGATATGAACACACCTTAACTACTGGGGTAATGCCACCTTAAAAAATATCCATTTTTCTTGTTAGATACAAACTTTTTAAATTGCCAGGATCCATCATTCCAAGATGGATGCACCCAAGCATTGTGGAGTTTTTTTATAATTTTAAAGCTCCTTTGATGTGGCAAAGTATTCTGATAATCTGATTGTGATCGCTGAAGTATCCTATAGGTGGTTAGTGGATTGGGGAGGGAGATACCATCTCCCAGTGGAAGGATGATTCGTGGGGCCATACAGACAGATGCTGCTATAAATGCTGGTAATGTTTTGCTTCACTGGATATCATGAATCATCAGTAATGTGGAAGAAAGCAGCACATCCACAGGAACACATTTATAATTATATGGATAAGAACTTGTTGGTGAACTGCTTGTTCTTTAGATGGCAACCTTTTGGGCCTGCTTGTGTGAATAGTTTTGGCCCAAATGTATAATCTGATTAGTATCCCTAGGCTATTGATGGCCCAACTGTCCTAATACATAAATATGGTCTTAACTGTACTGAAATTCTTGATAGATTTACTAGTATATATGTTGACAATAGTCTAGTTAAATCCTAGCTGCAGATTCAGCTGTGGAGGTACTGCCAGTCTGCCGCGGTAGATATGGTGGTTGCTAAAAAGATTTTGTGATGTGGTCTGACACTCTGACTGCAGGGAGATAGAGACCTTTTGATGTTGTCTGGTTGGCATCAATAGTTTGTTCATAATTTGCGTCCGTCCGTCCATAGAAATGTATCACAGGCATACTCCCCAACCTCTTTTTACTTGCTACTATAAATGATCACGTACAGAGGCACATAGATGCCTTTTTTTTAAGGCAGAGGTCAAATTTTGTTTGTGCATGTCTTGTGGTTCAGCTTCATCAACTGTCGTTTAGTAGGCACCAGTCCGTAAATCCTCAAAAGAGTTGGAGGCAATATGTTTCTTACTCAACTATTCCTCTTTTAACTTCCATTCCATGTTTTCATTTCTTTAGTTGTGCTGCTCCTTTTGCACTGTTCTTCGATCACGTAAGCTGAATGTGAATGCAAACATGCATTGAATACTCTGTAAGGTTATTTACAATTTTTCAAACATCGATAGGTAACTCAGGAGGCCCACTAATTGACTCTTATGGCCATGTGATTGGAGTTAACACAGCTACATTCACACGTAAAGGTATTACCTCGATGTCAAATAATACGTTGCTGAAGATATTTTGTTTTGCCTCCTTTTCTCTGCCTTGACTATTGTGGTGTCAGAAGCCGAGCATCAGCTTTTCTTTTTTCACATGGCATAGGTTTAAAGTAGATTATATTTTGGCGCGAGGAGATCAAGTAGGCAGTTATATTTGCAAATAAGTGGATTTTCATCCTTGATAAATCTTTTGTTCGGAAGAAACCTAACACTAAGAACCGAACGTACTGTAGCACCAACAGAGCAATACAATTTCATGCCTTGTGAGTCGTTTGTGATCCTTATGTGAACCCCTGTTTCCTATATGATGATGAATGGTCAACAGAGTGTGAAGATCAAAATTTATTCTCCTTTTCATGATATTACCCAAGGGGCAGGCAAAGTGTCCTTACGCCGTGGTTAAGCTACTCCATTTTGCCTTGGTTCACCGGGAAGCTAGATTTTTCTCTTATATGAATTCAGGCTCATTCTTTGTCAAGATGATATTTTAATTTATTATCATTGCATAGATGTTGCTGTGGATCTCTCTCATTTAATGACAAGGTCTAGATCTATTTAAGCAAAACCTGTTGGTGGTACCGGCTAGAAACTGGTAGTCATAGATTGCCAGCTTTGTGTGATTATATGTACCAGATGGACTTGATACCACTCCTGGTTCTGGCACACATAACAATCTTGAGGCAGATCTCAGAACTTAAATAGCTATACCTGTACTAGAGCCATCACTTGATAGTTTTTCAGTGCTCGGGATCCTGTACAGAAGATAAACTTTTAAGTGAAAGGTTGCTTGCAAACTGACGAATCTTCATGTGTGTTTATTGCAGGATCTGGCATTTCATCCGGGGTGAACTTTGCCATCCCTATCGACACCGTTGTACAGACAGTACCTAACCTAATAGTTTATGGAACCTCTGTCAGCAACAGGTTTTAGTTAACTCTGCTGTACATTCTATGCTCAATCAATGCAAGTTCTCTCTTTGCTATGTGTGTTTACTGTCATCTGCTCAAATGTTACTTCTTCAAGAGAACATGTGCAAAGAGAAAAGAGCGTATTTCAACTCATGATCAGTAACAAGCTCTCCAATACAAGATCGTTAATACTAAGACAAATAAAAGCTAAATATTGACGTGCGAGAGTGGAACTCACAAAATGAGTGTCTTGGTAACAAATGGTCTCTCCAACAAGCAGTTGTTTATTACCAGTATCATGGTACAAGAGCCCAGTTTTTTTTTCTGTAGAAATAACCACGTCGTCTCTCCTCTTCCTGTCTCCACGCCACAAAAAACTTAGGGGAGAACCCCTTTATTAGTGATTACTAAGCGTAAAGTTAAATGATGATAATTGCAAGGAACTTAGAGAATGGAAATGAGGCTGGAGGTAAAGTACGCATGTTACATCGGAAGTACAGTACTTGTATGACTACATGAGGAGGCTAGCTAGTCAACAACCGTGAGCAAGCAACCTACGGTAAGGGAAATCTGATTTATTGGGTGATAGTCCCGTTCCTATCAGGATCCAAAAACCAGTCTCATCTCACACTGTCAAGAAAAAAAAGCTACTCCTTTTTAGCACTACCATAACAACGACAGGCTCATGACTGCAAGCTCGGCATGAGAAGAAAGCAGGAGCTGTCTGGCTGCACCATATTCCTTTACGAATTAATGTTGGACTTCTCTGTTTCATAGGTAACGTTTACTTATTTGTTCCATAGGATTTATTTTTGTTCCCTGACGGAGTTAAACTGTGTGCCATTAAATTCTTGCGAAATTCCTAGCTACAAATCAGTGATGGCCTAGGAGTCTTAAGGGTACTGCCTTAACTGGAGACCTTTGAGGGTAGGGTTGATGCTTGATCCCGATAGGACACCAACCCTGACCATACAGCCAAACATTCTGTTATATCTCCTATACACCCATTATTTTCTCCAGATTTTGTTTACGGTTGAAATGGACCAAGAGAGGCGTACAGTACCTCTGGTCCGGGACTCCGCCGCCCAAAGTGACCTTCGGTGGCCGGCAGTATAGATGTTTCTATGACTGGCCAGCAGGCCATCTTTTTCCTTGCATTATTGAGAGACTGGTCACTTCAACATCACAGATGATATTGATCCCTTTCAGCTCGAATAGTCGCATGTCTAAGGCATGAAGGAAAGTGCATCGGTACACCTGGGTGAGAGCTTTGAAAGCTCTCAACAATTTGATCTTTTTCAACTTACCAGTTTCATTATTTTCTACTTGTACTGTAGACCTGGAAACTTTGCGCCATGTTGGAGAGCAGAACGGTGTGGCAAAGAGCCGAATGAATGTGAGAATTCTGTGGAGCTCTTTGTTCCCAGGTTAAGGTTGTTAAAACTAGTCATGAGATTAATCATGTCATATATCCTGATTTTGCTAAGTTTGGTAAGAAGGGAGCTCAGTAGCAGGGATTGTCATAAGGCAGTGTTCCTTCCGGCATGTTGGCGCTTCATTTCCGTGATTCTAGCAACTCTTTTCTTCCAAATTTATAAAGCTATTTCCATGGCAAAAAACAGAGAGACAGAGGAGTGCATGCTTTTAAAAAAAAACTAGAGGAGTGCATGCTTGCATCTGTAATTCTGAAAAGGCAAAAAATATAGGAGAAATGCATGCTTGCATCCCTAGTTTTGAAAGAATGGAGCTTCTAGTAGTGGGAAGAAGCGAGATGTTTGTCTCCGTCAAGGGAGGCATGGCCAGGCTCCCTGATTGAGCTTCATCTCGAGTGTTAGGAAAGGTGGAGCCAACCGCCGCCGGCATAGTTGGTGCTGGTGCCTGCCTGCCAACTCTTGTCACCTCCTGCTTACAAGTCTTGTCACGATAGGGCGGCGGCAGCGTAACACGTGTCGATGCCCCACACATCCTTGCTAATAAACTCTGTAATTGGGTGAATGTCTATCCCTGCCAATTTCCATGGTACTCCAGTACTCCTACATGCTAATAATAGAAGCTTTATGTTTCTTGCCGAATTTCTGCCGCAACTATTTATGTTTGTAAATATACACGGCACAAATATTATGTTTGTAAATAGCGCTGTATTTTTCTCATTCTACTGCAACCTATTTTTGGAATTTATTGATTAATATGCAGACAAGGAGGAATGATAAAATATTGGATATCAACAAAGACTAATCTGTGCTGATCCCAAGATCTTCTCAAAAGAAATCTTGACAAATCTGAGCTTTGCTCAGCCAGTTGTGTTAACCTCATACGTATGCCAAGAAGACAACGACTAATTGACAGGTACCCCTAAAACATAATTAATCTTTATACCCGTCCTCGTTGCAACAATATTTCTTGGTGCAATGTTCATGACCCTAACCTCTCGTCCTCACTCAGTTTGTGTTCGCTTTCGACCGCATTTTCGTGCAACCGATGCCTATGGTACGTGCTGCCACTGGACGCAGGCAACCAAATTTGATAGGGCGCACACCGACAGCGCAGAGAAGTCACTTTTAAGTTTGGTGAGGTGTACTCCAAATTGGCATGCGTAGTCTATCATGTGGGATCCAATATTTCCAACGTGTCAAAGCTCTAGATATTTCAGGCGTAGTAGTTAATATCTCCCTGCATTTAGATAAGATCTTTCAAAAAAAGGAAGATATTTCAACTAATCTGTCACATTGAAATATGGTAAAATAGATAGCTTGAAAAGGCCACCGCAACATCAGACGGAACCTCAGTTAGAAAGTGGTTCCAAAGAACCATGAACAATCTTCAGAAAGTGAAACATATCCAATATAATGCTTCCTCACATGTAGTAACTAATGTAAAAGTACCAGAGTAGCTAAAAAGCAGATACTGGCCAAAAACTTTGCTGATCTTCTACCTTAGATCAATCATATATATCGCAATCTAGCGTCCGATCAGGTCAAGCTAAGGATATCTCGCGGGTGACAAAGTCAAATCAGATGTGCTGGGCACAAGTGTGTTGTCTTGTTGCTTGTATTTGTATCCATCTTTAACAATTTCAACCAGATGGCACACGCATGGGCCTTGTGCCTTATCTCCAAGGCAGCCATGGGTTGGTGTATACTCGGGATGAGGCAAACATTATTAAATCTGAGCTTTTTGCCAGATGATCAAATCAGCTCGTGTTTTCCAACATGATGTGGTATGGCTTCATCTTGTTGTACAAGATGTAACATGATATATGTAAGGATTTTAATTTTGGCACATGCATGGGGGATTGTAATTCATGGGGTAGTCCCAAAAATACCGATGATATAGGGGCTCAATGGAACATAATTCATAGTGAATAAACAATGGCGAATCGACCCAACATAGCAAATATATATTCAGATGGCCTGTTATCTTTAACCTTTAGACCTTCAGAGGTAGGTGCACTACTGTTGCGGGTAGGGTGGCTACTTGGCACCACCGACAACAAACAATATGATCGAGAATCACACATTTGTTGTACCCCCTATGATCCAAATTAATTGATTTGGATTTGTCTAGATTCGATGTATCTTCATGTTTATGATTAACCGCACAAACTTAAAGCCTTTGGTAGGGGCGAATTCGACCAGATACTGGACTTGCTTCTCAGATTTGTAAAATAATCGCTGCATGATTCCTACATGATCTGATTCATCTCAACTAGACGGTGCTCACCAGCTAAGTTCAAATCATGCATGCTGAGTACACAGTTTTTTACTAGTAAGTTTCATGTCACAAGAATATGGACGTGGCATGCCAGCTCAGAGTAATCAGTAGTAATGTCAATGCGTGTCTTGTACTTTATTACGGCTGGGTGATGACGTGGTGTTGGGATAACTTCTGTGGCCTTTTTCTAGCTAGCCATCAATCACAAGCTTAATTAACAAATAATAAAGAGCTAGATTAACCTTGGAGCAACCTAGCTAGCTAGTAGTAGAAGTAACTAACTAGTAAGTGATTGGTCTAATTAGCTTGCTCTGTTTTTAGCTTAAATATATACTTGTTTTCCTTAAGACAAGTATCTCACATTTAACCTTGAAAAATGAATTATGCTTACTGAAAATTTAAAACCACCAAAAATAGTGAACAAGATCTTTAATACATTAATCCTGTTCATCCGAAAAAAATATCTAAGACCCTGATGTCCATCGAGCAACAGTTGTTCACAGCGCCTCCGGCAAACTTTCAGGGCCTGTATGAATTACAATATTGCAATCAGGCAGGCAGGCAGTACATACACATGACATGATTATTTCACTGTTTCCTTAGGTTTTTTATGCAGCTGCTCTGCTCCTCCCCTGCATCTGGATCCTCATGTCAGGACAGATTAAACATCAATGATACACTACAAATTAACAGATTTAGATTCTCCTCAGGAGGCATTAAAAATGGTTGTGTACTTGTTGTGGATCAGCAGGACAAGATCTTGTCTGAAAGACAGTTGATGGCAAAACAAGATCTTCAGTTGATTGCAAAAGAGGATCTTATAACAAGCAAAGGACAGATACTGGAATAAATCCTATCCAACTGAAATCTTGAAAATTTCAGACTAACTTTAAAAAAAAAATCATCTTCTGTTTTGTACCGTACATGGCCATTTTTTTTTCTTAAGGTGGGCCCACTGTTTGGTCATTCTCCACAGGACAAGATCTTCCTGCAGGAAGTACACACAGAGGACACTTGTTCTCAATAATAGTTAGGGCTCGTTTGATTCATAGGAATTGCATAGAAATTGTGTAGGATTTAAATCCTATGAGAATTTTTCCTATGTAATTGTTTGATTCATAGGAACACATCCTGTAGGAATTAATCCTATAGGAATCTTGTAGTGCAATTCATATAGGAAAGAAACATTAGATCAGACCTCATAAAAAAATTCCTTTACTACATCAAACAAAATTCCTCTTTTCATAGGATTCAAGTTGGCATGACATTTCAATCCTATGTTTTTCCTATTCCTATACTTTTCCTATCCTATGAATCAACAAGCCCTTAGTGTGCACAAAACAATGAAGAACATACCTAATATATATTGTTATTTTATTTAACTGTTCTCATGCCTCATCAAGTAGAAGTACTACTACAGTCTCTCCATTTCTGATGTACAAATCTAAGCCTTGCTTGACGCTCCGCATCGCTCTCGCTCTCACTAATTTTTACTGGAGTGCTTAGGTAACTAATACCACTCACACTGACACTACTACAGCCTCTGACGAACATGTACACTGCAGGATTCAAGCTGAGATCAGGCTTGTGTTTCCTTCTCGACTTGCAGCCTGATCTCCCTGTTGAACCTGGTGATGAAGTCCTCCACCCTCCGGTTGAGCTCCTCGTCAGAGAGCCGTGCGTAGAACTCGCTCTCCTCTTCCTCCTCGGCGGAGGCGGCCGGACGGCGGTGCACCTCCGTCGCTGTCCGCCGAAGCTTCTCCTCCCTCACGACCACCACGCTCTTGTCCTGCACCACCGGATCATCATCGGGCACGGCGGACACGAGAGCGTGCGAGTGGGACCTGCTCCGCCGCCTCCTCGCCGCCCTCTCCTCCCTCGCCAGGCTCCTGCTCTCCGTCAGCCTCGCTTTCACCATCGCGCCGTCCTCCACTGGTGCCATCTCTCGTCTTTCCGGCTTCACATCGCCATGGTCACCTATCACAACCAATGCGTCGGCATGGCTGTCCACAGCGACCTCCGTATCGACATGGACGACTACGTCCCTCGCATCTTGGCCATCGTTCATGATGACCATAGGTAGAAGCTCTTCGACAGGCACAGCCGTCGACGCGACGGGGGCCAGGAAGGGGCGGTCGTCGACGTAGGCGGCTGAGGAGGAGGAGGAGCCGAAGAAGAGCATGCCAGAGTCGGCGGCGATGACGACGATGATGGAGTTGGACATGAGGAACCAGAAGGTGGTGTCGCGGATGAGCGTGGCCGGCGGCACGTGGAGGACGGAGACGTAGAGCACCGGCAGCGCCATCACCAGGATGGAGATGGACACCTTGGTCACCATCTGCTGCTGCGGCATGCTGCTCTTCTCCGGAGGAGCTTGCATGTTCACCAGAGGCAGCAGCATGTGTTTGCAAGCCTTGCACTGCTATTCTTGCTTGCTATGGGCTATGGCGTGTTCGAAATTTGAGCTTGGCTTGTGATTTGTGTGAACTTGTGGTGTGAATGAAATGTCCCTTTTATAGGAGAAAGATCTAGAGAGAGAGGGAGAGGGTAAATTAATGCAAGCTAATTGTTGTTGTCTCTGAAACTTGTGTAGGTGTAGGGCTGTGGTTGTACGTGGGTGAGAATGATTGGTGTGTCTCTAGAGAGAGTGCATGCATGGAGGGGGAGTGTGAGCATCACCACCAGTACTAGTACCACTACCAGCTCCCCCTCCCCCAATAATCATGTGTGGCTGGATGGATGGAGATGGGGTGAAGAAAGGTATGGTGGTTTTGCATGCCTGATTAGAGAGGGCAAGCTAGTTGTGTGATGGTGTTGCCTTTGGTTTTGATATTTTGGGGTGCAATTTGCAGAGAAGGGGCACACTGTTTTGAATGGGCATTGTAGCACATGTTGGCCGGCAGGCTAGGACAACCAATGATATGCATGGAGAGGAAAAACCATGCATGCATGTATGGCTGTTTGGTTTTGGAAAAGCAGAGTTAAGAGCATGCTTCCTCATATCTACACCATGCCATCTACCTAGCTATGGCAAGATAGGATCAAAACCATGGTGGTCATCAATATATACCACTATGGAGTAGTGGATGTGGAACCATGTTTGTGAATTATGTATTTGTTTCTTTTACAACTTAACTTTATTAAATTAGATTTAAAAATTGTTCATGACTTATCCTTGTAGTTTTTTTTATCAAAATGGCTTGCACTCTGCTTAAGTATAACTCAGTACATGATTAAACTATTTTATAAGAGTAAATTACATTTTAGTATCACAACTGGGGCTAGGGTACCACTTTTGCATTTTTATGGTACGTACCACTTTTGGGACGGGCTGTTACAAATAGGGCACTTTTTTGGCTAACAGCAAAACTAATAGAATGAGCCCACAATTAAGCGATGGACCTGGAGCCCACCTATCATCTCTCTCTCTCTCTCTCTCTCTCTCTCTCTCTCTCTCTCTCTCTCTCATCCTTCTTCTTCCTCTAGCGGCCGCTCTCCCTACCCATCACAACTTTCCTGAGCTCCATCGTTAAGCCATGGTAGCCATCGTTGACGTTGCCTCCGACCTTTCCTGAGCTCGATGATCTTCCCCTTACATTCTTGGTGAGATCCTGCTCCTCGTGGTACTCCCAGTTTGCCCGCTCGAGCACCATAGTCACTTGTCACCGATCATCACCGTTTTTCGCGTTGTCGTGTCGCCGTCAAGGTTCCGGTGACCTCTTACTAGTGGTGGTGTGTGCTTTGGTTCTCCTTGAACTCCCGAGTCAAGCGCGACTGCCAGCATAGCCCTGCACTCTCCCTTTCGCAGCATCCTTAGATGTGGTCGGGCCCTCGGGACCATGGTAATCACACGATAATGGTGGGAGATAGCAGGAGTGGGCGGCGGGAGGTAGCAAGAAGGGGTGGTGACGGGAGGTAGGGGGAGGGGGTGCTGGTGGAGGTAGGTAGCAGGAAGGGTTGTCGGCGGCGCTGATTGTTCGATGAGAGAGAGAGGAGGTACAAGAAGAAGGAGAAGAGATATGCGGGGATGACATGCAGGGCTAGGTCCATCTCATCACTTACATATGACCCCAGGTCACGTCACAACTTACATGTGGGTTTTCCCTGTTAGTTTTGCTGTTAAAACACGATTAGCCAAAAAAGTACTCTGTTTGTAATAGCTCGCCAAAGTGGTACGAATCAGCTAGTGGTGCTAAGTTGTTACTCTAGCCCCACTTGTGGTACTAAAATGTAATTTACTCATTTTTTGTAAAGTGTACTCCCTCCGCTCTGAAAATAAGGCGCGCACAATTTTAAATTTTTAACTTTGACCAAGAACTAGTCCAACAAACACATGATATATATTATACAAAATTGATACGTCTAGATTCATATTTCAAAGAAATTTGAAAGGGTATAATTTATTTTGACTAATCAAACTGTATAATTTTTATGTCACATAAACCACCTTTTATTGGTCAAAACTAAATCTCAAAAAGTGTGTACTAGTTAGCTCTTGTCTTCATTAGCATAATAGAATCTTAAAAAAGTCACCACGCGAGAAATGTAGTTAACCACTCAGGCTCAAAATCGTAAAAGAAATGACAAAAGGCTCTCCTTGCCTCTATTCAAATCAATGTTGGACGTTAAGCATACTGTGACTGACTCCAAAAGTTACAAATCACAATTCCAATCAGAATGGGATGGATGGTTCAAAAAGCCAACCCTCTTTGGACACTCTAACCCAGATTAACACCTTTATGTAGTTACAAGGAACGGCTGAAAAGACTTGGCTTCACTTTGTCAAAATGATTGCGAGCCGAGCAACAGGACAAAAACAAATCATTTCGGAATTAAAATCAATTAATGCAGATCCATGTATGCAGTTCATATCACATCAGTAATCAGATCACCCACTAAATTCTTTGTTTGCATTATGTTACTACTTATATCTGTATGCATGCCCTGGAGCTTTTCCCATCAATAATTGGGATGAAATATCAAAAAGTAATAATAGTGTGCTCCACGGCCATACGTGTCGCTCTTCCTAGCCTCTTAGGCCTTCTGTTGTCTACCAACTTCCACTGTGGGGCGGCTCTCGATCATCGCCGTCCATCCATGTAGTAGATTGGGACAATTTTTATTGACTTGCCTGAATCACTTGTTTCATCAAATTAATACGTGTTCTTCCATCTATATATGGGGTGTTGTATACAGATATGGCAACAACACATGTTTAAATCAAATTTGTTGGTATCAAAATTTGAGCTTGAGATCAACCCCCCCACCCCACCCCACCCCACCCCGCATTGGTTTGATGACAATCGACCGCAATCAAATAATTAACACAAGATGTATACTGAAATTGTCATAACACTCCTCGAAATAGGCTTTCGTCCTGTTATATTAATAGCAACCTCCCACACAAGTTTCAGACCACTGCTGGGACAAACACCACAAACCAAACCCAAAAGAAACAAAAAGGAAAGAAAGAGAAAACAATGCCAACATTTGTGGCTCGACGAAAACAAAGATGACTCGCAACCGCTGCTCCCTCCAAATAAGTTCCACCACGCTTCTAGCACTCCGAAGTGCCGCATACCAAGCAACACCTCCAAGAAGGAAAACTACGACGACGACACTGGTGCCCGGACTGATCCTAGGGTTTTTC
This sequence comes from Avena eriantha, assembly GCA_910589775.1. Classification (NCBI taxonomy): domain Eukaryota; kingdom Viridiplantae; phylum Streptophyta; class Magnoliopsida; order Poales; family Poaceae; genus Avena; species Avena eriantha. Next base: position 112,568,509 of record OU342743.1, on the reverse strand, counting down.
CCGGTACGCTACAGGGGATAGGGAAGAGGTATACCGGACGCCCTTCAGGAAGGACGGCGACACCCGTAGGCGTCACCGCATCGGTGCCGAGATGGCAAAGATTTCTCTCGACCCCAAGAAAACCACACCCCTGGACAATTCTTAGCACTCCACCAATCTGACCACCCACTAGCACACGCCACCACGGTCTTGCAATCAGCACCATCGTCTCACCGCGACCATGTTGCGAGGCCGGCAAGACCAAAAACAAGGAACTCCGACGAGGGCGGCAGTACTGTAGCACGCGGGAGGGATCTACCTCTACCACCGATGACAGTAGACGACCGAATGAAACAGAACGGACACACCAGGCCTTCATCGTCCTGGTCGAGCCTGAAATGGGCATGTAAAGCCCCACTGCCGCACTGCAGCAGGCACGCCACCCTTACCGCCACTCCGGCACCAGTCCCCATCTGGGCCTGGGTAGGCTACCTCAACGCCTGCCAACCGCATGCTGGCAGCCAGGCTGTTGCCTCTCAACTACCACGGTGCCTAGCAGCCAAGACGCTAATCCGTCGCTCCGATGGTTTCCCGGCTGCGCCGGACCACAGTCAAGCCGATTTGCACCGCCGCAGGCCGCCTGTGTAGCACCACATGCTCCACACGCGCGGGGAAAGGCTGGCCGGCACCCCAAATGCAACGCCCAGAGGCCCGAGCCGGCGGCGGCGGCGGAGAGAGGGAGGGGAGGGAGGGGAGGAGGAGATGGCGGCGCGGGTCGCCCTGCCGCGCGGAAATTGCCATAACACGCAGCCGGGTCCTTTACGCCAATTACATGGGAGCATGAGCTTTTGTGATTTGACGCTATTCAATGAAGCTTTGTTTAGTGAGGAAAGCGTGACGTTTAATTAAATTTACATAATGTCTATGTGCACCGCTGCTCAAAGCAAAGCTTTTTTGGAAGTACTACTCACAATTGCTGGAAAAGGAAATGCTTTGATAATAAGTACTCCCTCCCTCGGTTTCATAATTCTCATCATGATTTTAGTTCAAATGCAAACGATCAGTTAGCAGTGCTCTGGCTCGTTGCAAGCAATCAGTCAGTCGAACCTCATCCAAATTAGCAGTGACGTGTCTCCTCGGAATGCGTGTGTAACTTCAATTAGCAGCCTCTAACTCCATTACGTGTATGTACTTACGTGCTAATTATAGTGTATAGAGTTGACCCAGCTGGACGTGTCCGAGCGAGTAGTGACTGGCTTTGGTACGTACATACGTGCTGGCTACAAGAGTTACCTTTGATTTGATTGGTTTGTTTTGGTAATCATGGAGGTCCAGGTGGCGGCAAGTAGGTAGAGATATTTAGGTCAAAGCCAAGCTTTGCAATCAGCACGCACGAGATCTAACAGTGAGTGGCCTGTTTGCTTTGCTTTGCTTTGTTTGACATGCATGCATATCGACGAATCGATCGACGCCATGGTACTGTGGAACTTTCCAGAATCTTCTCGGCACCACCTTTACACTACCCAGTTTAGTTCCGCAAGAAAAGTTGATTTAGAATATATAGTCAATCTGGTGATGCTTGTGTGGAGGAAAGGAGAGAGGCGGCGGCCATTGTAAAACCAATTTAGGGTTTCGTTTCTTTCACGGGCGACATCGTCCGCCCGCTCCTCTTGACAGTGGTTTTAGCGTCTTGGAGGTATATGATAGACCACGGTCTCTCGCTGGGAAGCTCTCATGTTCTTTGTTTAGATGTCAGTGTCTTCTTTTAGGCGTTAAGACGACGGCTACGTTCTGAAGTTAGAATAAAGTCCTATCTGTTAGAATAAGGATACATATATCCTTGGAGGCTGGGACACGCGTGCCTCCCGAAGATTCCGAGATTCACGTTCTACTCCAGACTCCACAATCCTAGATTACATGCATGGCATGTATTCAGATCCACACACAGCATGCACAATTTCCTCTTTTGACATACGCAGAACCAGATTGCAGCGCTACGTGGCATCTATGGTTCCGAATCTGCAAAGCGCTTAAGGAGGAGTGCCGGCCTTAACGACTATACCGACACCGAGATCTGTACTGTTTTGAGACGCGACAACACCGACACCAAGATCTGCACTGTATCAAGCTTGACTACATTGATCCAAATCACAACGTCAAGCTATACGACTACATCACGCTACGAGAACACAAGCACGACATCGACACCATCGTCGCCACACAGGACGCCTTCAAGCAATGATCTACATCATGCCTACTACGACATCGCCGACAACATTATCGCCAAGGTCTACATCAACGTGGTCTTCATCAATATCTTCGTCAACACACCGCTGCCGCCGCTAAATCGTCCACACGATGGACAAACAACTTCGACGCCCTCTGACAGTACATGTACTGCAAGGCACGACGACGGCATGGCCGCGTCTACGACCCCGACGACGGCATCGACCGCGTCCACGACACCGACGACTGCATCAACAAACTGGCGTCACAACTGTGATGCCCCTACGACCGCACATACGGTTTTGGCAAAACCGTGTGTGTTTGGTGGGTTCCTCCGGTCCTGGCAAAACCGGTGGTCTTACTTATAACCGCGTCCAAAAGGCGCCCCGACGGTACCTCCATAAAGTGCAAAACGTCCACAACTGCAGCTTCGTCAACAAAAAAAAATTGAGCTATTTTTTGTGCCTCCGGCAATGACGGCCACACAACATACGACGAGTACGACATCGACCACACCCACCTCGACTACGGCTACATCACGATCGGCTACCTCGACATCGACATCAAGACCAACGTCTACAACAACTCAAGAACTCCAGTCACAACGTCCGCGTTGTCACTTGCGTTCACGCCACTCCCGCTGTGACTGCGGGAGGGAAGAGAGGCACCAGAAGGGGACGCGGTCACCGCCCCTAGGTGACAGCCATGATCATGTCCACGCAGGTGATGATGATAAGAAGGTGAAGAGGTGCCAGCCATGATCATGTCCACGCAGATGATGATGACAAGGAGGTGAAGACGATGGAAGCACAAAACTTCAAATCTAGTCGCAAATGCCCGCTTCACTCCCGCTCCGACTGAGGGGGATGTTAGAATAAGGATACATATAGGTATATGAGATAGACTAGATCTCTAAGATCATCTTGTACTCCTACCTACCCCGTAACTCTATATATACCCCCAACAAGGATCAAATCAATGCACCGAAATATTAGGAATTCAATATTTTCCACACTACCCACCATGTTCTCGCTTCGGTGGTCTGCCAGCGTTGATGTAGGGCGTGTGAAGTCGTGTGTTCGATGGATCTCTTTGGGTCCGGTCGTTTTTTGTATTCTTTGGTGCTTTTTAGGCCAGTCTCTGCCGATCTTCGGCGATGGTTCTTCTGGTGCGCTGGTCCTTCGGGGTCTCAGCACTACGATTTCACGTCCGTCTACTGCAACAGGCTCTACCACGACACTTTGCTGGTCTCCGGTGATGGAGGGCTAGTGTATGTAGTCGTCGCTAGGTGGTCCATTGAGCTATTTGTATTTTTTATTACCTTTGGACTCCTTTGTAATACTGTTGATGATTATTAATAAATCGGTGAAATTTTGCAAAATCCGGTAATACTTGTGTCAAGTTAATCACGAACTGAGCTTTCCGCAGCATGTTTTATCAGATTTGGTGAATTAAGGTGACACTTTTTCACAACCTAGTAGGGTGGCCCTCGCACATCATTTTAAAATTCTATATAAAAGATTTTATGTTCCGTAGATAATCACATTATGTGATAAAGAATAATCTGGATTATAGCCACCATAAATAATATGCTTTTAAAATATATTAATTTTATTAACCATTTATCCTTATGTTTTTAGTTTAAAAAAATAAAGTTTGGTACATATATTATATAATAAAAAGCTATATAAGGGTGCTTTTCGGGGCATCAACTTGATCCACGTCATCTAAAATATTTTAACAATTAGTAACTTCACTAGTAACTAAGAGTCCAAATCAGCAATTTTGCTTATGTGGCAATGAGTTAATGAAGAGAGACATAGATAGAGTAACTAGTTAATATAACATCACACATATTAAGGCAAAATGAGTCTACAACCTAATTAATGTGACATTGCATGTTACTACACATAAGTTATTTCCCACTATGAAAATAGTAATGTAGACTAATAATATATACATGTTACTACTTTATGTTACTTCACACTATGACCAGCCTAATTGGTGGCTTAGATTTTATGAAGTTGTATCATAGTTTTCTTTTGACACGCAAAAGTCTAGGCACATACAAAGAGGTACAGTGTCGTGTTAAATTAATAGCTTATTATTTTTCGTTTCATTTTCCTTATCCGCCATTTAATTCTTTTACAATATTTATTAATCTATATGAGTTCTCGGCAACCATTTCCGCCTCAATAGAAATCTTGCTCTTCTAAATGGCAGTCTTTTCCTTCTCAATCTCAAGTTCTCGGTTACCACCTCGAATCAGGCTTTCGTCCCGCTATATTAATACAGCCAACATCGGACACCAGACACAACGGTATAGTTGCTGGAGCCTCAACACACACTAGGCCAAACTGAAAAAAGAAAGAAACAAAGAGAAAACAATGCCAACAATGGCAGATCGATTAAATGACGATGGCTCGTCACCGCCGCGTCCTCCGACTCAGTCCCACCACGTATCAAGCAACACCTTTAAGAAGGACTGCGAAGATGATGACGCTGCTACTTGGACTTGTCCTAGGGTTTCCCCATACGCAGAGGTGAGAGGGAAAGGGGTACACCCAACGCCCTCAAGAGGAAAATGCGATACCCGTAGACGTCACCCTGTTGGTGTCCGTAGAGCAACAGGGATTTCTCCCGACCCCCAAGACTCCTCTACCCCAAACGCTCCGTAGGCTTCCACCCATCCACTCTGCCCACCAACTAGCGCCACCACGATCTTGATGCCACCATCATCGTCTCACTGTGAACTCCGACACGAGGCCTAAGAGATGGAGAACGGGTAGCGGGTCGGGACATGGGGGCGGCAGCACCGCCGCCGCACGGGAGGGACCAGCCTCCACCGTTTTCACGGTAACCGACCGGACGCAGCAGCAAGGGCATACCAGGCCTGGCGAGACCGGTCGGGCCCAGATTGGGCCCGCAAAGCCCCCGCTGCCACGTTGCAGTAGGCACGCGACAGCACCTCCACCAGCCATGTCCCGCCACCGCCCAAGGACCATCTCCAGGACGCGCAACACCCAACGACGCAGCCAGCCCGACCCAACCCAGATGGGGCCCAAACAGGCCCAGATCTGGGCCAAGCGGGCTCCAGATGCCGTCCACGCGCCGACGCTGCGCGCAGCTGCCAAGGGGCAGCACCTCCGCCGTGAGGCCACCCGGGGCAAGCCGCGCTGCTGCCGGACCGCTTTGAGCCGAGCTGCACCACCGTCGTAAGCACCCACCCAGGTCGAGGCTCCCAGCGCGCGGGGAATAATGAGCCCGTCGCCGCCAGCACCGTGGAGCCACACGGGCAAGGCCCGGTGGCGGGGGGTTGGGGAGAGGGGCGGAGAAGCTGGGGCGGCGTGGGGAGGGAACCTCCGGTCGTCTCACGCGGGGGAGGCGGCGCGGGGTTGGGAAGTGGTTGGATCGATTTAACCGCACGTCACAAGTTTTTACTGCATTCTTTGTTTCAACCCGTGAATTTCATATATTCCAACTTGTTTTAGCATGTCACCTCGTATACCACAATACTTCCATGGAGGGTTGCCTGATCAGAAGCTTGTTCTTCTTCTTTCTATTAGATGAGCCAGATCACATTGTTGGGTCCAATTTCTTATCAAATCGTGTAAATGTGCCGCAATGCGGGGAATGCTATATGCCGTTTTAGGCCTTGTTTGGTTAGCTGGGGTTTCAACGGGATTGGCATGGATTCAAAGGGATCAAATCCCATCCAAGTCAAGATCCACTCCAACCCCCTCCAAAACACTCCAATCCACTAGTGAGGTGGATTAAACAAACAAGGCCTTAACGCGGCACAACACATGCGCCTTCAGACGACGCGGTAAGCAGGTCAGCCTAGTTGACGGATTTCTTGTTTTTTCTTCTTCTTTTTTCTGTTTTTTTCTGTATTTTGTTTAAACTTTGAACATTCTCTATAATAATAATTTAAGAACTATGAATAATTTTAAATATTTTTTCAAAATCATGAAGAAATTGTCAATTCTTTTATTTTTTTTATCAAAAATCGTGAAAAAAAATTCAAGAAGTATGAATAAATTTCAAAAAATATGAATTAATTTTTAAAAAGTCATGAACCATTTTTGAAAATCATAAACCAATTTAGAAAAACATGAACCAATTTTAGAAAATTCATAAACCAATTTCAAAAACCATGAATCAATTTTAGAAATCATGAACCAAAATTCATAAAACATCTTTAAAATGATGTTTCTAAAAAACATAAACGAAAAAGAAAACCAAAAAAGAAAATAGAAAAAGGAAAACAGATAAAAAGAAAAATAAAACGTAAAAGGAAAAGGAAAAGCCTAACGCGAAATGGACCGGCCCAACGGGGCTTCCGCCCTGTGCAGCGTTAGCCGCCCGCGCCACCTACGGACATGCGCGCGCTGACGGCACGGGTGGCTAGTGGCGCACCCACTGTTGGGCCGGCCCACTTTGCATCATTTTTTGTTCTATTTTTTAATTTTATTTTTACCTGTTTCTTTTTTCCTTTTGTTTTTTCTGTTTCTTTTTTGGTTTTCTTTTTCCTGTTTCTTTTTATTTTTAAAAAAAGTTCATTATTTTTTTGAAACTGTTCATTAATTTTTGTGAAAATATATATGTTTTTTCAATTTTTAGTTCATGGTATTTGAAATGGGTTCATGATTTTTAAAATTTTATTCATGATTGTCGAATTTTGGTTCATTATTTTTGAAATTTTTTCATCATATTTGAAAAATCATTACGAATATTCAAAAATGTTGAAAATTTCATAAATATTTATTCAAAAATGTTGACAATTTCATAAATATTTATTATAGAAAAGTTCAGAGTTTAAAATAAAATGTAGAAAAAATAAATAGAAAAAGAGAAAAGAAAAAATCGTCAACTGGGCGCAGGCAGCGCGAGCTTTTTTCTTTTTGATGAGGAAAAAAAAACGCCTGCAAATGCCGGATACAGGAGAACGATCCAGTACTATGTATTGGGCCAAAACGTGAGTTGGTATGCAAGGCAAGGACCCAAACCGGCTTCGAAGTCCAAACTAAAATCGTGTAGTAATTTAATCTGCTACAGCCTAGAGAAACGAAACTAAAATCCGGAAAATATGCACGATCGGTTACGTACGTTACAAAACCCCAGCCGACTCCACAAACCTAGCTAGCGAGATCCAAACATAACCCCACTGCTGCAACACGTCCATCGATCCGATCTCGTGCGTGGTTTATCGATCGCGTCGCCGTCGATGGCGGACGCCGCCGACCGTCTATCCGCTCTCCCCGACGATCTCCTCCAGCGCATCCTGTCCTTCGCACCAGCAAAGTGGGGCGCGTGCACCGCCATCCTCGCGCGACGGTGGCGTCCCGTATGGCGCCGGGCAGGCGCCGTCAGCCTGGACAGCAACCTCTACGAGGCCGCCGCACGCAGGAGCTCCTCCACCGACGAGCCCTTCCTTCGCGACGCCGTGAAGCTCCTCGAGGCCTTCCACCGCGGCGGCACGGAGCTCAAGCGTCTCACCTTGCTCCTGGACAAGTCGGCGTACCACGGCGCCCAACACGAATACTATATGAACGAGAAGGAGAAACAGAGAGAGGCGGGCCGCGACAAGGTCGGCAGCGTCCTCCTCGCCCACCCTTCCGCGGCCGATCTGGAAGAGCTCACCGTCCGCTGCCGCTCAATGGACTACCGCTACCGCCCGTGGCTTCCCTCCCTGCCCTGCGCCAACACGCTCCGGGTGCTGGAGCTCACCCGCTGCGACCTGCATCCGCCGCCGTCGGCGGCGGCGCCGGATCTCCCGTGCCTGACGGATCTGCGGCTGCGCCTCTGCGTCATCACGGAGGGGTATCTCCAGGTCGTGGTGGACGCGGCGCCGGCGCTCACCAGCCTCGTGATGGTGCACGTCTCCCACAAGCCGGCGGTGGAGGAACTAGATCCCAAGATGAGGCTCCTGGGCTTGAGGGACGGTTTCAGCGTGCGCCTCCGTCTCCGTTCCCCGACGGTGACCGCCTTGGAGCTCGAAGCCCGCGCGTGCGAGAAGGAGCTCGAGCCATGGGCTAATCCCGGCATCGAGCTCAACATGCCCAGCCTGCGCTCCTTCCGCTACAACGGGCCGGCGCCTGCACTCGCACAAGTCGACCTCGATGTCTCCCGCCGCGACCACAACGTCCCGGAGTACGAGCCCACGTCGCGCATGCTCAAGACTTTCTCCAGCACGAGGGCCCTCAAGCTGCGCCTGCCCAGCATCGAGGATGTCCTCGACGGCGAGGACATCCTTCCCACGTTCCACAACCTCGAGCTCCTCGAAGTAAACGGACACTTCGAAGTGCATCATCGATACTACAGCAAGTACAGGAGCAGCGACACGGCAGTGGCGATGGCGAGGCTGCTCCGCTCGTGCCCGGCCATGTCCGAGCTCCGCCTTTGTTTCAAGGTGCACATGGGCTGGGACAACGATCGCGGGAACAAGGACCCCTTCGCGCAATCCATGGAAAGATTCAACACGCTCGCGCCCATGTCCTCGACGCATCGTGACGCGGTGCTGCTTGGCGGTGTCTCGGACCTCCCGGACGCCATGACCAACAACTGCGCCTTCAGCTGCCTGCAGAAGACCCTGCGCAAGGTGACGCTCAAGTTTGCAGCCAAGGAGGTCAACTGCTTCCAGGTCCAGCTCGCCAAGTTCATCGTGGAGAATGCCATGGTGCTCCAGGAGATGCACGTCGATGACGGGGATCAGTTCTGCGCAGATCACCTGTATAACAAGCTTGCAAGATGGAGAGCCGATTCATTCCGAACAAGAAACCTGCTGGAAACGGTGGGCTTTCGAGTCTATTAGAGGAGCATTAGCTACAGCTAATTAACCTGTCTTTGATTGCCGGGGAGATCTGAGATGGGAGACTTGTTAGCTGCTTGTCGGAGGATTCTGACAAGGAAAAGATGAACCATTCAACCTTGTTTGTCCCTCTAGATCCAGAAAATAAATAAGACTTGTTAGCTGCTTCTCGGAGGATATCTTCACTCCTTCCACCCGGCTTCCAAGTCAATTAATTTGGGTCGAAGGGAGTAGTAGAAGACTTGTTGGTTTATGTGTTAATAGAATCGGAGGGGCACTGGCCAAATTTGTTTACTTAAATACTCTGGTGTTCTTTTTGTTGAAATCAAACTTGTAAGGTCGGATAAAATATATTTATAGAAAATATCAAAACCTATGATATAAAATTAAGGTTACCAGAATCTTCATAAAGTATATTCTTACATTGTATGCATTTAGTTGATATTATTACTTGGAAAATTCTACTCCCTCCGATCCAAATTAATGTTCTCACATTTGACTTAGATTCGGATATATCCAGTATATTTTACTGCTAGATACATCCGAATCTAGCCAAATATGAGAATAATGATTTGTATCGGAGAGAGTACTTTTTGGAGTGTGGTAGAAATTACTCCTGACTATTTTTCCAATTATCGTTATGTTGTTGTAGTAATGGTTTGAGTTGAACCGAAACTTCATATAGTCCTAAAGTCAAAACCCTACCCTGACGGATCACCATAGGTCCCTGTCATTGGGCACAAAACTCTCATTTGGAACTGAAGATTGCTGGCATGATTGAACCCTAGATTTTTTGACGTGGTGGGGTGCAAGGTTAAAGTGGAGGGCTCTTTGTCCATTCTATTAATGCATTATACTCCTTTAAAATCCGCTAGGCTACCCGGCCATTGAGGCTATCCTCGCATGCACGTCAATGTGGCTCGCTCGATTCGGTAGCTACAGTCTGTTTTCACCACGTGTTCCTTTCACCACCGTTAAATGCAGTAAAATCCTTCCTCATTTTTTGCTTATCCATGTAGGTCGATGACAATGGGGCCGAGCATTATAGGCAGTGAAAGATCTTGGTTCCGTCGTTGGCGAGTACCGAGCGAGACAGGTGAAAACCAAGATCTCAACTAGGTGAAAATATTGGTGCCGCCTCATTCTGTTCCTATCATTTCTGTCACCCCCGGGCCCGCCCGGACCCTTCCATCGCCGACCTCCTCCTAGATCCCTCCCGTACCTACAGCCCTCGCACGCAACGGGTGATGATGGCCTCGCCACCCCCATGAGCTCGTTCTCCCATCCTCATGGAGGACGCCTACCGTGAGCTCGTTCTCTCATTCTCATGGAGGACGCTGTCACCAATCGTGAGGTTGAGGCAGCAGCAGGTGGCTCAGAGCTCTGACCTTCCTATCTCTGTCAACGCCCTCCGCGCCTCACCTCCACCTCGCCCTGTCTGTATTAGTTTCTGGAGCTGGGGTTGCAGCAGCCCTGCCAGGATGCCCTCCAATGCCCATCGCTCGACCTCATCATCGTCCTTCCACATGCTTCTCCCAAGCACCACAGTGATGGGGACGGACCACGATGTTGGGACATACCACATGGAGCATCCTGCGCTGGATGCGACCTCATGCACTCACTTGAGGACGAGCTCGGCCAGAGCCTATGGTGCCAAGGTGAGCATCTCCTGGTCCTTCTTTCCATCCGCTCAAGATCTCTCTATTCTAGGCTTTAGCATGTCTGCTCATTCATTACCAAACATCCATGTTCTTGCTTGTCTAAGTTGGGTTTTCCGACGGAAACTTCTGTGTGGTTTTAGTCTGTCGGAATAGACTTCGCAAAGGGAAAGGAAGAAGGCGTACTAAGAGTTCCCAAATTTTATGTCTTTTTGTGTGGTTGGATTGATCTTAGCTTGCCATGCCTCAGCCAATCATCATGGGCATGGCATCACCGTCGCTTGGTGGCATAGCTCTGGCGCATGCTGGATGTCCCTGTCCCCAAAGGTGTTTGGGTTGCTCCAGCGCATGCTCTCTTGTTTGGCCGTCTCTGACCACCTAGAATGGTTTATACATTTTGTAATGAGAAAATTTTCTACATACCACCATTACTTTATTATGTTTGCCGAAATGAACCACCCGATTGTGTCTATGTCGAATACTATTACAATTTTGTGGCACATTTTTCAAAACACACCGCATGGCCAAAAACGAAGTTTGGTAGATTTTCTTCAAAACCGTCCAAACACTATAATAGAGCACAATGGTTATAAACGCTAAGGCTCATGCCTAGTCACCGTGTTTGTGTTATCGCGGCAAAAATGGCACCAGAGATAACTGCCTCTGGGAAAGTGCATATACGGTGCTTTTTTCTCTTGGGGCATAGCGATCCACATGTATCAAATGCCAAACTGGGAGGAGAAAATATTCACTCGGTCAGAAGGCCCTCAAGGATGTCATCTAAGTTGATTTGACCACAACTAATAGGAACAACGGAGCTCTTTTCAAATTTTGTACACAGATCAGTAACCTATCCGAAGGCATTGAAAATTCTAGAAATATTATGGATATCCTCCTTGAAAGGGGCATAGGGGCATCATCAGCGTAGAGGGAGGTTCGCAAAATGGCTCCAGGCCCTTGAACCTTGTGAAGCAAGTCATGGGAGGTGGCAAGGTCTAGGATTTGTTGGATAGGGCCAATATAGATATTGAATAGGAGATAAGAGAGTGGGTGCACTTGACGAAGGACACAACCATGTGTAACTATGGGCCGGCTACTCCATTAAGAAGCACTCTTGATGACGATGTCACAAAAAAGTGGCTCTCCAATTTGGGATGTTGCTCAGGAACCATTTTGTTTGATGTAGACCAAGAAAGCAATCCCTTCTAATGAAATCAAAGGCCTTGCAAATGTCAAGTTTTAAATAAACAGATTTTTGTTCTTGTGCAACCTTGTTGCCATATTTTTGACATAGAGGAAATTGCCATGTACGCCTCCCTTTTTGATGAACACACTTTCGGCATTGAATATGATGCCATTCATGTATGTCCCAAGACAAAGAAAAAGCATTTCTACGGTGATCTTTGCAATGGAATGGATGAGGCTAATAGGCATAAAATCTAAAATTTCTTTTGCCCCTATTTTTTTGGCAAAAGGGTAATATTTGCTAAGTTGAACCAATGGAAAGTTTTCACGTGGAGGTTTACGAGAAGTCCGATGACTCTAATAATTTCAACCTTAATCGTGTTCATGCACTTCTTAAAAAACAACCCAGTGAAGCCATCCGGGACGGGAGCCTTGTCTATCCCGGCATTTGGTTTATGGCGCATCTAACCTCCTCCTCGCTGAGAGGTTCTCCAAAGGCTTGAAGTCCGCTTCCTAAAAGTTTAGCCTCTCCCAACTGAAATCTTGCATTCTACTTTCCTCTCTTCCCATCACCAATTTGAAGTGGTTGTACACCATTCCTTCTTTTGCTCATGGTCAGTGACCCAACCATTGTTATACTAGAGGGGGTGACATGGGTATTCCCTACAAGTACTCGAGTTTGGTATATAGGGTCCAAATACGTACAGGCCCACGGTGTCGCCAAGGCCCAAACAAGGGACTCGAGTAGCCTACGGACTCTCGATTGCTTGAAGAACAAGAAGAAGTTAAAAATAGAAAGTTTGAAGGGGAAAAACCCTAAGTTGTAACCGACTCGACCTGCTACCCGAGACCTAGCCTATCTATATAAAGGCTAGGAGGGGGCGGCGAGGAGGACACACACGCAACCCTAGTTTCCACAACCCTTGCCAGATTGCATCTGCGCACCATTGTAACTTTCGATTCCTTCGATAATTCCACGAGTAGACAAGCAGGAGTAGGGACCTCTACGAGGCCTGAACCTGGGTAAATCTTTGTCCCCTGTGTGCTTGTTTGCTAGCCGATAGATGTCTCCAGCGCTCCCTCCTTCTCCAAAACCCAAGTCCATAACAATGGGCATTGATGAGTTAAACCCTCGTCAATTGGCGCCGACCGTGGGGACTGGGAGTGCTGATGTTGCAGCTTCTTCGGCCACATCAACTGCGATCTACAACTCCGCAACAGCGGAGATTCGCCAGCTCTTCGGCGCATTCGACTTCACCGTCCACCCGCCGGCCACCCGCCCGGCCTTCGAGTCCGTGGGCGATGGAATCAGCCTGGCGATTGGGAGCTTCCGCTTCCAGGTTGGTCAGATGGGCACGCTTCGCATGCCTGATCAGCCGACAACACCGGCGATTGCCCCGGCATCATGGTTCCCTCCATCGATCGGCACCCTCAGCGAGCTCAACGCCCCGACAGCAGTCGCAATTCCGATCTGAGCGATCTGGCCACTGAAGATGGAACCTACGGTTCCGGATCTGAGAGTTGTGGAAGCAACCGCTTCCCCAATCACTTCATGTGCGCCGTCATCAACGCAGGCGACACCTCTGCCAATCGCGACAACGGTGGTAACCCTGGCAATGGCACCGATCCACCCAACGCTGGTAACGGTGGCAATGGTGGCAACGGCGGTAACGGTGGCAATCGCGCCCCCGTCAACAACGGAGGAACAGTCGAACCTCCATCCATAATAAATGAGCAAACCGGTGAACGCGTCGTGATCAAGCTCAACAAGCAAGAATGGGCTTGCTGCCGCGAGGCCCTGCGAGGCGCCCCTTTACCCTTCGGTTCCCCGCAAGAACTGCTAATAGGCTATCACTGGCTCCTAAAGGAAGAATTCAAGCGCCAGGTGCAAACAATCGCGCAACTCGAAGCGCGTAAAAATGCAGCGGACGAGTCGAGCCTTCGTCGCGCTGGGCTCTCCTCCTACGGAGGATCCTCCTCAAGGGGCAACGAGTACCTCGCCAAGAAGAGGCAATCGCGGATGGCTCATCTTACCAAGCAAGAACGCATAGAATCCGCGAAAGTCCTCGACTTCGGCTCTATGACAGTCGACACGAGGGGCAACGTGGTCCCCAGGACGCCACAGGCTGCGGTGATGGCAGCCACCATGTACCTCCTCAATAACCAGCCGCCAGCTGGAGATCCCCGAACTACCATGCACCGATCTACGATCGCGGGTTTGGGATTAATCGAGGCCACCCTCGAATAGGAGCCAACACCAGACCCAAAAAAGAGCAAAGCGCTAGCAAAGCACCACTTCTCGCCCTCATCCAGCGATGACAGTCACGACCTGTCTCGGCGCCGCCGCTCATGGCGACACGACCGTAACTACGATGCGCGCGACGACCTCACGCAACGCAAGATCGACAAATCAAGGGCACGACATGCTCGGTCGACTGACACGGAAGAAGAAGATGGGGAGCTCTGCGGCGCAAGATGCTTCAGTAGATCAATTAGGCAAAAGCGAATGCCTAAAGGGTTTAAACTCCCATCGGAGAACCTGAAATTTGACGGTCTACAGGACCCCAAGATCTGGCTGGAGGACCACATCTCCTCCGTTAGACTCCACGGAGGCAGTCGAAGCACTACCATGCAATGCTTGCAGCTACAGCTGCAGGGCGCCGCTCGGGCATGGCTGAATAACCTCCCACGCGGATCCATTCGCAGTTGGGATGAGCTGGTTTACAGCTTCGTGCACAACTTTAAGGGCACGTACAAACGGCCCGCATCAATCGAAGAGCTGAGATGCTGCCAGCAAAGATCTGGCGAATCGCTGTGCTCCTACATCCAAAGGTGGTCCATCATCAAGAACTCCGCGGAAAACATCTCAGAAGACCACGCGATTGATGCATTCAATGGTGGTGTCCGCCGCCTAGAGCTCAGGGAGGAGCTGGGCCGCTCAAAGCCCTAGACCATCGACCACCTGATGCAGATCACGAATCGGTGGGCCGATGGAGAAGATTCGGTGAAGAATCGTGCTCACTCCGACGAGGAGGCGGAACTCAAACGCAGACGCGACCGCCGAGGCAAGCGCCGCATGCGCATCTACGATGATCGCGACGACGTCAACATGGTCGCAGCCGGCTACGCCGATAGACGCGACGATAACCGCAACAACGGATACCATAGTGGCGGATACCGCGACTCCGGGAAAACCACGCAAGTATGGCAACGCCGCACTCGCAATGAGGCACCGGCGACCTCCATCGAGGATAAGCTATCCGGGACATGCACGGTACACTTCTACATCGACAAGCATGATGGCAAGAGAAAGTCCAGCCACCTCCTCAAAGACTGCCGCGAGTTCCTCAAGCTACACAAGGGATTGGTTCGGATGAACCGCAATGCAGTCGAAAGAGGCTATGGAGCCGCTCCAGGCGCCGTGGCACATGGCGCACCACCACCACCACTGGGCCACCCCCGAACAGAGCCGCACCGAACCAGCACCATGGAGGAGAACCGTACGCACGGGCCATGGGTACCATGATGATCCAAAAAGGACGCCCCTCCAACAGGGTGCAGAAGGCCATCACTCGCCAAGTCAACTTGGCCACGCACTCGCCACCATCCACCACTGAGTACCTCAGTGGGAGCGAGTCGTGCATCACCTTCAACAAACGCGACCACCCGCCTCAGATACCTCGTCCAGGTCATTGCCCCCTCATACTCGAGGCGCAAATTGGAGGTTTCGACATGAGTCGCGTCTTCATGGACGGCAGAAGCGGCATCAACCTCATATTCGCGAGTACCTTGCGAGCGATGAGGATCCCTCTAACCTGCCTAGAGGCATCGGACACAACGTTCCATGGCATCGTCCCAAGGAAAGGCGTATACCCCCTAGGAAAAATCAACCTCGACGTCATCTTCGGAACGCCGAAGAACTTCCGGCGCGAACGCATCGACTTTGAGGTCGTTGACTGGCCCTCACAATACCACTGCATCCTCGGGCGCGTCACGTTTGCTAGGTTCATGGCAGTACCCCACTACGCCTACCTGCAAATGAAAATGCCAGGTCCCAACGGCATCATAACGATCAACGGGAGCTTTGAACGATCTGACAGTTGCAACAGGGAATTCAACAGAATCTCTCAGTCCTTCGGCATGCAGGAGGAACTCGCAAGATTGAAAGAGACGACAAACAACAGTCTGCCTCCCCTGAGTAGGCCAAGCTCACCTGATCTCTCTTTCGACTCATCGGTGCACACAAAGAAAGTGCAGGTCCACCCATCGGATCCGGCCAAGACGGCCCTCATCGCCAACAACTTGAGTCCTGCATAGGAACTCACGCTCGTCGAATTCCTCCGTGAGCACTGGGAATTTTTTGCCTGGTGTCCTGCGGACATGCCAGGAGTTCCCAGGAAATTCGCCAAGCACGCACTCAACGTCAACCCCGATGCAAGGCCAGTCAAGCAAACAATTAGGCGATTGTCTGAGCCACGGGCACATGCAGTTGGAATGGAGATCAAAAGACTCCTTGAGGCCAAGTTCATACGCGAGATCAAGGAAAGCACTTGGCTCGCCAACACGGTGCTAGTACCAAAAAAGGACACGGATATCCTGCGGATGTGCGTAGACTTCACTTCTCTGAACAAGCACTGCCCAAAGGATCACTTCCCGCTGCCACGGATCGACCGGATCATCGACTCCACCGCGGGATGCGAGCGCCTCTGATTCCTCGACGCCTACTCAGGCTATAATCAAATTCGAATGAAGGAGGAAGATCAGGAGAAAACATCGTTTACAACGCCCTTTGGTGTGTTTTGCTACAACACAATGCCTTTCGGGCTAAAAAACGCGGGAGCCAGCTACCAGCGGTGCATGCAGGCTTGCCTCAAGGAACAACTGGGTCGCAACATCCAAGTCTATGTCGACGACATAGTAATCAAGACCAAGGAGGAAGCCTCTCTAATCGACGATTTGCGCGAAACCTTCGCCAACCTCGACCGCTACCGGATCAAGCTCAATCTGGACAAATGCACCTTTGGCGTACCATCTGGACAGCTACTCGGGTATCTCATCTCCGCGAGGGGAATCAAGGCGAACCCGAAGAAGATAAAACCATACTAGCCATGGAGAAGCCGAAGAACATAAGAGGCGTCCAGTAACTAGCCGGACGAATCGCGGCCCTCAGTCGATTTATTAGTCGGATGGGTGAAAAGGCACTGCCCTTCTACCAGCTCCTCCGCAAAGCTGAAAAATTCGAGTGGACCAATGAAGCGCAAGAAGCATTCGAAGATCTCAAGCGCCTGCTATCCACTTCGCCAGTGCTGGTGACTCCACGAGAAAGGGAACCACTATTGTTGTACATCTCCGCCACCAACCAGGTGGTCAGCACAGTGCTCGTCGTCGAGCGGGCTGAGGAAAACAAGGTCCACGGCGTACAACGCCCGGTATACTACCTCAGCGAGGTCCTCATGCCAACAAAACAGCGGTGCCCGCACTACCAGAAGCTGGCGTACGGCGTCTTTATGACCGCACGGCGACTGCGCCACTACTTTCAGGAACACCCAATCGTGGTAGTCAGCGACGCCCCATTGGGACATATCCTCAATAACCCCGACGCCATGGGGCGAGTCGCGCTTTGGGGAATAGAACTGTCTCCACGAGACATCACATACGAAAAGCGCGACGCAATCAAGTCGCAAGTTCTCCCTGACTTCCTCATGCACTGGATGGAGAACCAACTCCCGGACAAGCCAGATATGTCCTACCTCTGGACAATGCACTTCGATGGGTGCAAGCGGAAAGACGGAGTAGGCGCAGGTGTCATACTGACGTCACCCCAAGGGGACAAGCTGAAGTGTATCCTGCGAATGCAGTTCACAGCCTCAAACAAGGAGGCTGAATACGAGGCCCTGTTGCACGGGATGAGGATGGCAAAAGCTTGCGGCGCCAAGAGGCTCATCATATATGGCGACTCCAAGTTGGTCGTCAACCAAACAATGCATGAGTGCGACGCACTGAACGACAACATGATCGCGTACCGCGACCTCTACGATATACTCGAGGGAGACTTTGATGGTTGCGAGCTGCGACACGTAGGTCGCGAAAGCAACGAAGAGGCGGACGCACTCGCCAACATAGGCTCTACCTGCGCCCCATACCACCTGGGGTATTTCTCGAGCGCATATGCGAACGCTCCATCAAGCCAAAGGCCGCAGAGAAGAAAACAAGTGCAGCAACGGACTCGGGGGCTACGCCACCCAATGAGCCAATGGCACTCGATGACTAGGAGATGGGCACCGGACTCGAAGGACCAATGAGCGTCATGATGATTGAACAATCATGGACGCAGCCGTAAATCACGTACCTCCTCAGCAAGAGGCTACCGGACGATTCGACAGATGCACGGCACATCGCGTGGCAATCCAAGGCATTCGCTGTTATCAACGGCGAACTGTATAAACACAGCATCACATGAGTACTCCAATGGTGCATTTCCATGGCCGATGGGAAAGCAGTTCTCCTCGATATCCATGAAGGGACCTGCGGGCACCACGCCGGCAGTCGCGCCCTCGTTGCCAAAGCTCTACGAGCTAGATTCTACTGGCCTACGGCCATGCGCGACGCCAAGGACATAGTTCAAAAATGCAATGCTTGCCAGCGATTCGCGGATAAGCCGCACGTGCCAGGTGCAGAGCTACGACCAATCCCATTGGCATGGCCCTTCGCATAGTGGGGGCTCGACATGGTCGGCAAGCTTCCAAGGTCCTCGCGAGGAGGCTACGTCTACCTCTTGGTCGCAGTCGACAAATTCACCAAGTGGATTGAGGCCATGCCAGTAACCAACCAATCCGTGCACAGCGTAGTCAAATTCTTTGAGTCCATCGCCTATCGCTTCAGGGTGCCACACAGCATCATCACCGACAATGGGACGAACTTCACATCCAAAGAGTTCCAAGAATTCTACGATAATCTAGGGATCAACATCAGCTACGCCTCAGTAGCGCATCCACAGACCAACGGTCAGGTGGAAAAGGCAAACAGGCTCGTCTGTAGCGGCATAAAGAAGCGACTCCTCCGACCACTCGAACAAGCCGCGGGTTGCTGGCCGGACGAACTGCAATCCGTACTCTGGAGCCTACGTACAACTCCAAACAGCGCCACGGGCTACACGCCATTTTTATGGTGCACGGAGCAGAGGCAGTGCTACCAGCCGAGGTACGGTACAAGGCGCCGCGCGTGGTCGCTTACAACGAACAAGAGTCATCCCTCGCACTCGAAGACTCCGTCGACCTCCTTGACGAAGCAAGGGAAATCGCCACGGAAAGATCAACGATCTACCAGCAGAACCTGCGCAACTACCACAGTAGGAGGCTTTGCCCCAGATCCTTCGTCGAAGGCGACCTGGTCCTGCGATTGAAGCAGCAAGGGCATCTCAAGCTCGAGTCCCCCTGGGAAGGACCGTACGTGATTACAGAAGTAATCCCAGGTGGCGCCTATCGCCTTCAAGATTTACAGACATGAGTCGCATACTCCAACCCCTGGAACGTCGCACAACTGCGATGCTTCTACCCCTAGTTGCTTTTTTACTTTTACATCGCAAATAAGGCTACTCAGCCAAGGCTACTTAGCCACACATTGTACCTCGCACTATTCTTCGAATAAATAAAAGCTAAGTGCCCCAAAACTCCGTGTTCTCCTTCACTTTGTCAATTTATGTACTCGGGGGCTGCGCCACCCTATACACATCTGTTCTTCGAACCAAAACGCGATATCCTGAGTAGCTGGTACATCAATCGAACCCCTTAACACAACCTCAACCCAGCTGCAACGCACCTGACAGGTTGACAAAGGGACTGAGATAAAACATGGCCAGGCTAACGAAAAGGACTCGCATAGTGCCACACACTTCATATTGGAAAAGCTCTTTATACGCATTCAACAAATAAATTATCTACAACATTTATACGAACTTTACAACACAAGTACATTTATGTGCAGGATACAAACTAAGCTACTACTGCAGCAGAAGAACGTTGGTTTGTTCCTCGAAGAAGTCGACGATCTCTTCTGCTGGGCGGTCCACCGCCTGATAGTGCGGCACCATATTCCAAGCAGAACCTGCTGACGGTGCTGGCGGCCTAGACGCAATGGTGGCAACATTTATGTCAGGCCTGTGCAATCGCACCATTGAGAGAGCAGCCTTGGCATCAGCCACCAACTGTTGCCTCACGCAATCGCGAACCGCGGACAGATCTTGAAATTTGGCAAGGAGAGCCAGCAGGCTTGATGGCGTGTCATCCAGCGGGAACATCGCCCGATAAATGTTCTTCAAGCACGACTGCGACTTCTTCAGAAAGAGCAGCACCTGCGATGCACGATCCTGTAGGGTCGCTAGCGCAGTCGCACGATCATGATCTACCCAGAAGTATCCACTCTCTTGAAGTTGCTCCTGGGTGAGACCATGCAAGCGAATGGCAATTCTATCCTTCTCCTCCTGCACGCTAACAACTACACGAAGCAGCACCAATAGCATGAGTACAACGTACCACTGCGAGTGACTACAAAGGAAAAGATGAGAATAAGAAAACTAACACTTGAACTGGTCGCCCAACTACGTCACCTCACCAAGCAGATATCGCTCACGGGCGGCGGCCTTTTCCGCCTTCGACTTCCACACGTCTGCGCTACCGTGGAGCACGGGCAACTCGCGCTCCAGTTGCTTCACGCGATCACAAAGTCGCGAAAGCAAGGATAGCTCCTCTACCCTGGAGCGCGGCGGCGCCATGGTATCATCAAGAGATGGCGAGTCCTGGGTTCCCCTCCCAGGATCACTTGATGTACCCTACCACAAGTCAAGATAGAAGCAAATAAGACGACCAAATCAACAGAAAGACAAAAGGAACAGATGCATTCAAGACCAACATAAGTATCAACAGACACACTCGCCAACAGGCATGTTCTTAAATAAAAGGACAATTAAGCAACTATTACAAAAGCTAACTACGGAGCAGCTGGCTTCTTTGACTTTGACGGCTTCGGGGGCTTCATCAAGTCCGTGGTAGTGTCAGACGCCACTGACTTTCCACCGGCCCCTGAGGCCGAAGCTTTCGTCGCCTTCTTGGCTCGTTGGAGCTCCTCCGAGTACTTCGCAACAGTATTTATCAAATGATGTCCATATTTGCCACAGGCAGTCGCGAAAGGAGCGAAGACTACCTGCTGACCATCCGCGCCAACAGGCATCGCCTTCGACACCGTGGAAGGATCTATCTCGACTCCGTGGGCCTGCACCGTGGCAAGTGACATGGACGCGCCAGCCGCGCGGAGGGAGTTCTTGTAGGTGGAAGGCACACCTCCGGCGAGTGACTCCACCAGCTTGTCCATATTATCGACCAGCTCCGCCTTCGGCATCAACTCCTCCCGGAGGCGACTGAGGGCGACCTTGGCCTTGGAAAGTGTATCTTGGACGGCGGCGCTATGGTCCTCGACTGCAGACACCGCACCTGCCAGAGCGTCATCGCGACGAAGAGCCTGCGGGTCAAAGCTCAAATCACTAGCATCTATACATGAACCCACACATGGATCAAAACTTCAGCGCCACCAGCAAAACCACTAGATGCAGAAAAGGACAACAATATCCACAAGCAAAGGTACTTGAGATAGCCTTGGCGATTGAGAATAGTTGTTCTTCGAACAACTTTTCCCTGGCCACAAAGGAAGCACGCAGATCCTCTTCACGCTTCTGTGCCTCGTCACACGCTGCGATTGCCTCGTCGCGACCCTTCATAGCCGTGGCAAGTGTCTTCTCCAAGGTGGCAACGTTACGCAATAAGGCGTTATGTTCAGCTACACGGCAATAAAAGTTGATTATCAGTCGACTACACCAAATAGAGAAGACGAAGAAGAATAAGTGTAGAACACTCACTTTCAACCACGCGGGTGACGCGTCTCCAGCATTGCATGCTGGCGACCCATCGCCATCACTTGCTCTGCCAAGTGCGCGGCTTCCTTTACATGGAGCTGTCGCACAAACAAGGAATCAGCGGAGGCAACAGATAACGTCGACTGCAACACTAAAATGAAGAAAAGCTATACTTACATGGTCCTCCAATGACTCCGAAGATGTCTGCTGTACCGTCATCCGAGCAACCATTCGATGCTCCCCTGCGTGAGGAGAACTGGAAGAATTGTGCCCGGAGTGGGCCGCCACTGGAGGGGAAGGAGCGCGCTTGACCTATTTCTTGGCCATTGAGGTCGCGACTCCAGGCTCCTTCAAAAATTCGACGTCGCCAGAAGATGACGACGCCTCTTGACTACAAGACAAAACCCACCTTGAGAAAGGGCAAACTCCAGGGCAAGCCAACAAGAAGAAAACAGAGAAGAACAAATGAACTCGAAAACTTACCAGTCAAACTTGTCAAAATCAAACGTGGCCTCCGCCGACTCTGATGAAGACTCCTTAGGCAATCGTATATTCTTGCGAGAAGACGGTGCCACAGCCCTCACAGGGACGGCAGGAACTGGCGACTCCGCGCCAACGACCGTACCTTCTGGAGTCGAAGGAGACAACGCATCAGAATCCTCGCTGTGCAAACGCTTGCGAGTGTCTGGACTCTCGGACTCGGGGGCTTCCTCCTCCACATCAGAAGGGACAGTCGAATCAGACTCATCCTCTTCCAAGGCTTCGCGAGGAATAACCCCCTCAGGGAGAGGAGGCATACAAGGCGACACCGCCCAATCCTGCATAAAGACAACAAAAATCAGCAAAAATCAAGTGAGCAACAGAAAAGCAATCGACAAAATAAGCTATTGCGTAGCACAACTATACCTCATGAGGAGGATTCGAAGGATCAAAGGGAGGAACAACTGGCTCACTAGGAAGCACATCCTTGCCAGTGTACTTCGTGACCAGTCGAACCCTCTTGTCCACCTCACTCGCGGACATGCCATTGACAGACATGCGAGTGGCATCATCAGCGCCAGCCCATTGAAACATTGGGTGGACTCTGGCCTGCAGGGGCTGGACGCGACGGCGCAACAAAGTTTGGATGAGAGCGCAGCCCCCTCCTCTTTGCCAATGCGACTCTCAAGGTCGCAGACGCGTTGATACAACACGTCTGTCTCCGCGAGTTTGCTAGGCATAATTACGTTCTTCCAGGAACGCATCTTCTTGCATGGTGTCGCGGGATCAAAGGGCGCGAGTCCAAAGTGCTCATCTTTGGCCTTCTGATCATGGACGTAGAACCATTTGTCCCTCCACCCTTGGACGGACTTCGTGAGCTTGATGTCGAAGTAGGTGGCGGATGGGTCGACGTGGATTTCGCAACCACCTACGTCATAAACTAAAGAGCCATATGCAGACTGACGCTTTAATTTGAAGATGCATTTGAAAAGGCCGAAGTGTGGCTCGATTCCGAGCCAGCACTCGCAAAGAGTAATGAAGCAAGAGATGTGGAGGATGGAATTTGGGGACAACTGATGGAGCTGGAGCCCGTAGAAACAAAGAAGACCCCTAAAAAAGGGGTGAAGAGGCAAGGAAAGACCGCGAATGATGAATGCAAGAAACATCACTCGAAAACCAGCGGGAGGAGCAGGAATGGTCTCACCACTAGGGACGCGCGCATCGGCGACTGCCGCGGACAACACTCCGTCTTGGCGAATAAGACGAAGATCAGACGCCTTGATGATGGAGGGGCGCCACGCACCATTCGTGACGCGGGTTCCCGCGACCTTCTTCTTCCCGCCGGTGGCGGTGCTGGTGCCCGCAGCAGGGGAGCCGCCCTTCTTCTTCGCCGCGGCCACAGTGGCCACAGAATCAGCGGCAGCGCCTCCCCTTTTCTTCCCCATTGCACGACGGCGATGTGAACGAAGAAAGTAGCTCGGGAACGAGCGGAGTTGGTCCAGCGTCGTGGAGGAAACGGGCACAGGAAAAAGCAGAGGATCAACAGCAATGGCGATGGCAGCGAGGAAGAATGAGCACAGATGGTAAAATTACCGGCGTAGCATCGCTACTTAACCCTGGAAGATGCAATCCAATGGCTCAGAAAAACCCTATTGGACGCGTGGCACACATCGTGTTGGACACGTGGAGAAGGGGAAGCGCGAACCGTCCCTCCACTACTCCCATTACGCACGGAAATCGAGGAGGCGCAGATAGAATGAAGATTACGCACGCCCAATCAAATCAAAGTCAGAAAATGGGACCCACTGCTCGTCACGTCCCGTCAAACTCGCTCACGCGGGAAACTGAGGTCATACAAGCGTCAACACTGACGTCATCAAAGCTATGCAGCGAAAAACTTTGACTACTTTAGTCCTTGCTGGAGTCTTCGACTCCACCAAGCACTCGGGAGCTACTCCCATAGGGAGCGCTGGCCGCGCACCCTATGATTTTCTTTTCTTTTTGCAGGAACAAGGGCAATCATAAGCAAACCCAGGCCATTCGAAATACGATTCGATTATGGACATGGGTTACTCCCATAGGGAGCGCTAGAAAAATTCGACTGAAACAAGCAACCAAAAGTTATTTAGTCCCTGCCTGAGTCTCCGACTCAACCAGGCACTCGGGGGCTACTCCCATAGGGAGCACTGGTCACGCACCCTATGATTATTTATACAGAAAACTGTGTGTTGATAACATCCGCACTCGAAGCTCATGGCGACACCGCCTCATAATTTTCCCTACAAAGAGACTGCGTCTCCTGGGTCACTCGAATCGTCTCCGCGATGATAAAATTCGGATGCCGCGCTTACAGCGTGAAGGTAAGACCTGAATAAGACTTGGCAACGCATTTAGCTGCGCACTACCAGAAATGTATCCGTGCCTATAGGTACGATGAACATGCCTTCACGGACGCGTCGAGTGCTCACACCCATATAACTGGAATTCGACTCCTGTAAGACCTCCGCGGCCTGAGTCGAATTACACCAGCACTTTTCCGTATTCGAGTCCGGGGACTCGAGTTCGAAGTAGATTGCGTTGTTTCACCCTAAGGTGGTTAACTGATACCGATACTTTGGTTATATCAGGCACGTATATCAACAATCCCTATGACATAAATAAAAGCAGTAGAAACGCACTCGTTCAGGCACTCGAAGACTTCAAAAAGTCCCCAGTCGAATCTGCGATTCCAGTGACACTCGGGGGCTACTGACATGGGTATACCCTACAGGTACTCAAGCTTGGTATATACGGTCCAAGTACGTACAGGCCCACGGTGTTGCCAAGGCCCAAACAAGGGACTCGAGTAGCCTACGGACTCTCGATTGCTTGAAGAACAAGAAGAAGTTAAAGATAGAAAGTTTGAAGGGGAAAAACCCTAACTTGTAACCGACTCGACCTGCTACCCGAGACCTAGCCTATCTATATAAAGGCTAGGAGGGGGCAGCGAGGAGGACACACACGCAACCCTAGTTTCCACAACCCTCGCCAGATTGCATCTGCGCACCATTGTAACTTTCGATTCCTTCGATAATTCCATGAGCAGACAAGCAGGAGTAGGGACCTCTACGAGGCCTGAACCTGGGTAAATCTTTGTCCCTTGTGTGCTTGTTTGCTAGCCGATAGATGTCTCCAGCGCTCCCTCCTTCTCTAAAACCCAAGTCCATAACAATGGGCATTGATGAGTTAAACCCTCGTCAGGGGGTGTATGCGATTCTTGTATCTCCCGTCATTGTCTCTCCAGTGGATTTTTGTTTGAAATGGGGATGTACCCCGACCTCTGCATCAATAGATGCACATGACCTTTTATTCCTCAATTTTATAGTTTACATGTCATGGAGCAGAGAAGGTCGATACAAAAATCAACCATCGAAAAATAAGAAAAATTCTCATCAATATAAACATCTTGAATCTTATTAATAGGTTGCACAATAGCTGGTAGCATATATCTTGTGCAACCATCATAAGCCGGTTGCATCCATTAATCATGCATTCTCACTGATCCTTCGAGAGCATGAAATAACATAGTTGTATCCAGTATACATCCATATGAATAACCCAAAAAAATAGTTGAGTCTTTCCTATTAAAAACAATGTTATTTCTATAATTCCATATCGACCAAACTGAAATTGAAACTCCTATGCGAATCCTAGATTTAGTGTCATTGTCGATGTCATTCATCTAATTTTCAAACATATTGGTTGATGATGGTGTGTTATATGTAGAATAAACAATTTTAGAGGCTAACCTAGCAAATGGACATGAGAGGAATAACATTTCTACCTTTTCCTCAGCATCACAGAAGCAATACTTATTACTCTCATTCCAATTCCTTTTGGCCAGACTATCTCTAGTTAACAAAACATTTTACTTAGGAACCACATAATTTTTTTATTTAGTGGGATTTTCAACTTCCATGGATATTTGCGTACAAACATGTGTGTCCATTAATGAGATCTACATACACTGCTTTAACCAAAAATTGTCCAAAAATTGTTAATTTCAAACAAATTTATTAGGTTCATTATTTAACGATACCCCGTTAATCTTTGGCATAAGTGTAACCACGAGTTCCACCTATTTCTGGCCAGTTTTCTCCTAAAACCAATGTTTAAGTGGGACATCGACAAAACATTTGCAATATTTGGTGGAGACAACTGTATGACGGCGTCTAGGACCTTGATGCCATGCTAGGGGTGATGGAGATCTTGCTAGCGGTTTGGAGATGGAGATCAAATGCACAAAATAAAAGGATATACCATGTCACAATATTATGCATGTAATGCTTATCCTTTTGTTTATGCATGTTCTTTTTCTTTGATTGTGATGGTAACATTATAAGATAATCTCTCATACTTAATATCAAGATAATATGTGTTCTCCCTTATTATGCACCGTTGTGAAAGTTCATCATTCTGAAGCAACTCGCGGTGATCGGGTGTTATAAACTCTATGTTTACATACAACGGATGTAAGACACTGTTACACATGCGGAAATACTTTGGTTAATTCGACGATCTTAGCATGTACATGCATGACCTTAAAACACGAAGAACCGAAAGATTAAAAACGTGTCATATCATAATGAGGCACACTTTTGCGAGTGGGAGGAAGGTAAAACATTTGGGAAGGGGGTCGCTATACAAAGAAATATAAGTTAATAATAAATAAGGAGGCAAATGATATATTATATGATGTATTTTCGAATTCAAATAATTATACTATAGCTTAAGCCCGAGCAAAAGCGAGCCATCTAAGGCTATCTGCCTGCGCGCGTGTTTTTTTTGAGAACTGGCTATAGGACTTGAGTCCCACAATATTTTATTTATTAAAATGGAAATAAAAGAAGTATCATATAATTACAAGATATATACAGAAGACATCACACCCCCATTTGATCCCGTTCCCCCCACCCGAGCTCCCGCCCATCTCATCCCCTCCTCCATCTCCCCAGCAACCTACACCGCCCCCGAGCTCTCCCTGTCACCTCCTCCCTCCACCCCCTCCATTCATGAGGCCACCGCCTCCCGTCCAGCTCCCACTTCTAGCGTCGGCCACCTCTGGTTCCTCCTCGAGCTTGCCAAGTACCGATTCAACATCGTCCCTGACCTCATGCACCCGTCCGCCGCTACACTTTGTCGGTGGTGAGAAAGATAAGGAGGAGGTGAGAGCGTGAGACGGTGGGGGTGAGAGAGAGAGGGGCATCGCGGGTAGAGATGCTCCTATGTGGGACTACACGAAGATGTCGTCTCATCCTCACCGCTTTGACTGGAAAAATCAGGGATAAATGGCAGAAAAAGGACTTGAAAAAGAGAAGGTCACCTCTACTCACGAGGCCACCGTCTCACATCCACTCCCTCTAGCCCCTCTACTCACGAGGCCACCGTCTCCTGTCCAGCTCCCGCATCCAGCATCGGCCACCTTTAATTCCCTGCCTCGAACCTGTCCAGTACCGATTCAACATTGCCCCCGACCTCGCGCACCCGTCCGCCGCCACGCTTTGCCGGTGGTGAGGAAGATAAGGAGGACGTGAGCGCGTGAGATGGTGTGGGTGAGTGATAGGGGAAGCGCGGGTAGAGACACTCCTATGTGGGACAACGCGAAGATGCCACATCATCCTTACCGCTTTGACTGGAAAAATAAGGGATGGATGGCGGGAAAAAAATTGAAAAGGAGAAGGTTCGTGAGGCATGCGATGAAACTGCGTAGAGTCGATCGGAGAGAACCCGAAATCTATAGTAACCGAACGGAAGAATCGCTGAACGGAAAGCGTGGAGCTCTAAGAGGGCGAGAAATGGTCGCACCTTGTGAGAAATGGTCACTTCAATAATTAACATGTATGTATTCCTAAAACAAAGCAGAATAAGCTAATATTGGGCCCTCTTAAGATCTGCAACTAAATTTGCTTTTGAATATATTAGCATATCTCGAGAATACATGAGATGCTTCTGTAAATTGATACATGTTCTATGTTATTCTACAATTTGTACATGAGTTAATAAAAATTCCAGTGCCCTTGACTTGGAACATGCTCTATAATTAATCATGAACAAGCGGGTTGCATCGACTAAGTGGGTCCAAAAGAAATGGCATAATTTCTATTTTTCATTTTTATGTATAGAAATTATCAAACTTGATTACATATTAGATCTTGCTTTTATGTAAAGATTTGGGGCAACTTCCAGTCATACCTTCTCTTTTAAATTATATTGAATCAGTGAATAATTTAAAATATATCAAGCATAACTCCTGCATAAAATTAGTATATATGTAATCTGGTTGTCTAGATTGACTAAATTAACCATTTAATAATCTAGCCACTTATAAGTGTTAAATACAAAGTTATATCTTCCCTTTGAGCTCTGCAAGCTAAATAGTTACACATATCGATTTTGAGGCAGTCCAACAAGGTTATTTGTGATCTTCTTAAGTTAGCTTGTTTTGATATTATTAGTTTTTTTTCCTTGATCATGTAACGTGTCAGTTTTTTTGGTACTGATCTTGGTCTATTGCTCGATGTATTTTTGTTTGAAGTTTGCTCGATATACCATTATTTGAAGAAACACTGGTACCTCTATATTGCTTATGAGCTTCAATATTAAATAAAGGCCCGCTTCTTGCATCCAAGGTCAGATCTCTTAGTTTTAGATATGTCTAACACGTAAATGATACATTTATCTACCGATTAATTTATGGTAATATATTTAAGTAGTAGTGAGTGAGTACAACACACCTACCACACTCTGTCAAATAGACTGCAGGCGGTGCGGCGCGGCGAAACGTGCATATCCACCTAGTAATAAATTAACTCTGTAAGTATAAGAAATTTCTCAAGTGGATATACTAGTATGTTGAAACCATTAAAATATTAAGTAAGACACTTTGTCTTACTAAAACAAAGGAATTTACGTAAAAACTAAATCAAATGAAGTGAGACATTTTGTATTTTTTAACATTGGTTGATTTTGTTTTATGTCTTACTTATTTTCTGACCAAATAAATTTCTATTTGCAAAAATACCGTTTCTATTTAGTGAGTGCGAAAAATGAGTTTTATTTAAACAACCTACCAAAACCCCATCTAACCTCAAACATTGCATAGTTATGGACAAACTTGGAATATTATAAATATATAAAAAAGGCTATTCTTAGACAGAGCAATCATTACGAAGATTCATAGCTTCCAAATCAAATGACCAATGTTATGGCCACATCCATGACATAGTTTATGATATTGTGTACATATTTTGCACACATGTGCATCTTGGAATGTTAAACAATGTTGTTAATGGGAGTTTTCATTATTGTTGCACAATTATTTTTTTATTTTTTAGTGCCAAAACAGGTTTTTTGTTGACATGTGAGCACAAATTGACATGTAGGCGCGGCACATAGGCAAAATTGCTGAGGTGGATGACTAGTCATTTCAACGCATCACCAATTAGCAGCCATGACGATTTAAATTGATCATAGTCGACTAAAACTACTGTTGTAAACCAGTGTATCCATCTATGACCGTTACGTGCAAGGAAATTATGACCTTTCTAATAAAAGAAATGGCCGTAATTCTTTAGGATTTGGACCCTCTCAAATGCCTTATGACCATTTGGTGTGAAATGGTCATAGATGTATGACCAACATATATATTATAGTGAGATGATCTTCATCTGCGCATAGTTTGACATGGGCTTGTGTTCAACAACTCAGCGTGTTTTGGCTAGGACTGAGATTGAGATGCCCGTGGGTTAGTGCAATGCTACGAACAAATGAAAACGAATAAGAATGCCTTGCTAACTTACTATGAGGTAGTGCGTTAGCTTCTCCTCATCATAGTATGTGAAGGACATGCTCTCCGGACACCATATGATGCCTTGAACTGTTCTAATTTGAAGTATCTAGTTCCACTTCAATCTCGACTTCATGAGGTGGTTGTACAACTGAAGACTAGTCACTCTAATCCTAGTGAAGTCAAGAACATCATTGAAAATATTTTTTATGTCAACTTCTCCGAACCCGTTGTTACAACTTACCCCGCTTATCACGAGCTCAATAATCCTATTCAAGGCGAACTTTGATATATAGTAGGTTCCCATATGATTGAAAGTCTGCGGGTATACATAGCTAGATCTTGACAATATTGTTAGACTCCATCCAACTTAAGTTAATTTTGGTCGTTGAGGCATTAGAAAAGTCGGGGGAGCCAAAAGGCATGATTTTCTATAGTACATTAGGATTGTAAGATTGAAACTAAGCATGACACATGTATACCACAGCTAACACCATGCATATTGTAATGAAATCTGTCATCACTAAGCATAAATTTGAATATGAATTCCAACAATGATAGGCATGAATTGGTTGCACATGTCCTACAAACAACCTATGATCAAGGAACCACGAACATGCTTATAGATCTAAGTTACAACATCAAGGGTTAGAGGTATCTTACTGATGGGATTTGCAGCAGAAAACAAAAAAATTACCAGCTAGCACAACACCCAATGCCATGATCTATATATTAGCAAAAGCAGCAATATAGATGGTGTTTTGGAGACATACCCTTATAGACCGAAAGTGGTACGTCCCACAGGGAAAGTTGGTGATGTAGTCGTATAGGTAGCCGACCTCAAGGTCATGTATCTTCTCGCACGTCACCTCCTGGTCCTTACATGACAACCCCGCCACCACTAGTGGCAGGCCCCCCGAGGTATCGCACACGTATGGTGTCCGATGATGACTCATGTTCTCCTTGATCCAGCTAGGATGCGGAAGTAGATCCTCTGGAACTGGGATCCAGCAGGACGACAACGTGTAGTGGTGTTGTCTCCCACACGTGTAGTCCTTCTTAGAACCGCACTCGAGTGGGAAAAATTCCCTAACTAAAATGACTTGGGAAATCCCCTTTTATTTTATTCTGTGTATTTTCCCTCCACTATAGGCCTTATTATATAGGGGAAAGGGGAGGAACCCTTCCCCTAAAGTCCCCATGTTGGACTAAAGGAAAAGGGAAAGGAGAGGCAACCAGCGCCGGGTGGGCCACACCGTGCCCACCAGCCCGCAGCCTTACTAGGTGAGGCAGTGGCCCGGGTGGGCTGGCCTCGCACGCGCCAGTCCAGCGAGAATATCATTTTGCGGCCCGAAAGTTGGGGTGTCCAGGCAACGCGCGGTACCCAAGTTCCCTGAAATCAGCCGCGATGACTACAATTGGTGTGCCAAATACTCAGAGGGTCTTTTTCGGCACGAATTCAACTTTACGTTTCAATAAAAAAATCAGGCTAACGGCCTCAAGTTGGGTCCCCCTGTCAGTTCTCGCCGTTATGTCGCTCCCATCGCTTAGGTGTCAATTAGGCTTGCAGCGTTGGCGCCCGCATCCATTACGTGTCTTCTTCTTCCCTAGAGCGGCAATCTGTGGGGCGTCGCAGCCATGGCGCGGAGCTGGGACGTGGACGAACCTGCTCGGCCCAGCTCTCCTCCATGTAGGCTTGTAGCGTTGGCGCCTGCATCCATTACGCGTCTTCTTCCCCGGAGCGGCAATCTGTGGTCGCGGCCATGGCGCAGAGCTGGGACGTGACGAAGCTGCTCGACCCCGCTCTCCTCCCCATTCCGAGTCGGAGCTTGCCCTCACCATGGACACACCCATGGCACGGTGCGGGGACGAGAATTGGTTCCCGTTGAGATCTATCACCTTGTTAACCATGCTCGGTTCTGTTTTCCTCCTCTAGAATCCGAGCTCGCTGTCGCCGTGGTTGCACCCGCACCAATTCTGTCACCTCTGTCGAGGTCTCTGTGGTAGCTCAAGTTCTGCCATGTTCGGCCTGTAAGGGTTCTATTGCGTATGCATGAAGAATAATTGTAACAAAGGCCTGAAAATCTTGGGGCGATATCGCATATCGGAAGTATATGACGATTGCATTGAGTTCATCGACCCCTGGGCTGAATTCTGTGCTAAAAATAGAATTTGCCTTGATGATCTGCTCGTCGTCTAGGTCAAGGTGATGAGGCACTATATCAAGCTAATTATTGAGGTGGTCACCGGTCCGGCAGAGGAAACATGAGGATGCGGAAGACGACAACGACGAGCAGCACGAGGAGGACGAAGACAAGAGCGTTGGCTCTGTAATGTCGGTTGTAGCTCAGAACTTCTGAATAAATCACCAGAATTTAAATTTCAAGAATACATGCTTAGAAACTTTTGTGTTTTTGTATGTTAAACTAGCAAATATCTTTTGTTCAAATCTCTTGGGCTGTACCAACTTCATTGTGTTTAATTATGAAAGACAAAATATAAATGATTTCTCTCAATTTCTCGCATAGAAAAATGCACAGCTAATTTCATATTCTCGTAGGAACTGGCCCCACTTGTTGAACCGGCGGCACTACCACGATCTCCACGTAACCACAGTGAGTTCTCGAACCGAAAGTTGCAGTTACAATGTTTCTTCTGCAGTCATTCCTCTTCCTCAGTCATTCCTCTGCAGTTTTTCCTGGGCGCTTCTTCTTCCTCTATTTTGAAACCATCAGTTCATCTTCTTCTTCCTCTCGCAGGCAGTTCCTTGTAGGCATTTCCTTTCACCCATTTCCTTGCAGGCATGGACGATGGGAAACGCACAACAGAGACCCACTTGGTCCCTGCCCATGGCACCACGACTTTGACAGTGGTGTACACAAATGATGAAGCGACTGTGGAGACAACTCTCGCCAGGTTTGAGAAATTGCTTGAGAAAGAGAAGCACAAGTTTGTGGGGCTAGACTTGGAGTACACCCATGCAAATAAGCGAAAAAATCATCCACAAGAGATCGTTGTTGTGCAAATCGCCATTCATGAGGAGGTCCTTGTTTACCACTTCTGCAGGTATGTGAAATTTAAATTTGAGATCACCACTTCTGCATCCCTTGTTCCCTTACATCCCTAGAACCATCTAAGTGCAGGAGTAAACCAACTGAGATGCATTGTCCGGCTCTGGTCGAGTTCTTGTGTAGGACAGAGATAACTTTCACTAGCGTGGATATCACAAATGACGCAATTATGCTTTCTCGTGTGTTGATAAAAATCCCAGATGGGCACCACATCAACATCCAAAATCTGTACAAGATCAAACCATACCCAGCAAAGGATGGCATGGGTGAGCTGGCAGCGGAAATCATCGATAAATCCTATGAAAAACTGAAGAAATTGAAGCGACTCGATCACGACTACTGGGAGTGGAAGCCGATGAGCCAGGTGCACCTCGAGTATGCAGCCAGAGACGCCTACATGGCGTACGAGTTGTACAGTAAGATCATTACCATGAAAGATGGGATGGTTAAGGTGGGGTTTTTCACGAGAGAGCTATGCCCTGGTTGCAAGCTAGCCTGGGAGAAGAAGCGCGAGGAGGACAGAAAGCGGTTTCAGGACAAGCTGGGATCTTGGGATGGTGGCGACATCAAGCGGTTGAAGGGGAAGCAAGTGAAGGACGACAACAAGTGGTGGTGATACATTATGTGTTTGAACTAGATTTTAGTTTCTAGTTTATTATGTGTTTGATACATTTAGTTACTTCAATAGAAAATTTTGACCAATTTAACTTGTTGATGTATTTCTTAACAATTATAATATAATTGAGCACTAGAAATATTTCGTAGTGTGCATGAGCATGATCAGGAAATATAATTGAACATTAGAACTTTAAGGCACTCCATATAAAGGATTAATATAGAAGGTTTACCAGAGACACCACGGATATATTGTCTTACATGCCACACACAGGTAATAATTAACTAGAACAGAATAAAAGCAGGGGCTGCAGTAGGAGGCCGGGACACGGAGACGCCTAGCAAGGCAAGGGTTTACCAGCAGGAGGCAACGACAGCCTAGTCGATGGGATACAGGCCAGTCCTGACATACTCCCGGAGAAATTTACCGTAGGCTGCGTGCTGCGTCGAGGTAATCGGCCTATGGATTTTGCCTCTGCCCCTGCCAACACCCTCCGCGTGCTGGATCATGCTGTTGAGGTCCACGTTGATTGCTCTACCACAGAATGGGCAAAATAGTCTCCCCTACGGTGGAAACGGATTAGCCCACACCGTAACCGCCTCAGCACGTAGTGGCTCTTGTTGTCCCTGGATACCTTGCTATCATCCACTTCATCATCATCCTCCTGTTGATTTTTAAGAACATAACTTAGAACTCATACATATGATTGAATTGTATTACAACTCAAGAATTGACAACATGTATATGTAAGACAATATATCCGTGGATATCAAAGATAAAGCATCTCAGCAATAGTTTGATTGGTTCATATATCATTTTATCTCAACACAATGACAAATAGTTGCATCAGAGTGAATGTAGGATAAATCTAGGGGCCTCATAAGTTTCTTCAGGGATGGAGTCAGTGAACCAAGTAACAATTGCACAACCTATAATGTTGTTGTACAACGCCCCAGGTTCACTAACTCATCCCTGAAAAATCTGACACCAAGGTGTCTGCCTCTCTTTTGGGGCAAATTTGAATCATTGGCCACAATAAGAAATTGAAATATAATCATACAAAACATTATTCAGGGATATAGATAGTCAGGTACAAAAACAAGCCTAAATATTGTAATTATAAATAAAAAACCAAACAATTAATCTTCAGGTACATGTTAAAAATACTTATGATCAAAATCATTCATATACATATGCATCATACCAATCATTAAAAGATCAGAAACAATTCAAGGATCATATATGTAGTTCCATATGAGAATAAATCTAGGGCCTCATAATTTGTTTCAGAGATGGAGTTGGCGAACCAAAGTACCAACAGCACAACCTATATTGTTTGTGTGCATTGCTGCCTCAGGTTCACCAACCCATCCCTAAAACATGACACCAACATATGTGTCCCCCCTTGAACTATTTTGGGGCAAATTACAATCATCGGCCTCGGTGACAAACTAAAATGTAATTCTTATCCACTAAATGCATGGAATAGATAATTCGAATATCATAGTTCTATGAATGTAGAATAAAGATTAAGGTCTCATAAGTTTATTCAGGGACGGCGTGAGTTAACCAAGTAACAATTGCACAACCTATATTGTTCTTGCACATCGCCTCAGGTTCACTAACTCGTCCCTAAAAAAATCTGACACCAATGTGTCTGCCTCTCTTTTGGGGAAAAATTGAATCATT
The DNA here is from genome assembly GCA_910589775.1 of Avena eriantha. Lineage (NCBI taxonomy): Eukaryota > Viridiplantae > Streptophyta > Magnoliopsida > Poales > Poaceae > Avena > Avena eriantha. The sequence goes on along the minus strand of OU342743.1, from coordinate 112,533,065 downwards.
GGCCACAATAAAAAATTGAAATAGAATCGTACAAAGCATTATTTAGGGATATACATAGTCAGGTACAAAAACTGGCCTAAATATTGTAGTTATAAATAAAAAACCAAACAATTAATCTTCAGGTACATGTTAAAAATCCTTATGATCAAAACCATTCATATATGTATGCATCATACCAATCATTAAAAGATCAGAAACAATTCAAGGATCATATATGTAGTTCCATATGAGAATAAATCTAGGGCCTCATAATTTGTTTCAGATATGGAGTTGGAGAACCAAAGTACCAACAACACAACCTATATTGTTTGTGTGCATTGCTGCCTCAGGTTCACCAACCCATCCCTAAAACACGACACCATCATATGTGTCTCCCCTTGAACTCTTTTGGGGCAAATTTCAATCATCGGCCTCGGTGACAAACTAAAATGTAATTCTTATACACTATGAATGCATGGAATAGATAATTCGAATATCATAGTTCTATTAATGTAGAATAAAGATTGCGGCCTCATAAGTTTATTCAGGGATGGCGTGAGCGAACCAAGTAACAATTGCACATCTTATATTGTTCTTGTACATGGTCCCAGGTTCGCTCAGTCATCCCTGAAAAAATCTGACACCAATGTGTCTGCCTCTCTTTGGGGCAAATTTGAATCATTAGCCACAATAAGAAATTGAAATGTAATCGTACAAAACAATATTCAGGGATATACATAGTCAGGTACAAAAACAAGCCTAAATATTGTAATTATAAATAAAAAACCAAACAATTAATCTTCAGGTACATGTTAAAAATACTTATGATCAAAACCATTCATATACATATGCATCATACCAATTATTAAAAGATCAGAAACAATTCAAGGATTATATATGTAGTTCCATATGAGAATAAATCAAGGGCCTCATAATTTGTTTTCAGAGATAGAGTTGGAGAACCAAAGTACCAACAGCACAACCTATATTGTTTGTGTGCATTGCTGCCTCAGGTTCATCAACCCATCCCTAAAACATGACACCATCATACGTGTCTCCCCTTGAACTCTTTTGGGGCAAATTCTCAATCATCGGCCTCAGTGACAAACTAAAATGTAATTCTTATACACTATGAATGCATGGAATAGATAATTCAAATATCATAGTTCTATGAATGTAGAATAAAGATTGCAGCCTCATAAGTTTCTACAGAGATGGTGTAAGCGAACCAAGTAACAATTGCACAGCTTATATTGATCTTGTACATGGCCCCGGGTTCGCTCACTCATCCCTGAAAAAATCTGACACCAATGTATCTGCCTCTCTTTGGGGCAAATTTGAATCATTGGCCACAATAAGAAATTGAGATGTAATCATACAAAACAATACTCAGGGATATACAAATGCATCATACAAGGCATTCATAGATCAGAAACAATACAAAGATTATATATTTAGGTTCCATATGAGAGAAAAATTGGGGCCTCATTTCTTGTATAGCGATGGGGTCGTTGATGTAGATCACCGGATTGCCTCCGCCTGCGGTCTGCCCCCCATCTAGATCTACCACTGGCACCACGACGTTGTCGGCCACCTGCTGCTCGGCGGCGATGGCTACTACCTGCTGCTCGGCGGTGATGGCTACCACCCGCTGCTCGGCGGCGACGGCTACTGGCTAGAGGGATGAGCTCGCACCCTCGACGGCGCAGCGACGAGCGGCGTTCGTGCCCGGAGAAGACGCCTCCGCCTGCTTGGCGACGACCGAGCCATCTGCTGCTGTGCCTTCAACTGGCTTCACCTCCGGCTCGTCTCCACGCGTACGCTTCATGGCGCACCAAGGGAAGGAGGTAGTGCAAGTGAGGGAGCTTCGGCGCGTGCGGAAGGTGTAGATTGGGGTCTTGGGACTAGACAGACTTGGGGGGAAATGACACGAGCTCATGGAAGAAGAAGGTCGAGGGGGGTTATAAACACCGGACCGGTCGTAGTCCTTGCGTGGACACGTGTGGTGAGCGAGGGGCGGGGGGCTACCACGATCTCCACCCTTTTTTTGGGTTCCCTTTTTTTGAAACAGCCACGATCTCCACTTTAGAGCTACATTGAAAACACTCTCATGGCAGACCTCGATTCCACTGCATGCAAGTGGCACGGAACCAATTTCTAGCAACGTTAGATCTACTCGAGGGGGCCCTTGACTCATGGAAGTTACTAGCGGTAGGGCCCAGTTGGAAGTGAGATTGAGAGCGCTGCGTAAAAATGGGGTATGTCTTATTAAAATCAAGTAGCAATAAATTGCAGCATCCCATCGACAACCGTGCACTCGATGACCCCGTTGCCCTGTGCAAGTGTTGTAGTAGCAGTAGTAGGCTTTTCAGACTTGATTAAACTTGACATGACCGCTTGGAAACTTTTTCCATGGACGGCATCGTGTTCCTTCCTGTAGAAGTCTCGCTGAGGGAGACGTCCGTGCTATCTCACGTTGTACTGCGAAGGGCACGACGTGTGCAACGATAATCGTTGGATCGCACAGAATCAACGGTTGGTGCGCACGATCCGCGTGACAACTGTGACAACCAATCAGGGAGTAGCAGACAGGGTGAGCACAGGTTTGGGCTTCTACGAAAGATAGAGAGAGGGGGGCAAAACTAAGTAGTACCACATAAAACCAAGGGCAAAACTGAGTAGTATAAAAATGGAAAGTGTCTTGTACAATGAAATACATCGTGGAATACATCAAATTATGCCAAGATAGATCCACTAGAGTTCATTGGATGTGTGTTCTTCTCATAAACCACACATGGATCCACCTGTGTGATTGCATGTCTGTCCCTCTAAACAAACCACATAAGGATCCACCAGTGTCATTGGATGTGTGTTCTTCTCATGAACCACACATGGATCCACCAGTGTCATTGCATGTCTGTTCTTTTCATGAACCACAGCTAGAGTCATTGCATGTCTGTTACTTCCATAAACCACACATGGATCCACCGGTGTCATTGCATGTCTGTTCTTTTCATGAACCACAGCTAGAGTCATTGCATGTCTATTACTTCCATAAACCACACATGGATCCACCGGTGTCATTGCATGTCTGTTCTTTTCATGAACCACATAAGGATCCACCAGTGTCATTGCATGTCTGTTCTTTTCATGAACCACAACCACTATCATTGCATGTGTGTTCCTCTAGACAAACCACATAAGGATCCACCGGTGTCACTGCATGTCTATTCTTTTCATGAACCACATAAGGATCCACCAGTGTCATTAGATGTGTGTTATTTTCATGAACCACACCCAGTATCATTGCATGTCTGTTCCTCTAAACAAACCACATTAGGATCCACTAGTGTCATTGCATGTCTGTTCTTTTCATGAACCACACCCGGTGTCATTGCATGTGTGTTCTTCTAAAGAAACCACATAAGGCATTGCATGTCTGTTCTTTTCATGAACCACACCCAATGTCATTGCATGTGTGTTCCTCTAGACAAACCACCTTAGGAATCCACCAGTTTCATTGGATGTGTGTTCTTTTCATTAACCACACCCAGTGTCGTTACATGTCTGTTCCTCTAAACAAACCACATAAGGATCCACCAGTGTCATTGCATGTATATTCTTTTCATGATCCACACCTAGTGCCATTGGATGTGTGTTCTTCTCATGAACCACACATGGATCCACCGGTGTCATTGCATGTGTGTTCTTTTCATGAATCATATCTAGAGTCATTGCAGGTCTGTTACTTTCATTAACCACACCAAGTGTCATTGCATGTGTGTTCCTCTAGACAAACCACATATGGATCCACCAGTGTCATTGCATGTATGTTATTTTCATGAATCACAGCCAGTGTCATTGCATGTCTGTTCTTTTCACAAACCACATAAGGATCCACCTAGTGTCATTGCATGTGTGTTATTCTAAACAAACCAGATAAGGATCCACCAATGTCATTGGATGTGTGTTCTTCTCATGACCGCCACATGGATCCACTAGTGACATTGCATGTCTGTTCCTTTCATGAACCACAGCTAGAGTCATTGCATGTCTGTTACTTCCATAAACCACAAATGGATCCACCGGTGTCATTGCATGTATGTTCTTTTCATGAAGCACACCCAGTGTCATTGCATGTCAGTTCTTTTCATGAACCACAAAAGGAACCACCCAGTGCCATTGCATGTCTGGTCTTTTCATGAACCACATAAGGATCCACCAGTGTCATTGCATGTCTGTTCTTCTCACAAACCACATAAGGATCCACCAGTGTCATTGCATGTCTGTTCTTTTCATGAACCACACCCAGTGTCATTGCATGTGTGATCCTCTAGAAAAACCACATAAGGATCCACCGGTGTCATTGCATGTCAGTTCTTTTCATGAACCACATAAGGATCCACCAGTGTAATTGCATGTCTGTTCTTCTCACAAACCACATAAGGATCCACCAGTGTCATTGCATGTCTGTTCTTTTCATGAACAACACCCAGTGTCATTGCATGTGTGCTCCTCTAGAAAAACCACATAAGGATCCACCGGTGTCACTGCATGTCTGTTCTTTTCATGAACCACATAATAATCCACCAGTGTCATTGGATGTGTGTTAGTTTCATGAATCACACCCAGTGTGATTGCATGTCTGTTCCTCTAAAAAACCACATAAGGATCCACCAGTGTCATTGCATGTCTGTTCTTTTCATGAACCACACCCAGTGTCATTGCATGTGTGTTCTTCTAAACAAACCACATAAGTCATTGCATGTATGTTCTTTTTATGAACCACACCAAGTGTCATTGCACGTATGTTCCTCTAAACAAACAACATAAGGATCCACCAGTGTCATTGCATGTCTGTTCTTTTCATGAACCACACCCAATGTCATTGCATGTGTGTTCTTCTAAACAAACCACATAAGTCATTGCATGTCTGTTCTTTTCATGAACCACACCCAATTTCATTGCATGTGTGTTCCTCTAGGCAAACCACATAAGGATCCACCGGTGTCACTGCCTGTCTGTTCTGTTCATGAACCACATAAGGATACACCAGTGTCATTGGATGTGTGTTCTTCTCATGAACCACACAGGGATCTACCAGTGTCATTGCATGTCTGTAATTTTCATGAACCACAGCTAGAGTCATTGCATGTCTGTTACTTCCATAAACCACACATGGATCCACCGGTGTCATTGCATATCTGTTCTTTTCATGAACCACACCCAGTGTCATTGCATGTCAGTTCTTTTCATGAAGCACATAAGGATCCACTAGTGTCATTGCATGTATGTTCTTCTCACAAACCACATAAGGATCCACCAGTGTCATTGCATGTGTGTTCTTTTCATGAACCACACCCAATGTCATTGCATGTGTGTTCCTCTAGACAAACCACGCATGGATCCACCGGTGTCACTGCATGTCTGTTCTTTTAATGAACCACATAAGGATCCACTAGTGACATTGGATGTGTGTTCTTTTCATGAACCACACCCAGTGTCATTGCATGTCTATTCCTCCAAACAAACCACATAAGGATCCACTAGTATCATTGCATGTCTGTTCTTTTCTTGAACCACACCCAGTGTCATTGCATGTGTGTTCTTCTAAACAAACCACATAAGTCATTGAATGTTTGTTCTTTTCATGAACCACACCTAGTGTCATTGCATGTGTGTTCCTCGAGACAAACCACCTTAGGAATCCACCAGTGTCATTGGATGTGTGTTCCTCTAAACAAACCATATAAGGATCTACCAATGTCATTGCATGTCTGTTCTTTTCATGAACCACAGCTAGAGTCATTGCATGTATGTTACTTCCATAAACCACACATGGATCCAACGGTGTCATTGCATGTCTGTTCTTTTCATGAACCACACCCATTGTCATTGCATGTCAGTTCTTTTCATGAACCACATAAGGATCCACCAGTGTCATTGCATGTCTATTCTTCTCACAAACCACATAAGGATCCACCAGTGTCATTGCATGTTTGTTCTTTTCATGAACGACACCTAGTGTCATTGCATGTGTATTCCTCTAGACAAACCACATAAGGATCCACCGGTGTCACTGCATGTATGTTCCTTTAAACAAACCACATAAGGATGCACCTGTGTCATTGCATGTCTGTTATTTTCATGAACAACACACAGTGTCATTGCATGTGTGTTCTTCTAGACAAACCACATAAGGATCCACTGGTGTCACTACATCTCTGTTCTTTTCATGAACCACATAAGGATCCACCAGTGTCATTGGATGTGTGTTCTTCTCATGAACCACACATGGATCCACCGGTGTCATTGCATGTCTATTCTTTTCATGAATCCCAGCTAGAGTCATTGCATGTCTGTTACTTCCATAAACCACACATGGATCCATCGGTGTCATTGCATGTCTATTCTTTTCATGAACCACACCCAGTGTCATTGCATGTCAGTTCTTTTCATGAACCACATAAGGATCCACCAGTGTCATTGCATGTCTGTTCTTTTCATGAACGACATAAGGATCCACTAGTGTTATTGCATGTCTCTTTTTCTCACAAACCACATAAGGATCCACCAGTGTCATTGCATGTCTGTTCTTTTCATGAACCACACCCAATGTCATTGCATGTGTGTTCCTCTAGACAAACCACATAAGGATCCACCCAATGTGATTAGATTTGTGTTCTTGTCATGAACCACACATGGATCCACCAGTGTCATTGCATGTCTGTTCTTTTCATGAACCACACCCAGTGTCATTGCATGTATGTTATTTTCATGAACCACACCCGGTGTCATTGCATGTGTGTTCCTCTAGACAAACCACATAAGGATCCACCGGTGTCACTACATGTTTGTTCTTTTCATGAACCACATAAGGATCCACCAGTGTCATTTGATGTGTGTTCTTCTCATGAACCACACATGGATCCACCAGTGTCATTGCATGTCTTTTCTTTTCATGAACCACAACTAGAGTCATTGCATGTCTGTTACTTCCATAAACCACACATGGATCCACTGGTGTCATTGCATGTCTGTTATTTTCATGAACCACACCCAGTGTCATTGCATGTCAGTTCTTTTCATGAACCACATGAGGATCCACCAGTGTAATTGCATGTCTGTTCTTCTCACAAACCACATACGGATCCACCAGTGTCATTGGATGTATGTTCTTTTTATGAACCAAATCCAGTGTCATTGCATGTGTGTTCCTCTAGACAAACTACATAAGGATCCACCGGTGTCACTACATGTTTGTTCTTTTCATGAACCACATAAGGATCCACCAGTGTCATTGGATGTGTGTTCTTTTCATGAACCACACCCAGTGTCATTGCATGTCTGTTCCTCCAAACAAACCACATACGGATCCACTAGTGTCATTGCATGTCTGTTCTTTTCTTGAACCACACCCACTGTCATTGCATGTGTGTTCTTCTAAACAAACCACATAAGTCATTGAATGTCTGTTCTTTTCATGAACCACACCTAGTGTCATTGCATGTGTGTTCCTCTAGACAAACCACCTTAGGAATCCACCAGTGTCATTGGATGTATGTTCCTCTAAACAAACCATATAAGGATCCACCAATGTCATTGCATGTCTGTTCTTTTCATGAACCACAGCTAGAGTCATTGCATGTCTGTTACTTCCATAAACCACACATGGATCCAACGGTGTCATTGCATGTCTGTTCTTTTCATGAACCACACCCAGTGTCATTGCATGTCAGTTCTTTTCATGAACCACATAAGGATCCACCAGTGTCATTGCATGTCTATTCTTCTCACAAACCACATAAGGATCCACAAGTGTCATTGCATGTTTGTTCTTTTCATGAACGACACCTAGTGTCATTGCATGTGTGTTCCTCTAGACAAAGCACATAAGGATCCACCGATGTCACTGCATGTATGTTCCTTTAAACAAACCACATAAGGATCCACCAGTGTCATTGCATGTCTGTTCTTTTCATGAACCACACCCAATGTCATTGCATGTGTGTTCTTATAAACAAACCACATAAGTCATTGCATGTCTGTTCTTTTCATGAACCACACCCGGTGTCATTGCATGTGTGTTCCTCTAGACAAACCACATAAGGATCCACTGGTGTCACGACATGTCTGTTCTTTTCATGAACCGCATAAGGATCCACTAGTGTCATTGGATGTGTGTTCTTCTCGTGAACAACACATGGATCCACCGGTGTCGTTGCATGTCTATTCTTTTCATGAATCACAGCTAGAGTCATTGCATATCTGTTACTTCCATAAACCACACATGGATCCACCGGTGTCATTGCATGCCTGTTCTTTTCATGAACCACACCCAGTGTCATTACATGTCAGTTCTTTTCATGAACCACATAAGGATCCACCAGTGTCATTGCATGTCTGTTCTTTTCATGAACCACATAAGGATCCACCAATGTTATTGCATGTCTGTTCTTCTCACAAACCACATAAGCATCCACCCAATGTGATTGGATTTGTGTTCTTCTCATGAACCACACATGGATCCACCAGTGTCATTGCATGTCTGTTCTTTTCATGGACCACACCCAGTGTCAATGCATGTATGTTATTTTCATGAACCACACCCGGTGTCATTGCATGTGTGTTCCTCTAGACAAACCACATAAGGATCCACTAGTGTCACTGCATGTTTGTTCTTTTCATGAACCACATAAGGATCCACAAGTGTCATTGGATGTGTGTTCTTCTCATGAACCACACATGGATCCACCAGTGTCATTGCATGTCTTTTCTTTTTATAAACCACAGCTAGAGTCATTGCATGTCTGTTACTTCCATAAACCACACATGGATCCACCGGTGTCATTGCATGTCTGTTATTTTCATGAACCACACCCAGTGTCATTGCATGTCAGTTCTTTTCATGAACCACATAAGGATCCACCAGTGTAATTGCATGTCTGTTCTTCTCACAAACCACATAAGGATCCACCAGTGTCATTGCATGTCTATTCTTTTTATGAACCAAATCCAGTGTCATTGCATGTGTGTTCCTCTAGACAAACCACATAAGGTTCCACCGGTGTCACTGCAAGTATGTTCTTTTCATGAACCACACCAAGTGTGATTGCATGTATGTTCCTCTAAACAAACCACATAAGAATCCACCAGTGTCATTGCATGTCTATTCTTTTCATGAACCACACCCAGTGTCATTGCATGTGTGTTCTTCTAAACAAACCACATAAGTTATTGCATGTCTGTTCTTTTCATGAACCACACCCGGTGTCATTGCATGTGTGTTCCTCTAAACAAACCACATAAGGATCCACCGGTGTCACTGCATGTCTGTTCTTTTCATGAACCACATAAGGATCCACCAGTGTCATTGGATGTGTGTTCTTCTCATGAACCACACATGGATCCACCAGTGTCATTGCATGTCTGTTCTTTTCATGAATCACAGCTAGAGTCATTGCATGTCTGTTACTTCCATAAACCAGACATGGATCCACCAGTGTCATTTCATGTTTTTTCTTTTCATGAACCACACCTAGTGTCATTGCATGTGAGTTATTTTCATGAACCATATAAGGATCCAACAGTGTCATTGCATGTCTGTTCTTTTCATGAACCACATAAGGATCCACTAGTGTTATTGCATGTATTTTCTTCTCACAAACGGAATAAGGATCCACCAGTGTCATTGCATGTCTATTCTTTTCATGAACCACACCTAGTGTCATTGCATGTGTGTTCCTCTAGACAAACCACATAAGGATCACCCAATGTGATTGGATGTGTTTTCTTCTCATGAACCACACATGTTTCCACCGGTGTCATTGCATGTGTGTTCTTTTCGTGAACCACACCCAGTGTCATTGCATGTCTGTTCTTTTCATGAACCACACCTGGTGTCATTGCATGTGTGTTCCTCTAGACAAACAACATAAGGATCCACCGGTGGCACGGTATGTCTGTTCGTTTCATGAACCACATAAGGATCCACCAGTGTCATTGGATGTGTGTTCTTCTCATGAACCACACATGGATCCACCTGTGTCATTGCATGTCTGTTCTTTTCATGAACCACACCCAGTGTCATTGCATGTCTGTTCTTTTCATGAACCACATAAGGATCCACTAGTGTCATTGCATGTCTGTTCTTCTCACAAACCACATAAGGATCCACCAGTGTGATTGCATGTCTGTTCTTTTCATGAACCACACCCAGTGTCATTGCATGTGTGTTCCTCTAGACAAACCACATAAGGATCCACCGGTGTCACTGCATGTCTGTTCTTTTCATGAACCACATAAGGATCCACCAGTGTCATTGGATGTGTGTTCTTTTCATGAACCACACTGATGTCTACGCACTTCTATTCTTGTAGACATTTGTTGGGCCTCCAAGTGTAGAGGTTTGTAGAACAGTAGGAAGTTTTCCCTTAGGTGGATCCCCCAAGGTTTATCAAACTCAGGGAGGAAGTGGTTAAAGGTATCTCCTCCCAAGCAATCCTGCAATCAAGATACAAGAAGTCTCTTGTGTCCCCAACACACCCAATACACTTGTCAGGTGTATAGGTGCACTAGTTCGGCGAAGAGATAGTGAAATACAAGTGGTATGGATAATCATAAGTGGTAACGGTGATAGAGAATAACTTGGTGGCATGGAAAAGACTAAAGTAAAACTGAAATAAAGAAGGAAGCAAGCAAACATGTAACAGATCTAGATGTGAACGGTGTATCAGTGCTTAGAAACAAGTCCTAGGGATCATACTTTCACTAGTGAACACTCTCATATAAATATATTCTCTTTATGATACTACTCTTAACTACTCTCCGGTTGAACACTCTAATCGATGGTAGGGCTATAACAGCACACCTCAAAGTCCATCTTTCCCATCTATAAAACCCCACACTGTCACCTTGAGTACTAGATGAGTCCAACAAAGACCACAATTTCATAAAGACATCCAAATCCAAATATAACTCATAACAAGTATTTGTAATATCTAGCCTAAGTGCCACCATGGTGAGCACAGTATCACTTTCACACACATGGGGAGAGCAGAGATCTATTAAAGCACTTGAGTAGCAAGGTAGATCTATAGATTACAAGCTCATGATCACAATATGATCATGCATAGAGAGAGAGATCAACACATAGCTACCGGTAGAACCCTTAGCCTCGAGAGAAAACTACTCCCTCCTCATCATGGGAATCAGCAATGGTGATGGAGATGGTGGTGGAGATCGATGGAGATGGCTCCGGGGCACTTCCCCGTCCCGGCAGGGTGCCGGAACAGAGACTTTCTATCCCTCGAATCTCCCCTTCGGTGGCGCGGCGCTACGGAACTTTTCATGGCTGGAGGCTTGATTTTTTAGGGTTTATGCCTCGGGAGGCTTCTTATAGGCTAGAGGGCAAGGTCGATGGGCGGCCAGGGGGCCCACACCATGCCCTGGCACGGCCTTAGGGGACCCACGCCATGGAGTGGTGTGGCCACCCTGTGGCCCCTCTCCGACTCTCCTTCTGGCTCCGTGAGTCTTCCGGGAAAATATCAACTTTGGCTTTTGTCTGGTCCAATTCCGAGAATATTGATTTTTTGACTTTCCTGGAACCAAAAACAGCAGAAAACAGGCAGCTGGCACTGTGGCTCTTGTTAATAGGTTAGTCCAAGAAATCATATGAAAAGTACTCCAACGTATGGACAAAACACAAGAAAGTAGATAAAACTAAGCATGGAACATCAAAAATTATAGATACATTTGCAATGTATCAACTGAAGGAAATATTCCCTGATAGGCAATAATAAAGTTGTTATTATATATTCCTTATATATGATAGATGTTTATTTTACATGCTAGAATTGTATTGATCGGAAACATCAATACATGTGTGTTTAATAAACAAAAAGGGTTCCTAGTTATGCCTCTCTTATAGACTAGCTTGTTGATTAACAAGATGATCAAGGTTTCCTGATCATGGACATTGGATGTTGTTAATAACAAGGTCACACCATTGGTGGAATGATGTGATGAACATTCATCTGAAGTATAGCATTACGATCAAGTCATTATGTTTATATTGCTATAACATCATACGAAGTAATCTTTATCCTTAGACCATGAGATCATGTTAATTGCTAACACCGGAAGAGTATCTTGATAACTCAAACGTCACACCGTAACAGGGTGACTATAAAGATGGGTTCAGTACTACGAAGGTGCTATGTTGAGGCTCATGGATCAAGAGTGGAATTTGTCAATCCAGATGACGGATAGATATACTCTGGGCCCTCCCGGTGATATCACATTAAGATAGCTTGCAAGCAAGTGATGTGATCACTAGAATGTTATATCACGGGAACGAGAAAAGAGTGCATGTCGGTAACGAGATCAAACTAGGTATGGAGATACTGATGATCGAATCTCGGACATGTAATATATCGAGAGACAAAGGGATTTAGTTACAAGCGTTAAAGGTTCTCACGATCACAGAAGTCATCGTTGAATGTGTAGGAGTCAGTACGGATCTCCAGGTCCCGCTGCTGATTATTGATCGGAGAAGGGTCTCGATCATGTCTGCATTATTCGCGAACCGTAGGGTGGCACACTTAAGAGTTACCAGACATCATTTTGGAGCACATATGTTTCAGACGAAAGAATTGCAAAGCGCAGGAATTGTTTCAATAGAAACCGGAAATTGTTTCGGGTGAAATTGCAGAAAGTGGTTCTACATGTGATATTGAAATATTGCAAGGGGCTATATGTGAATGTTTGTTAATTAAAGTAATTAACAAAATTCTAAATAAATTTAATAAAAAGAGTTTTATTAAATGATAGAGCATTAAATTTGGAGAAATTTAATGCATTTAAAGTGGAGACTTTAAAAGGGAATGTGAAGAGGCATTTTAATGTGGAGGGGTTACCACCACATGAATGGGGGAGGCGAGGGGTGACCCCCCATGCGCCGGCCATGGAGAGAGGGGGCACCCCCCTCCTCCTATAAAAGGCCACCCATTCCCTCCTTCATCCTCACACCTCCTTGTGAAGGATCTCTCTCCTCCTCTAGAATTATTCCCCCATGGTCTCGGATTAGCGAGATACATGTTCCCGGTGGCATTTCATCTGGAAGGAGTTGCTACTTCCGCTGGATCGCTGGAGCGAGGAGGTGGAGGTTGTCCGGTGGCTTGAACGTGTGTGCGAGTGCGGATGTGCTGCTGAGTTACGGTGCTCGGACTTCCTCATGATCTTGAGATCGGCAAGTGTACGACGACATCAACCACGAGTTCCTACTCGTTAACAAAACTCGTTGTCTTCGAGGGTAAGTTCTCGTTGGATGTATGTCCACCCGTTGCTTTGTACCTAGTAGATAGATCTTGGCGTGTAGTTCACACCGTTGGAATTTTTTGTTTTCTATGCTGCGGACCCAACAGTGGTATGACACATATGTTTATATGTGGGCGATGATGATCATGTTATTGCATCTTCTATGTATTTTGGATATTGGTGGCATAGTGGGATGAAGCGGCCCGGACCAACCTTACATGTCATCGTACATGAGACCGGTTCCACGACTGACATGCAACTTGTTTTGCATAAGTGGCTGGCGGGTGTCTGTGTCTCCTACTATAGTCAATATCTCATTTACAACGAGTTGCTAATAAATTAGTTATCCTCGTTGTGGTTCATGTTCGTAGGTGAGAACGGTTCTATCTCCGAAAGCCCTAAGCCACGTAAAACTTGCAATTGATAAATTAGAGGCGTCTAGTTTAGATCGTTGCTGGGCTAGTGTATTGATATGGTATTGTTGTAAGTAGATGTATGATAGATACTCTTACAACACACTCAGCGTGTAAGTTCCATAGACCTTGGCCTTACACACAAAGGAATGATAGAGATCATACCACGATGCAAGTGATAGAGATCAAATGCATGGACCATATCATCTCACTTTACACATTAGATCTTAGCATCTTATACTGCTAGTTTGGCGCTTTTGGTAGCATTATAAGATGATCCATAATTTAGATATCAAGATAAAAATGTGTTCTTCCTTAAGTATGCACCGTTCTGTGGATCGTGTTTCGAGACATCACGTGATGATCGGGTGTACTCGAATCTACGCTTTCATAGGAACGGGTGTAAGACAGTTTTACACACGCGAATACTAAGGTTCTTACTTGGCGAGCCTAGCATGTACAGACATAGCCTCGGAACACGGACCGAAAGGTTAAGCATGAGTCATATAGTTGATATGATGCCCATATAGATGGCTCGCCTTTGAAGCTACATCAACTCACGTGATGATCGGACTTGGTGTAGTGGATTTGGTTCATGTAATCACCAAAAAGACACGAGGGATGTCGTTTTTGAGTGGGAGTTCATTAGTAATTTGGATTAGTTGAACTCAATCTATCATAAACTTAGTCTAAATAAACTTTACAAATTCTGTTGTAGATGGCACCACCTGCTTTTAATTTCAATGTGTTCATGGAGAAAGAGAAACTTGCTGCGAATGGTAGCAACTTCATCAACTGGGCTATGGATTTGAGGATTCTCCTCACTGCTGCACAAAAGCAATATGTGCTAGATGCGCCGCTAGGCCCCCCACCAGCTCCTGATGCCTCTGACGAGGAAAAGAATGTCTATGTGACTCGTCAGGAGGACCACACCTTAGTTCATTGCGGCATACTGTATGGGCTAGAGCCAGAACTTTGAAAGCGTTTCGAAAATGGCAATGCCTTTGATACCATGGGAGAATTGAAAATGATTTTCGATACCCATGCTGCCGTAGAGAGTTATAATGCTACAGAAAAGTTCTTTAGCTGCATGATGGAGGAAAACAGCTCCGTTAGTGAGCACGTACTCAAAATGTCTGGGTACGCCGATAAGCTTGTGTCCTTGGGAATAACGATTCCCATTGACTTAGGCATACATCATGTTCTCCAATCTCTGCCACCTAGCTACAAGAGCTTCATGATGAACTATAATATGTAGGGCATGAAGAAGTCTCTTCCCGAGCTTCTGTCAATGCTTAAGACTGCAAAAGTGGAGATTAGGAAAGAACATCAAGTGTTGATGATCAATAGGACCACCGGTTTCAAGAAAGACAAGAAAGGCAAGCACAAGGGAAAGAAGTGTGGCAAGTCTATTGCCACGCCTGAAAACAAACCCCGAGCTAGCCCTAAGTCTGACACCGAGTGCTACTATTGTAAGGGGACTGGCCATTGGAAGCGCAACTGCCCCAAGTATTTGGTGGACAAGAACTCCGGCAAGGCAAACAAAGGTATATGTGATATACATGTTATTGATGTGTACTTGACTAGTACTCGCAGTAGCACCTGGGTATTTGATACGGGATCGGTTGCTAATATATGTAACTCGGTTCAGGGGCTACAGAACAAGCGACAACTAGTAAGGGATGAGGTCAGAATGCGGGTCGGCAATGGATCAAAAGTTGATGTGATCGCCGTCGGGACGCTACCTCTCCATTTGCCATCGTGATTAGGTATAAACCTAAATAATTGTTATTTAGTGCCTACACTGAGCATGAACATTGTATCTGGATCGTGTTTGATGCAAAGTGGTCATTCCTTTAAATCTGAAAACAATGGTTGTTCGATTTATAAGAATGATATCATTTATGGTCATGCACCTATGTTGAATGGTTTATTTCTGTTGGATCTCGATAGTAATATTACACACATTCATAATGTTAATGCTAAAAAGATTAAACTTGATGATGATATGTCTACATATATGTGGCACTGCCGTCTAGGTCATATTGGCGTTAAACGCATGAAGAAACTCCATTCTGATGGACTTTTGGAATCACTTGATTTTGAATCATTTGATACATGTGAGCCATGCCTTATGGACAAGATGACTAGAACGTCGTTTTCTGGTTCAATGGAACGGGCGACAGATCTATTAGAAATCATACATACTGATGTGTGTGGACCAATGAGTGTGTCGGCGTGAGGTGGATATCGTTATTTTATTATTTTCACGGATGATTTGAGTAGATATGGGTATATCTGTTTGATGAAACACAAGTCTGAAACTTTTGAAAAGTTCAAGGAATTTTAGAATGAAGTGGAAAATCGTCGTAATAGAAAGATCAAATTTCTACGGTCTGACCGTGGAGGAGAGTATCTAAGTTACGAGTTTAGCACACACATGAAAGAGTGTGGAATAGTTTCACAACTCACGCCTGCCGGAACACCACAACGTAATGGTGTGTCGGAACGTCGTAATCGTACCTTATTGGATATGGTTCGACCTATGATGTCTCTGACTGACTTGCCACTGTCATTTTGGGGTTATGCACTAGAAACAGCTGCATTCACTTTAAATTGGGCACCATCTAAATCCGTTGAAACGACACCGTATGAATTATGGTTTGGAAACAAACCTAAGCTGTCATTTCTTCAAGTTTGGGGATGTGATGTTTATGTGAAGAAACTTCAACCGGATAAACTCGAACCCAAAGCGGAAAAATGCGTCTTCATAGGATACCCTAAGGAAACAATTGGGTATACCTTCTATCACAGATCCGAGGGCAAGGTTTTTGTTGCCAAGAATGGATCCTTTCTTGAGAAGGAGTTTCTCGCGAAAGGTGTGAGTAGTCGGAAGGTAGAACTCGAAGAGGTTATTGAACCTTCTCTTCATGGAATGGCGAGTGGCGCAGCACCGGAAGTTGTTTCGGAGTTGACTTTACCTGATGAAGAGAGAGCTAATGATAATGATCATGAAACTCCGAAAGAGGACACTACCAAACCTCGTAGGTCAAGCAGGACACGTGCAGCTCTGAACTGTACGACAATCTTGTTGTGAATTTCATGGTTGATGAAATGGATGACCCTGCGACGTATGAAGAAGCGATGATGAGCCCGGATTCCAACAAATGTCTAGAAGCCATGAAATCCGAGATGGAATCCATGTACGGGAACCAAGTTTGGAACTTGGTGGACTTACCTCACGACCGAAAGGCCGTTGAGAATAAATGGATTTTCAAAAGAAAAACTGATGCTGATGGTAATGTGACCATCTATAAGGCTCGACTTGTCGAAAAGGGGTTTCGACAAATTCAAAGAGTTGACTACGATGAGACATTCTCTCCCCTAGCGATGCTTAAGTCGGTTAGGATTATGTTAGCAATTGCTGCATATTTCGATTATGAAATATGGCAGATGGATGTCAAAACTGCGTTCTGTAATATTGAAGAAGAGTTGTATATGATACAACCTAAGGGTTTTGTCGATCCTAAGGATGCTAATAAGGTATGCAAACTTCAGCGATCCATCTATGGACTGAAGCAAGCATCCCAGAGTTGGAATCTCCGCTTTGATGAGGTGATCAAAGAGTTTGGATTTGTCCAAACTTATGGAGAGGCTTGTATTTACAAGAAAGTGAGTGGGAGCAATGTGGCATTTCTGATATTATATGTGGATGACATATTATTGATTGGAAATGATATAGATCTTTTAAACAGTGTTAAAATTTATCTAAACAGCAAATTTTCGATGAAAGACCTTGGTGAAGCATCATATATATTAGGCATTAAAATCTATAGAGATAGATCAAGAGGCCTAATTGGGCTATCGCAGAGTACATACCTTGATAAGATATTAAAGAAGTTTAATGTGGACGAAAGTAAGAAGAGGTTCTTACCTATGTTGCAAGGCAAGACATTGAGTAAGACTCAAAGTCCGGCTACGGCGGAAGAAAGAGAGATGATGGATAAGATCCCCTATGCCTCAGCCATAGGCTTTATTATGTATGCCATGCTATGTACAAGACCGGATGTGGCACATGCTATTAGTTTGACTAGTCAGTACCAATCTGATCCAGGTTCGAAACACTGGATAGCGGTAAAGAACATCCTCATGTACTTGAGAAGAACTAAGGATATGTTTCTTATATACGGAGGTGAAGAAGAGCTAGTCGCTAAGTGTTATGTCGATGCTAGCTTTGACACCGATCCGGATGACTCTAAGTCTCAATCCGGATACATATTTCTCTTGAACGGAGCAGCAGTTAGTTGGAGGAGTTCCAAACAACCTGTGGTGGCTGGATCAACGATGGAGGCGGAATATGTTGCTGCTTCAGAAGCGGCGCAGGAGGCAGTTTGGATGAAAGAGTTCATTACAGAACTAGGTGTGGTTCCCAGTGCGTTGGACCCAATGGTGATCTATTGTGACAATAATGGAGCCATAGCCAATGCAAAGGAACCGAGGTCTCACAAGAATTCCAAGCATATTAAGTGCCAGTTTCACTCTATCCGCGAGCATGTCAAGGATGGAGATATAAAGATTTGTAAAGTACACATGGACCTAAATGTAGCAGATCCGTTGACTAAAGTTCTCCCTAGGGCAAAACATGATCAACACCAGAACTCCATGGGTGTTAGATTTATCACTATGTGAACTAGATTATTGTCTCTAGTGCAAGTGGGAGACTGAAGGAAATATGCCCTGAGAGGCAATAATAAAGTTGTTATTATATATTCCTTATATATGATAGATGTTTATTTTACATGCTAGAATTGTATTGATTGGAAACATCAAACAAAAAGGGTTCCTAGTTATGCCTCTCTTATAGACTAGCTTGTTGATTAACAAGATGATCAAGGTTTCTTGATCATGGACATTGGATGTTGTTAATAACAAGGTCACACCATTGGTGGAATGATGTGATGAACATTCATCCTAAGTATAGCATTACGATCAAGTCATTATGTTTATATTGCTATAACATCATACGAAGTAATCTTTATCCTTAGACCATGAGATCATGTTAATTGCTAACACCGGAAGAGTATCTTGATAACATCAAACGTCACACCGTAACAGGGTGACTATAAAGATGGGTTCAGTACTACAAAGGTGTTATGTTGAGGCTCATGGATCAAGAGTGGAATTTGTCAATCCAGATGACGGATAGATATACTCTGGGCCCTCTCGGTGATATCACATTAAGATAGCTTGCAAGCAAATGATGTGATCACTAGAATGTTATATCACGGGAACGAGAACCGTGTGCATGTCGGTAACGAGATAAAACTAGGTATGGAGATACTGATGATCGAATCTCGGACATGTAATATATAGAGAGACAAAGGTATTTAGTTACAAGTGTTAAAGGTTCTCACGATCACAGAAGTCATCGTTGAATGTGTAGGAGTCAGTACGGATCTCCAGGTCCCGCTGCTGATTATTGATCGGAGAAGGGTCTCGATCATGTCTGCATTATTCGCGAACCGTAGGGTGGAACACTTAAGATTTACCGGACACCATTTTGGAGCACATATGTTTCAGACGAAAGAATTGCAAATCGCATGAATTGTTTCAATAGAAACCGGAAATTGTTTCGGGTGAAATTGCAGAAAGTGGTTCTGCATGTGATATTGAAATATTGCAAGGGGCTATATGTGAATGTTTGTTAATTAAAATAATTAACAAAATTCTGAATAAATTTAATAAAAAGAGTTTTATTAAATGAGAGAGCATTAAATTTGGAGAAATTTAATGCATTTAAAGTGGAGACTTTAAAAGGGAATGTGAAGAGGCATTTTAATGTGGAGGGGTTACCACCACATGAATGGGGGAGTTGAGGGGTCACCCCCATGCGCCAGCCATGGAGAGAGGGGGCACCCCCTCCTCCTATAAAAGGCCACCCATTCCCTCCTTCATCCTCACACCTCCTTGTGAAGGATCTCTCTCCTCCTCTAGAATTATTCCCCCATGGTCTTGGATTAGCGAGATACATGTTCCCGGTGGCATTTCGTCTGGAAGGAGTTGCTGCTTCCGCTGGATCGCTGGAGCGAGGAGGTGGAGGTTGTCCGGTGGCTTGAACGTGTGTGCGAGTGCGGATGCGCTGCTGAGTTGCGGCGCTCGGACTTCCTCACGATCTTGAGATCGGCAAGTGTACGACGACATCAACCACGAGTTCCTACTCGTTAACAAAACTCGTTGTCTTCAAGGGTAAGTTCTCGTTGGATGTATGTCCACCCGTTGCTTTGTACCTAGTAGATAGATCTTGGCATGTAGTTCACACCGTAGGAAATGTTTTGTTTTCTATGCTGCGGACCCAACATCAACATCCCCAAGCTTAATTCCTGCTCGATGAGCTCTTTGATTAGTTTCCCAAAGTCCTCAATCTCGAAGGTGAGAGCACGAATCAACTCTGAGTTGTGCTCAATACGTCCCATAATCATTTCAGTTTGTGGATCCCAGCTCTGGTGATTCTTTTTCCATTCTTCCCTCTTGGAGTCTTCTTTTGCTTCATGGTTATGGATAAAGGTATGGAAGGGATTCTTGGTGTGTGGAGGAAGTGACCTTGGAGCCAAACTATGACGGGGAACTTTCCCCTAGTCTGCATCCGCGCAGTCCTTCTAACCCTGGCAGGTTTCGTCACCACTCCAATGCTTGCAATGGTAGTGCTGTTGTGCGGATGTTGGCATTGCTCCTCTTCACCTTCACTCTTGATCTCCTTCTTCTTCCCGGGGTCTTGGAGGTCTTCCTCCATAGGCTCCTTCCTTTTATCCTTGGCGGACACCATTGTGCTTCTAAGCTTTCAAAGAGTATGTCCTGACAGAAACAGATCGAAACAAAAACACAACGAAAACACGATATACGGACCTCGGGGGATCCGGGGGGTTATATATTACGAAGTTTTATGTCAACAGGAAGGTACTAGGAGAAAACGAGTCGGAGGCGGAGTCCAGGGTGGACTCACCACCTGGTGGTGCGGTCAGGGGTGGGCCCACACCACAGGGCGGTGTGATCCACCCAGGCTCCGTTTCCGTCCGTTTTTCGCTTCGTAGTTTCCCTTATTTACTGAGAACTGCAAAAATATAGTTGGATTGTATTTTCGCGGAACTTTTCTTACCAGAATTGTTACCTATTTGAAAACAGACTCTGTAGGTCTCTGAATTTGGTATCTAGTAGATTCTTACAGAGTCATCACTTGAATAAGATCAATATCTTCATCTTCATACACTTATTACTTGAGTTATAAAACCTTTCGCTTCATTATTACACCATTATCTCCACTTCCTGGAAATTTCTTTCACACAAAACTTCACACAGTTCTTATTAGCAACATTAGTATAAGTGAAGTGATAAAACCTTTTGAGTCCAACTTCAACTGAAAACCATCAAAACATAAGCTACTGTAGCAACTCCTTCCGAAAACCCAAAAAGAATTCAAAAAGGAAATCGAATAAAGAAGCAAATGCAAGAGTGGCAAAATCTATCAAAATAGACCAGCAGGTAAAGATCAATTTTTTAGA
The DNA here is from genome assembly GCA_910589775.1 of Avena eriantha. Taxonomy (NCBI): domain Eukaryota; kingdom Viridiplantae; phylum Streptophyta; class Magnoliopsida; order Poales; family Poaceae; genus Avena; species Avena eriantha. The sequence continues at coordinate 112,511,800 of OU342743.1, read as the reverse complement.
AAATCTTCTGTTGCTCAAATCAAAAAGTGCAAAACTAACGAAAGTTAAATAACAACCTGGGGCAGAAGCAGAAAAAATTACGGCTCAATCCGACATACAGATATCTCTCACGGATTTGTATGGTGAAGCACAAAAATCTGTTTCGGGACAGCAACTTCCTCAAATATTACTTCTCTCTCATTAGAGGTTGATCTTGACACAAAAACCAAACAAAACAGATAAGGAGCGGTTATTACCTAAGTAATAACTTACAAGACTCAAAGAAACAAAAACAAACTAAAAGCAAAAACAAATTGGGTTGTCTCCCATAAAGCTCTTTCTTTATAGCCATTAAGATGGGCATGATAATTTTGAAGAAGCTCTCATAGGGATATGGATTGAAGTGAAAGAGAGCATTAAGAAGCAAAAACACACACACATTTAAGTCTAACCCACTCCCTATGCAAGGGGATTTTGTAAACAAATAAGTTGTTGAAACCAGAGGCTTCTTGCATAAGAAGGCAAAACAAGTACAACATAAAAACTTTCAGCATAAAACGAGGAAACTTGATATTATCGAGATACATAAGAACACTTTTCCCTCTCTCATAGTAGCTTTCAGTATCATTCATAAACTTAACACAATAGCTATCATAAGGACCATCATAGCAATGATCACTTATTCTAACAGAAAACATGGGAATACTAGCTCTCATAACACTACTTCATGAAACAATATTAGAGATATCCTTACAAAGGATAGTGTGTCCCTCTTTCTCATATTTAGTGACAAAGTCTTTCACACTTGCTATTATTGGTTCATCAACCATTTGTTTATCAGGTTCAACAGCTTTATTCATACTTTCATTAACCATACTAGCTATCATAGAATGTTCCTTTACCTTAACTGGAAAAGGCATTTTCTCAATATAAGGTTTAGGTAAAACATGATTAGCAGTATAAACTTCCGTATTTCTTGCAGGAACACTCTTAGCAATATCTTTATAAGGTTCATGATACTTATTCCACTTCTTTTTAGGCACTTCAATATAGGAAGCAAAAGCTTTAAAATAAGAAGCAATAGCTTGAGAGTCTAGACCATAAGCATTTTTAATATTTTGAAAGTCATCAGTTTCCATAAAAGATTCAATGCATTCATAATCATAATTTATACCTGACTTTCTACCTTTGTCATTCTCCCAAGCTTCAACATTGTCTTGAATACGGTCTAGAAGATCCCATTTAGCTTCTTCTTCCATACGAGTGAATGATCCAGCACAAGAAGCATCCAATAAATCTTTGTCATGTAGAGGGAGCCTTGCATAAAAGTTGTTGATAATAATATTGTTGGGGAGCTCATGAATGGGACATTTGAGCATTAGTAACTTCAATCTCCCCCAAGCTTGAGCTGTACTCTCTCCATCAAGAGGCTAAAAGTTGTATATTTGATTCCGATCTTTATGAATCTCACTAGGAGGATAAAACTTTGAATAAAAGAGAGGCACTATTTCCTCCCATTCCAGAGCTTGACCATTCTTCAGCAGCTTATACCATTCCTCAGCTCTTCCTTTCAGTGATAATGAGAACAACTTCTTCTTAACTTGATCTGTAGTAATACCTGCACACTTGAACAACCCGCATAATTCGTGTATAAAGAGTAAATGATCACCGGGATGGACAGTTACATCCCCAACATAGTAGTTATCCATAACACGATCAATAATTCTTGTAGGTATTTTGAAAACATCATTCTCAGCAGGTGGTGGCTTATCTACTACCATAGCAGTGGTAGTAGCATTACCAAATAAGAAACTCAGCGAATTATCCATAACAAAAATAAAGCAACTAACAGAAGTAAACAATACTCACTGTAGAAGTTTCCTTTACCAGTTCCACTCTCCAATAGCACTTCACTCCCCGGCAATGGTGCCAGAAAATAGTCTTGATGTCTACGCACTTCTATTCTTGTAGACAGTTGTTGGGCCTCCAAGTGTAGAGGTTTGTAGAACAACAGCAAGTTTTCCCTTACGTGGATCACCCAAGGTTTATCGAACTCAGGGAGGAAGTGGTCAAAGGTATCTCCTCTCAAGCAATCCTGCAATCAAGATACAAGAAGTCTCTTGTGTCCCTAACAAACCCAATACACTTGTCAGGTGTATAGGTGCACTAGTTCGGCGAAGAGATAGTGAAATACAAGTGGTATGGATAATTATAAGTGGTAACAGTGATAGAGAATAGCTTGGTGGCATGGAAAATACTAAAGTAAAACTGAAATAAAGAAGGAAGCAAGAAAACATGTAAGAGATCTAGATGCAAACGATGTATCAGTGCTTAGAAACAAGGCCTAGGGATCATACTTTCACTAGTGAACACTCTCATATAAATATATTCTCTTTATGATACTACTCTTAACTACTCTCCGGTTGAACACTCTAATCGATGGTAGGGCTATAACAGCACACCTCAAAGTCCATCTTTCCTAACTAGGAAACCCCACACTGTCACCTTGAGTACTAGATGAGTCCAACAAACACCACAATTTCATAAAGACATCCAACTCCAAATATAACTCATAACAAGTATTTGTAATCTCTAGCCTAAGTGCCACCATGGTGTGCACGTTGTCACTTTCACACACATGGGGAGAGCAGAGATCTATTAAAGCACTTGAGTAGCAAGGTAGATCTATAGATTACAAGCTCATGATCACAATATGATCATGCATAGAGAGAGAGATGAGCACATAGCTACCGGTAGAACCCTTAGCCTTGAGAGAGAACTACTCCCTCCTCATCATGGGAATCAACAATGGTGATGGAGATGGTGGTTGATATCGATGGAGATGGCTCCGGGGGCACTTCCCCATCCCGGCAAGGTGCCGGAACAGAGACTTTCTGTCCCCTGAATCTCCCCTTCGGGGGCGGCGGTGCTGTGGAACTTTTCGTGGCTGGAGGCTTGATTTTTTAGGGTTTATGCCTCGGGAGGCTTCTTATAGGCTAGAGGGCAAGGTCGGTGGGCGGCCAGGGGGCCCACACCACCTGGTGGCGCGTCCAGGGCTAGCCCGCGCCACCACATGGTGTGGCCAGGACCTGGCCCTCCTCCGTCCCGTATTCTGGCTCCGTGAGTCTTCCGGTAAAATAGGAACTTTGGCTCTTGTCCCATCCAATTCCGAGAATATTGATTTTCTGACTTTCCTGGAACCAAAACAGCAGAAAACAAGCAAGTGGCACTGTGGCTCTTGTTAATAGGTTAGTCCAAGAAATCATATGAAAAGTACTCCAAAGTGTGGACAAAACATAAGAAAGTAGATAAAACAAAGCATGCAACATCAAAAATTATAGATACATTTGCAATGTATCAGGATCCACCAGTGTAATTGCATGTCTATTCTTCTCACAAACCACATAAGGATCCACCAGTGTCATTGCATCTCTGTTCTTTTCATGAACGAAATCCAGTGTCATTGCATGTGTGTTCCTCTAGACAAACCACATAAGGATCCACCGGTGTCACTGCATGTATTTTATTTTCATGAACCACATAAGGATCCACCAGTGTCAATTGATGTTTGTTCTTTTCATGAACCACACCCAGTGTGATTGCATGTTTGTTCCTCTAAACAAACCACATAAGGATCCACCAGTGTCATTGCATGTCTATTCTTTTCATGAACCACACCTAGTGTCATTGCATGTGTGTTCTTCTAAACAAACCAGATAAGTCATTGCATGTCTGTTCTTTTCATGAACCACACCTAGTGTCATTGCATGTGTGTTCCTCTAAACAAACCACATAAGGATCCACCGGTGTCACTTCATGTCTGTTCTTTTCATGAACCACATAAGGATCCACTAGTGTCATTGGATGAGTGTTCTTCTCATGAACCACACATGGATCCACCGGTATTATTGCATGTCTGTTCTTTTCATGAATCACAGCTAGAGACATTGCATGTGTGTTACTTCCATAAACCACACATGGATCCACCGGTGTCATTGCATGTCTGTTCTTTTCATGAACCACACCCAGTGTCATTGCATGTCAGTTCTTTTCATGAACCACATAAGGATCCACCAGTGTCATTGCATGTCTGTTCTTTTCATGAACCACATAAGGATCCACCAGTGTTATTGCATGTCTTTTCTTGTCACAAACCACATAAGGATCCACCGGTGTCATGGCATCTCTGTTCTTTTCATGAACCACACCTAGTGTCATTGCATGTGTGTTCCTCTAGACAAACCACATAAGGATCACCCAATGTGATTGGATGTGTGTTCTTCTCATGAACCACACATGGATCCACAAGTGTCATTGCACATGTGTTCTTTTCATGAATCACACCCAGTGTCATTGCATGTCAGTTCTTTTCATGAACCACACCCGGTGTCATTGCATGTGTGTTCCTCTAGACAAACACATAAGGATCCACCGGTGTCACTGCATGTCTGTTCTTTTCATGAACCATATAAGGATCCACCAGTGTCATTGGATGTGTGTTCTTCTCATGAACCACACATGGATCCACCAGTGTCATTGCATGTCTGTTATTTTCATGAACCACAACTAGAGTCATTGCATGTCTGTTACTTCCATAAACCACACATGGATCAACCTGTGTCATTGCATGTCTGTTCTTTTCATGAACCACACCTAGTGTCATTGCATGTCAATTATTTTCATGAACCACATAAGGATCCACCAGTGTCATTGCATGTTTGTTCTTTTCATGAACCACACCCAGTGTCATTGCATGTCTATTCTTTTCATGAACCACACCTGGTGTCATTGCATGTGTGTTTCTCTAGACAAACCACATAGGAATCCACCAGTGTCACTGCATGTCTGTTCTTTTCATGAACCACATAAGGATCCACCAGTGTCATTGGATGTGTGTTCTTCTCATGTACCACACAAGGATCCACCCAGTGTCATTGCATGCATGTCTGTTCTTTTCATGAACCACACCCAGTGTCATTGCATGTGTGTTATTCTAAATAAACCACATAAGTCATTGCATGTCTGTTCTTTTAATGAACCACTCCCGGTGTCATTGCATGTGTGTTCCTCTAGAAAAACCACATATGGATCCACCGGTGTCACTGCATGTCTGTTCTTTTCATGAACCACATAAGGATCCACCAGTATCATTGGATGTGTGTTCTTCTCATGAACCACACATGGATCCACCAGTGTCATTGCATGTCTATTCTTTTCATGAATCACAACAAGAGTCATTGCATGTCTGTTACTTCCATAAACCACACATGGATCCACCGGTGTCAGTGCATGTCTGTTCTTTTCATGAACCACACCTAGTGTCATTGCATGTCAGTTCTTTTCATGAACCACATAAGGATCCACCAGTGTCATTGCATGTCTGTTCTTTTCGTGAACAACATAAGGATCCACTAGTGTTATTACATGTCTGTTCTTCTCACAAACCACATAAGGATCGACCAGTGTCATTGCATGTATGTTCTTTTCATAAAACACACCTAGTTTCATTGCATGTGTGTTCCTCTAGACAAACCACATAAGGATCCACCCAATGTGATTGGATGTGTATTATTGTCATGAACCACACATGGATCCACCAGTGTCATTGCATGTGTGTTCATTTCATGAACCACACCCAGTGTCATTCCATGTCTGTTCTTTTCATGAACCACACCCGGTGTCATTGCATGTGTGTTTCTCTAGACAAACCACATAAGGATCCACCGGTGTCACTGCATGTCTGTTCTTTTCATGAACCATATAAGGATCCACCAGTGTCATTGGATGTGTGTTCTTCTCATGAACCACACATGGATCCACCAGTGTCATTGCATGTATGTTCTTTTCATGAACCACAGCTAGATTCATTGCATGTATGTTACTTCCATAAACCACACATGGATCCACCAGTGTCATTGCATGTGTGTTGTTCTCACAAACCACATAAGGATCCACCAGTGTCATTCCATGTCAGTTCTTTTCATGAATCAGACCCAGTGTCATTGCATGTGTGTTCCTCTAGACAAACCACATAAGGATCCACCGATGTCACTGCATATCTGTTCTTTTCATGAACCACATAAGGATCCACCAGTGTTATTGGATGTGTGTTCTTTTCATGAACCACACCCGGTGTTATTGCATGTCTGTTCCTCTAAACAAACCACATAACGAACCACTAGTGTCATTGCATGTATGTTCTTTTCATGAACCAAGCCCAGTGTCATTGCATCTGTGTTATTCTAAACAAACCACATAAGTCATTACATGTCTGTTCTTTTCATGAACCATACCCGATGTCATTGCATGTGTGTTCCTCTAGACAAACCACATAAGGATCCACCGGTGTCGCTGCATGTCTGTTCTTTTCATGAACCACATAAGGATCCACCAGTGTCATTGGATGTGTGTTCTTCTCATGAACCACACATGGATCCACCAGTGTCATTGCATGTCTGTTCTTTTCATGAATCACAGCTAGAGTCTTTGCATGTCTGTTACTTCCATAAACCACACATGGATCCACCGGTGTCATTGCATGTCAGTTCTTTTCATGAACCGCACCTAGTGTCATTGCATGTCAGTTCTTTTTATGAACCACATAAGGATCCACCAGTGTCATTGCATGTTTGTTCTTTTCATGAACCTCATAAGGATCCACCAGTGTCATTGCATGTATGTTCTTTTCATGAACCACAGCTAGATTCATTGCATGTATGTTACTTCCATAAACCACACATGGATCCACCAGTGTCATTGCATGTGTGTTGTTCTCACAAACCACATAAGGATCCACCAGTGTCATTCCATGTCTGTTCTTTTCATGAATCAGACCCAGTGTCATTGCATGTGTGTTCCTCTAGACAAACCACATAAGGATCCACCGATGTCACTGCATATCTGTTCTTTTCATGAACCACATAAGGATCCACCAGTGTTATTGGATGTGTGTTCTTTTCGTGAACCACACCCGGTGTTATTGCATGTCTGTTCCTCTAAACAAACCACATAACGATCCACTAGTGTCATTGCATGTATGTTCTTTTCATGAACCAAGCCCAGTGGCATTGCATCTGTGTTATTCTAAACAAACCACATAAGTCATTACATGTCTGTTCTTTTCATGAACCATACCCGATGTCATTGCATGTGTGTTCCTCTAGACAAACCACATAAGGATCCACCGGTGTCGCTGCATGTCTGTTCTTTTCATGAACCACATAAGGATCCACCAGTGTCATTGGATGTGTGTTCTTCTCATGAACCACACATGGATCCACCAGTGTCATTGCATGTCTGTTCTTTTCATGAATCACAGCTAGAGTCTTTGCATGTCTGTTACTTCCATAAACCACACATGGATCCACCGGTGTCATTGCATGTCAGTTCTTTTCATGAACCGCACCTAGTGTCATTGCATGTCAGTTCTTTTTATGAACCACATAAGGATCCACCAGTGTCATTGCATGTTTGTTCTTTTCATGAACCTCATAAGGATCCACCAGTGTCATTGCATGTATATTCTTTTCATGAACCACACCCGGTGTCATTGCATGTGTGTTTCTCTAGACAAACCACATAAGGATCCACCGGTGTCACTGCATGTCTGTTCTTTTCATGAACCACATAAGGATCCACCAGTGTCACTGGATGTGTGTTCTTCTCATGAACCACACATGGATCCACCAGTGTCATTGCATGTGTGTTCTTTTCATGAACCACACCGAGTGTCATTGCATGTCTGTTCTTTTCCTGAACCACACCCGGTGTCATTGCATGTGTGTTTATCTAGAGAAACCACATAAGGATCCACCAATGTCACTACATGTCTGTTCTTTTCATGAACCACATAAGGATCCACCAGTGTCATTGGATGTGTGTTCTTCTCATGAACCACACAAGGATCCACCAGTGTCATTGCATGTTTGTTCTTTGCATGAACCACAGCTAGAGTCATTGCATGTCTATTACTTCCATAAACACACATGGATCCACCGATGTCATTGCATGTATGTTCTTTTCATGAACCAC